>CAXKWD010000003.1:166482195-167082195 GCA_964059195.1 Ectobius pallidus
ATTCAGCTCTGAAAGGGTTAAAATAGGTATGTAAACCAATTGAGCTCTTTGTCTGGGAGAAGATATTCAATCAAATAAAGTGAAAAATGTTTAAATTTTGACACCACAGAAGGCATACAAAGAACCTTAATCAAGTTCAATCCACCCATTGTCAGATGGCCAGTCACAAGATGATGAAAGATGAAAGATATGTCTTCTGAAGCATGTTCTAAGGTAAAAGCACCTAATAAGTGAACTCAAAATCTGCTACAATTGCAACTAGTTTACTCCAAATATTTCACTACAGTATTTCCCCCTTCCCTTCAATTTAGGTCAATGAATTAAGGTAAATCCAAATTTGTTAAAAAGAAAGTGTTCTCTATCAGGAAACTGAGTTCTATTAAACCAAATGTTTAAAATTCTTCCTACATGAAATTATTCTGAGTGGTATTCACTTTGTTAGTGAATAAAATTTTATGATTAGAGATCTTATTTTACAGTAGGCTAAACAAAGAAAGCAGAAGGTAGGGTTAATTTTGTATACAAAAATACAATCTTATTATTTTGCATTAAAACCAAATAAAGTTAAGTCTTAAATTTATGCCATATTTTTGCAATCTCATATCTTCAAATGGATTTTAGCCCTTTCATTTGACCAATTCACTATTACCACCAACTCATAACCATAATGTAGATAAACTAGTTAACACAAACTCCAAACCAAGGCAACACAATCTCCTATGTATGTTAATGTATCAAGTATATAACTATTAGACATCAAAATTAAGCTATTTGTATACTGAAATAAATATAAAATAAATTCACTAGGAATGGGTTTAGTCCTAAATTCAAATTTGCTATATAAAACTTCATTTACTAGAAACTTGGTTCCTTACACTGACATGCTTGCTAACTCAACATTTTCTCCTAGCATCTTCTTATGTAATGTTTAACAGAAACAATATTATGTGGATTCATGAATTCATACCTTTAGCTCAACATCAGCTTGCTTTATTGAATATTTATATATTATTTGTATAAAAGTATCAGTAAGTCCTTTTAATAATACCATATTGGCCCGAATATAAGACAACCTCGCATATAAGACTGAATTTTTGAAGGGCAGTTACAAAAAAATAAATAAAAAAAACTTATTAGTACATTTTGCTTAACATAAAACGGAATTTTAAAGTTCATGATGTAACTTTTCCTCTCGCCGTTATTTACGCATTGAGACAATTCAAACAAAGCTTTAAGTCACATCAACATTTGTGCTCCGTCTGCGTATCGGCGCAGATTGGTACGGCATTTGATGTCCACACGCATACTGCTAGTCGCGAACCGACTCATGTCGGTTTTTTTGACGAACACAAAGATTTCTGATTTCACACTGGGATGTGTTTTTGGTTCGCGTGTTGACACGTGGACGGAGCAGAACGTGAGATGAGCGAAAATCTGTATGCGGCTTTACGTGGACAGAACATAGATGCCAAACAAGTAACAATGCAGTACAAGCAGAAGCACAAATTTGGCAAAAATAAAGGTCTGTAAAATTTGGTAATGTTCGGCGAATTTCCATATGATTTGACCTTGGGTCGGACGCACATAGTTTGCGTGGGGATACCCACTGCATCGCCGCTGCACACGTGCACAGCTGCATTCATGAATGGAGAGTTGTTGAGCCTTAGGCTGCGCGTTTAAGAAGAGTATAGTTTTTATAAGCAGATTTTGAGGGGAAAAATATCTTATATTCGAGCTACTACAGTACTACTTTCCAAAACTAAAGACATCTCTTGAAACATAGAATTTTGTTTTTAAAAATTGCATTAATATGAAAAATTTACATTTTTACACACATTTTAAAACCATAACAATTTGGCTAGAAGTGAATGAAACATAAGATTTTCATTTTATCAATGGTAATACTTAACCATAATTTGTGAATCCGTCCCACACGAAAACTAAGTGTTTCTATTTATGACATTTCAAAATAGGTTATGACTACAACCAACCTTTGGTGACTGAAGTTTTAGAGTTGCAGAAGAAACTTCTTTACTGCCACATTTGAGTAGCCCATCATAAGTAAGAGCATTGGCAACATCTGTAATGGCTTGATTCATTCGGTACTGTTGATTCAGACAAACTACTGCATCAGGTGACTGCAGCCTTGCAAACAAGCTCTCTGACATCCCCATGTTTCGAGCTCGCTGGCTTCTTACTACAGGAGGCAACTGTTCTGGATCACCTATCAGAATGAATTTCTTAGCACTGAGAAGAGGACGCAGTACTGATACCTGCAACACCTGGGTACTCTCATCCACGATGCAATAATCAAATATGCGCTGAGCAAACAGTGGATGACCTGTTCCCAAACATGTAGCACCAACCACATTCTATGGAACATAGAATAAAAGATTACACTTTTACTCTGGAATAAATATACAGCATTTGTGTACATGTCAACTTTTCAACTTTCCCATAGATATCTGACTTAAGACAAAATCCTACTTTTTCAGTGTTCATCTTTGTAATGAGTTCTAGACAGGGTGACAGTACAGTAGAGGAGGAGAATGAATTTATAAAAAGGATATACAGTAATTATGTTTTTAACTTTTATCTTTATGAACTCTATTCCTTGTGTAAATATTAAAACTAAAATTCTGTGGCACTGGATCCTTGAAGGGACTAGCCCTACCATCTGACCATAGGCCAGATGGAATTATTCCAGAGTTGTCAGCATGCTGACACTCATGGCCGATAATGATGGTTTCTGCGACAGGAGCTGCTACTTCTTAATCAAGCAGCTCCTCGGTTTGAGATAATATCTTTACAAACATAGATATGTCACTCATATCTACCAATGTTTGTGCTTTCCCACACTCCTGACTTGGTGTGCTTAGAGATAAATAATGTTGATTACAATGACAGTAATAAAGTTGAGGGTAAAATTATAGTTACCAGGCCAATAGATGATTACAAGTTGTTTAATTTTAAGATGGCTCTTTTAAATGTAAATTGGGTAAATTTTATCAATGAGAATAACCAGTGTTCAGCAAATAAAACTTCTCAAAGTTTCTTTAACATATTTTTAGTGAAATTTGAAATGTACATTCTGCAAAAAAAAATGTTATGTTAATTTTTGTAGGAAAAAAAAAAGAGGGAATGGTACACCCATGATTTAGCTGTCATGAAAAATAAATTAATGCTCCACTTAGATATATATGTAGGAAACTAAACACAAATTCTACTAGATTACTTTACACTAAGGCAAGGAAGGAATATCAGTTAGCTATCAATAAGGCAAAAGAAACAACAACATAGGGAGGATTGAAAACTCCAAGAATAAATGTAAAGGCGCTTGGAAGATAATAAATACTATTGCCAAAAATACCTCAAAGGAAGCTAATTGCAATAACCTCTAATGATTTCAACCCTTTTTGTGTCCAGTCTGTAGAGGAAGTATCAAACAAAATCGATAAAGATTTTGGAAAGTCTGCATACTTCCTACGTCCATGTAAAATTGACGGACCCAAATTTACTTTTAGTGATATAGTTTTCGGTATTGTAAATAAGTTTAAGGCATCTGATAAGTTAGTGTTGATATTTATGAAATTTCTTGCAATTTACTTAAACCGGTTATTGATAGCTTTGGCGAACCATTAGCTTACTGCATAAATAAGTGCTTAAGGAAAGTTGTATTTCCAAGTATCCTAAAACTGTCTAGAATTGTACCTATTTTTAAGAAAGGTGAGAAGGACTTCCCCACTAGTTATAGACCAATTTCTTTGACTCCAATTTTCTCAAAAGTCCTAGAAACTGTCATGTATAATCAGGTGTTTAGTTATTTAGAAAACTTCGATATAATCTCTAGTCAACAATATGGTTTTGAGTCATTCCATGTCAAATCAACACAGCTGCCAACCTGACCATCTCAGATTTTCATGAAATTTGGTGTGTTCATTGCACATGATGAGAGAATGAAAAATGCCAAATTATAGAATTCTAGCACTAGTACAACAAAAGTAATGGCTGCCCAAAGTTCGGAAAATATGCTGAAAATTTGATCAACACTGCAGACAAAAACGGCTGTAACTTCTGTTCTAATAGAGATATAACTGTGAAACAGGTATTTTCAGAAAGGTCTGGGAACAAGCTTTCAAACGATATGCAACATGGCTATATTCAAACAATGTAAACAATTAAGGTCAATGACCTTAACTTTTGACCTTGAATATCTCAAAACATGTCACCTTCAAAATTTATGAAAAAAATATATTTGCTTCTTCATGTTACACTATACAACATAGTAAAAAATCAAGTTGGGGTGACATTGGGTTTAGGAGATATAAATTAATATGTACAGCTATTTGGTGCAATAAAGCAGTAGAAATTGTATGCAGACTGCAACAAAGTGTCATAGAGTTCTGCAAAACATGTTAACTGTTAAAAAGTGTTATTATAGTAATGCACGGTAAGGTAACAATGTGAACAGGCCAATAACTGTATCAAGCATTCAAAGATGAAAATCCAGGATTGAAAATACGGTTATCCAAATTCTGCCAGTTACGACCCAAGAACTGTATTCTGGCTGGTGAGACCAGTACCCGTAGTGTGTATGTTTGCAACTGATGCATCAAAATGTTTGAAGGTCCCAGATTGAAATGACACGTGATGAGAACTGTCAACTTAACACGTATAAACACTGTCTTACTCAGACAATTTGTAACCCTGCACAGCCAAAATGTTATATGTCAACCCTGCACAGCCAAAATGTTATATGTCAACATGTCGCCCATTTAGGATCAGAGAGACGTAACTACATTTTTGCCGTTTTTGAGTTGATACTACCATCAGAAACACGGAATTGAGATCTATCTTGGGATCAAACAAGCGTAACTCTATCTAAACTGGTTTCCATTCTAGCTGCTAGTGTATCTACATTTTTAGGAAAATAACAAGAATCAAACAGACGGAAAAGCTGTTCCGTCTTGAGACTGCAGCAAGTAGTGTTAATTTCTGAAACGGAACAGCTGTTACGTTTCTCTGATCCTAAGAGAACTGTTGCTTTTCCCGCCATGTGTCGTAAACGGATTGCCGCCATCACTGTGACAACAATGAAAAAGAGCTTCCTATCAACACAATTTAACAATTATCAGTCTTGAATGAGTTTGCAAGTAGACATGATCGTAATGGAGTCCAGTCCAGAGGAAGAAGGACGGTGAAAATGTGTCAGAAGGATTGGAATTTAGAGAAATTGTGTAAATATTAGAATGTGTTTGTGATTATTATAAACTCCGTGGCGCTTCATCCCTGAAGGGGCAAGGCCTACAACCCGACCGCTGCGTCATCTACCATAGGCAGATGGCAGGATTGGGGGCATGTGGTCAGCATAACTCAGGGCCGTTAATTGTGGTTTTCTTGACCTGAGCCGCTACTTCTCTATCAAGTAGCTCCTCAATTTGAATTACGAGGCTGAGTGCACCCCTACCAGACCTCCCTACCTCAGAAAAATCCGAGGTACCGGGGATCAAACTCGGACCGACGGATCTGTAGTCAGCGACGCTAACCACAAGACCACGCCGGCGGTCTGTGATTATTAACTATTACTGTTATTGTTATATTATTAATTATTATTAATTGTTGTAATCTGAAGAATTACAACATTAAAGGTTGAAGAGATGGCATTGAATATTTGCTTTATTATGGTTACAGAGACCAGTGTTGAAAATGGATCCTGTCTTGTAAAGGATGTTGACAGTGCGCAAGTAAATCATCAGAATCAGGACAGAGAAATTGTAGACGATAATATTAACTTTGAAGAAAATAATAAACCAAGAAAACTCAAAAAGCGAGCAGTTAAAAAGGAGTGAAAAAGAAAATTAACCAGCAGTATGATAGAGCGTATTTTCCAACTAATAATTCTATAGTTCCTGCAAGACATGAGAAGCTTAGATTGCTCTAAATGCCTCCGACAGTGGAACAGTAAGTTTACTGATGTGAGCAAAATAGACAAAATATTCACAGAACCTACTGTGACCTTGGATCATTTGAACGACAAAGGAAGTACCTTACTAAGCTAATAGAAGAAGAAGGAAACAAAGTGCGAAAACAAAATCTGATACATTACGAAGGAAGGTGATCAAGAAGTACCATCTAATAATGAAGTACGAGCTTATGGAATTTTTTTTCTCAAGGCATTTGAAATTTCAGAAATCTTTGTAAATAATACTATTAAGAAAAGAGATGGACATATGTAATTCAGAAAGAAAGAAGAGGATGCAATGAGCGTAACACAAAAAGACCAGACGAGAGAAAGGAGACTATAAGGAATCACATAAAGAATTTTCCTGCTCTTCGTTCTCATTACAATAGGAAAGAGTGTACTGCAGATTATTTACCTAGGCAATATGAATTTTAAATAGTTAATGTACGAGTTGTATCAGGAACAAAGCCTCGCTGAGGGAAAGATAGCAGAGAAATTTGGTCGTATCGGCAGATATTCACAACATAATTTAATCTCAAATTTCATGGAATATGTGTGATAAGTGTTTAAAATTCACATACTTCTCCAAAAGAAAAGGAAGACGAAGATTTATAAAAAGGGAGAGAAAGAGCATACTGGTATTAAAAGGAAAGAAATGGCAAAGGATTTTAATAACTTGGAGAAGGAAAGTGCACGAGAAAACGAATCTGTGCTGGCTAATTTGACTTGCAAGCAGTGCTCTACTGCCCTTAAGTGAATGCAAAGTCAGTATTC
The DNA here is from genome assembly GCA_964059195.1 of Ectobius pallidus. Lineage (NCBI taxonomy): Eukaryota > Metazoa > Arthropoda > Insecta > Blattodea > Ectobiidae > Ectobius > Ectobius pallidus. The sequence goes on from CAXKWD010000003.1 coordinate 166,488,932, forward strand.
TATAAAAGATTTCTGTTTATAATTTCACAGTTCTTAATGTAAGAGAAAACAAAACAGATTATTACATGTGGGACGAGGAACAAGCGCCCGGGTTATGATAGTCCTCTTTGCATAAGCAAAGAAAAGAAAAATGATCTTATGCTTGTTTTCCTTATTGGATATCGCTGATAAACATTCCAATTGTTTATTTACCAGTAATTGTGCTGATGAAACATTATAAATACAGCTGCGGTAATATCTGTTGATGCTTAAGGCTGCAATACAGTCATATGTTCCATAGCAATAGCCACCAAGTTAAGGATCAGACAAACGTAACTACATGCATAATTTTATAAAATAAGTTATTATCACCTCCTATGTGATTAGAATGTGTAACTTCTAATAGAAAACAACAATAAATGAAATATACTTCTTATTTACAGCAAAATATTTCGCAAAAAAATATTAGAAAATATCCATTTATTAGTCCAAAACCTTTAAATCGATTTATCTCAAAACACTGTTTTTGTAGTTACGTCTCTCTGATCCTAAATGGGCGATGTGAGAACTGTCCAGGTACACACTCTTGACAAAAATGGAATTGATCAAATAATAGTAATCTATATTAATAAAAGGAAGTGTCTGTCCTCCGTCTGTCCGCGATGCCCAGCGAAATCTACTCAACGCAGAGATCTGAAATTTTATACATAGGCAGACTGAAGGGTCGGAAAATGCACCTCGAAGCCGGATTTTTAATTTTCGCTTTCGTTCGTGAGTTATGAGTGAAAAATGAGCAAAAAACGTGCATTTTTTGCGTTTTCGAAGCATCAGTTTCAGTAATAAATTTCAATATCAAATCACTTACAGTTGGGTTTGGCTATTTTTGTCATCATACCTCATACCTTGGAAATAAAAGCAACGCGATCGCTTGATTTTGTTAGTCCATCCTAGACGATTCATTTGTTTAGAGTGCCAAGGCCCACAGACATATGACATTTTCAACCTACACGGAAGAAGGATAATCAACCCTAAATATGGTCAAACATTGTTCGATTTGAACGAAACTCACTATACAGGGGTTTTCCGGGCCAAGGAACTCGAATCTGAGGTTGCTTTTACCAGGGGACGCTACCTAATCGTGGAATGCACTCCACGTGCTTTAGGTGTTAATAAATATAATGATTTAACTATTATGCTCTTAATTTTTAGTTTTTAATTTTTTAAATAATTATCGCGGGGGAAGCCGCGGGCACATGCTATCTTATAATAATAAAAGGACGTGTTTGTCTATCTGTCCACGATGCCCATCGAAATCTACTGAACGCAGAGATCTGAAATTTTAAACATAGATGCACTGAAAGGTGGGCAAATGCACCTCGAAGCCGAATTTTTAATTTTAGCTTTCGTTCGCGAGTTATGAGTGAAAAACTGGCAGAAAACGTGATTTTAGCGCTGTCGAAGCATCAGATTTCAGTAATACATTTCAATGTCAAATCAATTGCAGTTGGCTTTGGCTATTTTTGTCATACCGTGGAAATAAAAGCATCACGATCGCTTGAATGTTGTAAGCCCACGCTGGTCGATTCATTTGTTTAGAATGTCAAGGCCCGTAGACATATGAAATTTTCAACCTACACGGAAGAGGGATAATCAACATAGACCTAAATATGGTTAAACATCGTTCGATTTGGACGAAACTCACTATACAGGGATTTTCTGGGCCAAGGAACTCGAATCTGAGATCGCTTTTACCAGGCGACGCCATCTAATCGTGGTATGTAATTCACGTGATTTAGGTGATAAATATAATGATTTAACTATTATGCTCTTAATTTTTGAAACAATTATCGCGGGCGATCGCTTGATTTTGTAAGTCCATCCTGGACGATTCATTTGTTTAGAATATCAAGGCCCGAAGACATATGAAATTTTCAACCTACACGGAAGAGGGATAATCAATATAGGCCTAAATATGGTCAAACATTGTTCGATTTGGACGAAACTGACTGTACAGGGGTATTCTGGGCCAAGGAACTCGAATCTGAGGTCGCTTTTACCAGGCGACACTATCTTATCGTGGTATGTAGTCCACATGATTTAGGTGTTAATAAATATAATGATTTAACTATTATGCTCTTAATTTTTAATTTTTGAAATAATTATCGCGGGCGAAGCCGTGGGCACATGCTAGTAATAATAATAATAACAACTTTATTATCACATACGTTTACATTTTGAGCAATGCTCGCAAACTGGTGATAACATACGAACTGTGGACATCTACAGAGAACAACTCTCCAGACATGTCTATCTGAACAACATCTGAAAGAGACACTTTGTGACAATATGTGATTTTGCAGAGAATTATGTATTTGTCCTGCAAGATGAGGTCCAGGGGTTCCACTGGAACAACGCACAGGCCACCATTCATCCATTTGTTGTTTATTATAGACATCCAGAAACCCATGCAATAGATCACATTTCCTTTGTTATCATATCAGAATGCCTCAAACATGACACTGTAAAGTGTTCATCTTTTCCAATGTCATTTGGTCAACTTCATGATATCTCATTTCCATAGAACACCCAAGTACATGTAACTTATTACTTCTCAGATGGAGCTGCAGCCCAGTATAAAAACCGTAAGAATTTTGCAAACGTATCTTTTCATGAGAGTGATTTCAATGTCTGTGCAGAGTGGCATTTCTTTGCCACATCACATGGCATAGGACCATGTGATGATATCACTGGTACCATCAAGAGACTTCTGTTGGTGCCAGTCTGCAGTGCATCTACAACTCTCAGATAATAACACCCAGACAGTTGTTTGAATGGTGTTCTAAGAACATTGCAGTGTGTCACTTTCATTACATAACTAACAGTGAGTATGATGAAGAAGAATCTCTCCTTCAAGAGTGGTTTGCACAGATTCGCACAATTGCAGGTACCCACAAGTTACACTGTGTTATTCCCGCTGGCCTTAACATCAAAACGAAAGGTTTCTCCAATTCACCAGACATCAGAAATGAATCTCTAACGTGGACCCAACAAGACTCATACCTTGGTGATATCACAGGGTTTGTTGCATGTACGAAGGTCACTGGTGGCTTGGATGTGTTTTGAATGTTAATAAACATACCAGTGGGGTTACAATTAGCTTCCTACATCCTCATGGCCCTTCACCTTCATTTGTATACCCTGAGAAACCTGACATCTTTACTATGGACAAGAAGGATATTCTTACAAAGGTTGATGTAAGAACAGCCGAACATATGTCCTTTCACCAAAAGATACACAAACAGTGTTACATCTTGCTACCCAGTATTGAGGCATGTGGTAAGTCCTGATTGTACATTTGTCATCGTGTTTGTTTGTGTAAATTTGAATCTGTTTGCCTTCCACACATGCGTTTCGCTGGAATGGTTATATCATGCTTTGCATCATTGAAGGTGAGAGGTTACCTTGCATATTAAAAATGTTTGTTATTGGTCTTTTCACATTGCTACCTTACTGTGCATTGCTATAATAACACTTTTTAACAGTTAACACGTTTTGCAGAACTCTATGACACTTTGTTGCAGTCTGCATACAATTTCTACTGCTTTATTGCACCAAATAGCTGTACATATTAATTTATATCTCCTAAACCCAATGTCGTCCCAACTTGATTTTTTACTATGTTGTATAGTGTAACATGAAGAAGCAAATATATTTTTTTCATAAATTTTGAAGGTGACATGTTTTGAGATATTCAAGGTCAAAAGTTAAGGTCATTGACCTTAATTGTTTACATTGTTTGAATATAGCCATGTTGAATATCATTTGAAAGCTTGTTCCCAGACCTTTCTGAAAATACCTGTTTCACAGTCCTATCTCTATTAGAACAGAAGTTACAGCCGTTTTTGTCTGCTGTGTTTATCAAATTTTCAGCACATTTTCCGAACTTTGGGCAGCCATTATTTTTGTTGTACTAATGCTAGAATTCTATAATTTGGCATTTTTCATTCTCTCATCATGTGCAATGAACACACCAAATTTCATGAAAATCGGAGATGGTCAGGTTGAAAATTGTACTTTTCTGTGTTTATTTGACATGGAATGACTCTTAAATTAGAAAATTCAGATCCACAACTGATGCGTTGGAATCATTGGTTAGAAATATAATGCACGTTTTTGAGTCAAAGGGCTTTGCACAGGCAACATTTTGTGATTTGAGTAAAGCATTTGATGTTATTAATCACACAATGTTACTTCATAAGTTAGATTTTTATGGCTTCAGTAGGTTAAGTATTACTCTATTAAATCATTCCTTGAAGATAGAAAACAAATAGTGTGTATAGGTAGGGAAAATTCAGACATAGCCAATGTCAAACATGGAGTACCACAGGGTTCGGTATTGGGACCGTTATTATTTACCCTAATCATAAATTATTTACCGCTGACTACAAACAGTCTTTTCTAATATTCTATGCAGAAGACATGACTTTTTAAAATAATAGTTCAGATTTTCAAACGCTTCAAAAAGTCACAAGTTAAACAAGTCACTCTGTCAAAAGCATCAACATGGTTTCAAGTGAATGGTTTTTTAATGAATAAAAACAAGACACAGGAACTTTATTTCAGTTTAAGAGACTTACCTGACCACATCAGTATATATAACGTCAAGTTCTTAGGGGTCTATATTGATAAAAAATTAACATGGGAACATCTTATAACATATATATCAACCAAATTATCTAGAGTTGTATTTTTACTTAGAAGTTTGAACAGTGAACTCGGTGTACAGTATATTCATGAACACATCTCTAATTTGACTAAACATTTTCTTAATAATCTAGAACATGTTTCAGGGGCACAGTATTATGGCCTCGGACAAAAGTCCCACAATGCACGGCGACTTAAACCTCGTTTGCCTCAAGATATAGTTCTTTGATTAAGTTCAAGCCTGTGACCATAATTAGCCTATGTCAGATAACTTTAAAGCGTAATTTGAGTGAGGGGTCAAACATTGACTCACCTCTATAGCGAGAATACTAATAGGCCTACTGTTAAAATCTCCAATGGTTATCACCAATCTGACATAGCAATGTTATGCTGAACGATTGAAATTAAATTTAAAAAAAAAGAAGTTTGAAAAGTCATGTCCCAAGTACTTACTTGAGATCTGCATATTTTGCTTTATTTTTCAAAGCATAATTTTGTATGGTATTTTACTTTGGGGAAATAGTGCTCACATTAACAATATATTACTAATGCCAAAAAAAAGTTATTACAATAATATCGGATGCACAAAAATTAAATCACTGTAAACCTCTGTTAACAAAAATGTCTGTCATTAATAAATCTATATATACATATATCACGTATTACTCCACACAAAAAATAACATACCAGTACATCAACTCAGACAAGACATTCACAACTACAATACAAGGAAATATAAAATCAGGTAAACTGATATAACAAAGCGCCAGAATTCCTTTCAGAAAAAAGTAAGAACAGGCACATTACAGGTCTGTAGTACAATTCGTAAACTGCTTTACGATCTTTCCCCTATTGTTCTAAGCGTCAAAGAAGGGATTCGTAATGATTCCGCCAACTGTTTCTGATTCGCACTGGTGTTTTCATCATGTTTACGGAGAATTTCTAATTTCTCCGATATCGACAAAGCTTTCCGTTCCACTCCATTATTAACAAATCATTTCGCACTTCTAAACAAGATCAAGTCACAATGCAACAATCTGTGCTATGAATAGTCTTTCAGGTACTCAGGAATTGCATTCCATTCTATTGAACATGCGAGCACTAATGATAAATGTAGAAGTCTGGAAAATATTTTCTCAGTATCCTTAAAAGCACGATATTTTAGAATTTTCGGTAGATGAAAGAGTGTATTAAACAGGATGATGAGCATATTAAGAGGTGGATTTTATATAGTGATTTCAAGGGACCGGATGAAAAGAGCATATAACGGGAGGTAGCCTAACAAACGGGCAAGTATTATCGTGGTTTTACAGTAGTTTTGTTGCTGCAGATAATTTGTCCCTGACATTTAATGAGGGAACAGTTGGTCATTTCAAGGAACAGTAAGAATTGAAAGCAGATTTAACTAAATTCGGAACATTCTCTTTTTTCCTTCTGACTTATTCTATGAATAGAAGATCATAATAATAGAGAGAGCTCTTCGGTATTGTGGCCAAGTGCCTCTGCTTGTCCCCTGAAGAATGTATACAGAATCTCTTACACTCAGCCTGCTGATATCCATCCAAAGCAGCCACTAGTTTCGTAGTAATGAAATCTTTGGTATATCACTTTTACAGCATTCTGCATTCATGTACTCATGAAATCTGAACTAAAAACATTCACAAACATTGAATTCTTGGAAATATCTTATCTGAATCTTCAGATGGTGAAAATGGATAGAGCAGATGATGTAGATGCTACACACTGTTGTTTCTCTTTGTCTTTTATCTTCTTCCAATTTCAAGCAAGTTCGTGCTCAAGTTGGCACTGGTTATAATGCTTCAATCACAACAAAATGTGGTGAAGACATGTTTTAGAGTCATTCAAACAAAATGTTAAAAGAAGTCTGGACACCTCTCTTCTATATGAACAACACATTTGTTCTGGATAGACTTGTTGCTGAAATTGTATTCTTTACAGCGTAGGAAACATCTATCCATTGAAAAATACAGCATTTCAAGAATGTACGTTCGGTCAAAATAAAACTGACTGCTGCTCAAGTGTCAATCCTGAGCTTCCATGATGGTTCAGGACAGCCAGCTTTGGTCTCAAGACTGCATATATTTCTCACAGTTATAATCATAGGTGTGCACAGACTATTTTATTTTGGGGTGCCTCAAGACAGTTAATAGTTTTTTTTTTTGGTGATTTTCACATTAGCTTTTTATGACCTCATGGGTCACAGGTCTTTGTTAACAAACAAATATTCAGCAAAGAAATCAATACAATTAAGTTTTTTGTAAATTAATTATAAGTAAAAATAATTATTACATCTATTTGTAAAAATATACAAACCATGTGAAGAAATGTCTCATAGATGCTCAAGCCTACAGCCAGTTATATTTTGACTGAGTGTATGTACACATACCTTACTGTTGTACACAGCTTGTAGTAGTTCTGGAGTGTTACAGGCAGCAGTCAGGTGTTTCTCACTCTTTGCTGATAGTTGTGGGTGAATACGACTTGAGGAGCCCAGACGCAGGAAATCAACATTACGAGCTGCTAGTTTGATTAGGACATTATCCACTGCTGAGTGAGTGTGGCTTGTTACTAGCACTGACTGTCCCAACTTCACAAGCAATTCTACCAGTGCCACAATTGTAGCTGTCTTTCCTAGATAGTACAAACAAGAAACTTATACAGCCTTGTAATTATTACTTTGCATTCCAATTGTAGAGGTTGGTAACTAGTGGACAAGAGAACATATTTCAGCATATTTGCATGTTTTGTTTGTTTGTTCCACGTTATTATGCCAGAAAGGAATATCACCCCTTTAAACATAATAATCAATTAATTAAAAATTATGATGGGGAAAAAGTAATGAAATTGTTTTACAACACTCACCTGTTCCAGGCATGCCTTTAATCAGGAAGTAATCCTCTGCAGTCAGAGCTTTCACAACAGCACGTCGCTGTCCCATATTCAGCGGTTCTAAGATGGACCGGGCTGGACGCATGATTTTTGAGTGTAATTTTTCTTGGAATGCTGGCTTTTCCCTGTTTGACAAACAGAAGTTTTTCAATTTTAAGATAAAACCATCATTCTGACCTGCAGGCACTTCTTTACACAGCAAAAACCTGATTTAACATTTTTCTGGGGATACAAACATTTTTTTCTTTAAATGCGGGTTTTGCTACTTTTTAAGGAAACAACCAACAAATTCCTGAGCCAGCTCAACCACCCTTGCAACTATTCACTGTGCTATGGCAAGCTGCAAAAAAACAAAAAAGAAACAAATATCCAAGTAATCAAATTTCTCAATATTCATTCATAGTTTAGTATTGCAGAATACAAGTCACACTTCTGCAGATTAACAAAATGCACAATCTTCAAGACATAATTTATTTAATTCAAAATGGTATTAATGGAGAAATATATAATGTTCATCAGGACCGTACAGCAGATTTAGCCTACAATTTGAAAAGACAGTGAAATCACTGTCTACTTTGCTGTATACATTCAGTAACTTGAAAGAGCACTTGAAATAGGGGTTAACTGTTGTTGGTACTCCTATCTACCTTGTCTTATGGTAACCTAGTCTTCCAAAAAGTACATTATATTACTACTACTACTACTACTACTATTATTATTATTATTATTATTAACCGAATAACTTGTTCCATACAAACTTCTAATAATTATTTTTTTCTTGTGTAACTGCTACTCGTACTTATCTTATTCGTTATCCCTGTTCTGAATCCAGAAGTCCAGTAGATTTTACTCATATCAGGGCTATTATATTGCGTTATACAGAGTGTTAATGAATAACACCAAAATATTTCACCTGAGCATAGAGGGGACATTGACAAGCAGCTTTTAATAGGACACTTTTGCTCTATGGATTCAATTTTTCCTGTTACAGCATAAAATCTCCCAGGGCATGGCCGCCACTGACTTCTAACATTTGAAGAAAAAATGCAAAACAAAGAAACTTTGATTTTAACACTGAGTTAGGAATAAAAATGCAGTGTCGGCCAGTCATGTGATTAGTCTGTAAATTTTGCAGATTATGAAAACTCTAAATTATGATATAGCTGTTGAAGAATGATTAAGAATCAGGTTTTTATCGATCACTAAGAAGGCATGAAGACAATTTAATGAAAATGTTAACCCTATTTTGCTTCATTATTGACTTATGAGCACTAAATTGTAATGACTTGAATGCCCTTTACCATATTCATTTTATGTCATAGAGCAGAAATCTTCTAATAAAAGTTGCTTGTCTATGTCTCCTCTGCACACAGGTAAAATATTTCAATGTTATTCATTGACACTCTGCATAATAGAAATGACTCAAGGAGAATGACTTCGTTGTTAACTCCAAAGCATTAGATGCACCCACACACACACATATATATAAATGACTCTGTCATTTTGTTTATAACTTGCAGATAGTAATTCAAATATCATAGTTGCAGAATGGCACAGCTGACACTGTGGCTCCTGAACTGTCAAGTTTAGCTAGAAATAAAACTGAGTTTATGCAGACATTTTCTTTTACTTTATTTGCTGAATAGCGATTTAGTTATTTCCAGTAAATTAACTTGTGACTTTTTTCCCCACTTCATTTATAAAATGCACATTTTTTACTTAAGGAAAAATCTTTTCCTCCATCACTAAAACTTCCAGGATCCACCTGATTTACAAAGCTATTATAATATGCATGATGATAAAGATTAACACAAATATTACCCAGTGTAAGACCAGAAAAAGACTGACCAAGGATGAGCTACACAATTTGATGTTGAATTACTTATTTAAAATATGGTACAAAAAAGTTGCACAAACTTTATCACATGTACATGTTTTGTAATATTGAGGTTTCAAAATTAATGTGCAATCTCCAGGTTAACTGGGATTTTATCAAATTTTTCACATAATAATCTCCTTGTAGCATCATACATATTAAACAAATAAATAATTGCTCTGACTATTCGATTTAGATGATTGAGACAGAGTGTCCAAGCTCTTTTGAAAACTGAACATATGAATCAATATAACATAGATGTAAATAACATGAAATACAATTGTTTAAAAGTTGTTAATGGCAGGAATGCTATGTGTTGTTATTATTATTATTATTATTATTTATTTATTTATACTGGCGCAGTTAAGGCCATAAAGCCTTTTCTTCCACTGCACCAGTAAAACTATACATATCGTAAATAATACATACTACAAACAATACAAGAATTGATAAATTATAAATTAAAACTAAGCATGCTACGGACAATAAAATTACAAGGATTTATTTACAAGTTTGATAAACTAAACTAAAATAAAATTAATGACTAATAAAATGGATATTCAACTTATTTCTAAATTGTGGTACATTTCGACAGTCTCTGATATGACAAGGCAACGAATTCCAAAAGCGAGGAATTGATACACTAAAAGATGAAGAATAGAATGATGTTGTATGTCGGGGAATAAGCAGTAGATTTTGGTTATGCGTTTGTGAGGTCGAAAGGAGATTAAAACGAGAGTGTAAGTAAGAAGGAGAGGAAGATAATAATATGTTATAAAGAAAGATAAGAGAATGGATCATTCTTCGTTGTTTGAGGCGCATCCATGACAAGGTGTGAAAAGATGGCGTCACATGGTCAAATCGTCTGATATTACAGATAAATCTAACACAAGCGTTATGAGCACGCTGAAGTCTGTCAGTAAGGCTGGTGTTTAAGTTGGTCAACAGAATATCGCAGTAATCGAAATGAGGCATCACTAGCGCTTGGACTAGACAGGATAAAAGATAGGACCAGCAGAAAATTATGTAAATGCCAGGAAACTGTAAAAGGCAGGAATGTAAAAAGGGGGTTGTACTGTAGGTCTATATATTAACATACATACTCGTAACTTCACAAAAATATAGTACATTAATTTAAATTTATTATTCACTATGGATTCCCATTTATTGGTTACATAATATGGTTTTAACATGTTTCAAAATTCAATACCATACCTCAGAACCGTATGCATACAACTATGGATTTAAAATTGTTAAAAAGAACACCCCACTGATATATAATTATTATACACCGGACAATAGGCACCAAAAAAGTTCAAAATAGGCTGAAAAATGGAACTAAAAAAATCTTGAAAACAAGCATTCAAATAGGCACTTTAAAAAAATGTAACCTCTAGTTTTTCAAAGTAAATACTGGCATTTTTGGTAACATAGGCCCATGAAGGACACAATATATGTGAAGGAAGTATTGTATTTAGTTCTTCTTTGTAGTGCTTTGTGCTCATGGGGATATTCAATAGTCTGTGTATCATATTGTTCGGTGCTGCTGTTTTTTGATTAAATGGATGATTCAACCTGATATGTATGATTGTGTCTGTAGAACAAAATAGAACAAAAGAAGAACAAAATACAATACTAGCAATAGCTAAAACAACAGATTCAGAGAAAACATGGTTTTTAAGCTACTAAAAAGACAAAAACTGCAGAAAGACAAAAACAAAATAAATAAGACAAATCTACTACCGATAGAAGAAAAAAAGAAAAATCAGAAATGCATAACGTTTACGTACACCGACAAAAAATACACGGAATCAAAACTTTTCGAAGAAGATTTCAAAATTGCATTTCAGAAAAAAAAAAAACAACAACAACAACAACAACAACATTAAAAGCAAACTATAAGCCTATAATATAAAAAGTGACAATACAGATCAATACACATAAAATGGAGTATACAAATTGGCATTCGCAGACTGCAAAAATGTCTACATTGGTCAAACGGGACGGAAATTTAAACACAGGTACAAAGAACATACAACAGACTATAAACAAAAAACAAGAAAATCCGCCTACGCCAAACAGTAGATGAGAATCACAAACACAACACTATAGAATAAACAATGGAAATCTTACATAAACAAGATAAAAGCAACAAATCAAACACATTGGAAAATTTAGAAATATACAAATATAAAATATATTTATTACAATATTCCGCCTTAACCCTTAACATTTAACACACAACTTATCTTGAAAATGCATTTCGGCATATGCTGCGCTATCTTCAGTTTATATAAGATGTAATGAACACCACAATTCTTCTGAAATAATGTTGTTTATAAACACCTGCTTGATACTGGTAATAGATTGGATAACTTAAATAACACCATGGAAGTCCTACATATCTGTGATAAGGGTGTTAGACTTAATATATTGGAAAACTTTCAAATTTATAAGAGGGTTATTCCATGCCAAATCATCCAACAGTGGTTGCATGACCATTTTAGAAAAAAATAATTTTTTGTATATGAGTTCATACATGTTTCAAGATATCAAAACAAGTTTTCAAAAAAAAAATATTGTGTTCTTGGTTTCCCAGGGGTGTCCATTTTTCAATCCTGGTGTAACACATTTTTTGCTAATATAGCTGATTACGAATATTTTCATAACTCAACAACCATAAGAGTTAGAAATTTGAATTATGAACCATTTTGTAACTATTGAAGCGTACTTTCAGAAATACTTTATTGTTTTCTTCAACACAAAATTTTTCATATGAAAATATGAGTTTGAAATTTGGGTAAATTTTTCCAAAAGAATCACTTTTTGGACCAAATTTTATATGAGAAGGAAGTGATTGTAAACATTCAATATTTTTTTATATTCAAACCTGCATGTGATTTGACTGTGAGGAAAAAATCAGGGTCTAAAAATACATCTCTTATTTCTAAACTGGCCTCGAATATTAGCGTTTTTCAGATTTTGACTATTATCGGGCTCAAATATCTCTGATGGGTACCCTTCAAAAAATCTGAAAAAATCGCATAAACGAAGCCTTTCATGTGCCTAACACACAGTTAAAATTTCTATTTCTAGAAACAACTCCTTCTATTAATTTTATAGAACTGAAATATCACACTTTTTAGGGTAGCGTATTTGGGAGAAACTACATAATATGTGATAGTGTGATATTTCAACTCTATAAAATTAATAGAAAGAGTTGTTTCTAGACATAGAAATTTTAACTATGAGTTAGGCACATGAAAGGCTTCTATTATGCAATTTTTCAGATCTTTTGAAGGTTATCCATCAGAGATATTTAAGCCCAAAAATAGTCAAAATCTGAAAAACGATAATATTTGAGGTCAGTTTAGAAATAAGGGATGTATTTTTAGACCCTGATTTTTTCCCCACATACAAATCACATGCAGGTTTGCACACAAAATGTTTTTGAATGTTTACAATCACTTCCTTCTCATATAAAATTTTGCCCAAAAAGTAATTTTTTTTTTTTTTTTTTTTTTAAATTTACCCGAATTTCAAACACATATTTTAATATGAACATTTTTGTGTTGATGAAAACAAACTATTTCTGAAAGCAAGCTTCAATAGTTATAAAATTATTCATAATTCAAATTTCTAACTCTTATGGTTGTTGAGTTATACAGTATGTAGTTTCTCCCAAATACGCTACCCTAAAAAGTGTGATATTTCAGTTCTATAAAATTAATAGAAGGAGTTGAATCAAGAAATAGAAATTTTAACTGTAAGTTAGGGACATGAAAGGCTTCTTTTATGCAATTTTTCAGATTTTTTGAAGGGTACCCACCAGAGATATTTAAGCCCAAAAGTAGTCAAGATCTGAAAAACGCTAATATTCGAGGCCAGTTTAGAAATAAGGGATGTATTTTTAGACCATGATTTTTTCCTCACAGACAAATCACATGTAGGTTTGAACATAACAAAAATTTGAACGTTTACAATCACTTCCTTCTCATATAAAATTTGGTCCAAAAAGTTATTTTTTTGGAAACATTTACCCAAATTTCAAACTCATATTTTCATATGAAAAATTTTGTGTTGAAGAAAACAATAAAGTATTTCTGAAAGTACGCTTCAATAGTTACAAAATGGTTCATAATTCAAATTTCTAACTCTTATGGTTGTAGAGTTATGAAAATATTCGTAATCAGCTATATTAGCAAAAAATGTGTTGCACCAGGATTGAAAAATGGACACCCCTGGGAAACCAAGAACACAAGATTTTTTTGAAAACTTGTTTTGATATCTTGAAACATGTATGAACTTATATACAAAAAATTATTTTTTTCTAAAATGGTCATGCAACCATTTTTTAAAAATTTGGATGATTTCATATGGAATGACCCTTGAATAAGAGTAACATCCTTAATGGAAACATAATTGACCAAAATCATTTATTTGACTTGACTACAACGGTGACCTAGGTTACCATATAACAAATTTTATAAACAACATTATTTCAGAAGACTTGTGGTGTTCATTACATTTTATATGAACTGAAGATGGCGCAGCATACGCCGAAATGCATTTTCAAGATAAGTTGTGTGTTAAATGTTAAGGGTTAAGGCGGAATATTGTAATAAATATATTTAATATTAACCCTTATCTGTTGGAAATGAGTTATTTTAGTTTTTTTACAAATACAAATAAATTATACTAAACAAAGACGCATTTGGAAGAAATCCACTATTCGACTCAATTTCATGAACACACCCTACCTATATAAATACACGCTACTCAACATCGCCCACGAGTAATATCTTACATCCACACTCCACACAATGTCTATGAAATAGGTAAGTTACTACTATACAGAAGAATCTACTTCTAACTCATACACATTTAATTCTAATCCTCGTTGTTTGTTTTTCTTATTTAGTAGGCTGAAGATGATTCTTTTCAATCGAAATGCATCCCAATAAGATTATGCTAGGATACTGAAGAAATTGCCAATAACATACTAGTTCATCATACTACAAAAAGACAAAAAGACATTGAAAATAAATGGTGCAAAAATATATTGCACAAACTTTCTCCCATAAACGTGTTAAGGCTAGCACAGAGAAAAGTAAATTACAGAGATAATTAAATTTTACTTATTACATTTTCATAAAAACTAACAAATATCTAGAACGGAAAGCATCAGGGTCGATCTTTATGTTCAAGGCTTTTACTGTGAAATAATAATAATAATAATAATAATAATAATAATAATAATAATAATAATAATAATATTAATAATAATAATAATAATAATCAATGGCAGTAAAACTGCATATTATTAGTACTAATACTACGGGAAAATTCAAATATAAGTCGCACCTTGGGATGAATCGGTCCCACCCAACCCTCCCTCACCGATGCAGTTTCTTTTATACCACGATCTAGCAAATTCTTCTGTCCTCGTATTATGAAGAAACTCGTGATCGGACGTTGGATGTGTGACGTCATACCGCTAGATGAGAGGTGACAGGCTGACAAACCTCGCGGGAGATATAATATGCCACATTTTCGAAACCTACAAACAGTGTATTGTACATTATTCGAAAATGCAGCTACGGCTGCCGCCTCCGCTTCGCGCACTTTAACTATGTGGTTAGTGTTATGCATTATTTAGCTATATGTAGAGGGGTTACAAGGCACTTGCGACAATATACAAGGACAGTTGGTCACTCTACTTCGCTCAGAAACAAAATACATCACACAGTCCGTGCAAATGTGAATATCGAATGGGCGGAGCTTAAGGAGCGACTTAAATTTGAATTTCGCCACTACTGCTACTACTTAGGTTATATTGCACGCTTTAACTGCATGTAGGTCATATAACGTGTTTAGTATGTTTGCGTGAATCATTAGTCTATAGTAACAGCTCATTCGCGTCATCTGTTTCTATTGTTTAGTGATGTCTTCTTATGTGGTATTCAGTTTAGATGATTATAATATCCAGTGTCATAGAGGTGATGATTTATGGAAAATAAGCAAGTCCTACAAACCCAGCGTTTGCCTTTGCGAACGAGGAGACCATGAAAACCCCAAGTCAATTTGGGCAGCCACGAGGTTTGATTTGAACTCAGGACCTCTTCCCTGTTAGCCTACACCACCTCGCTGTAATTGGTTTTGGCGTGTTCATTACGACTGAGCTAAACTGACTGCATTTACAACAATAAGTACATTTAATTAGGCCTATAGTTTTCTTGTTGCTAGGGGCAACGAAATGTCATTCATATTTCAATTGACATGTATGTTCTGAAATTCGCATTTAAGCCGTCCTTATTTCGTTTTTATCTTGATATCTATTAAATGTATAAAGAAATGTGTTGAACAAAAAATGTTCATTTTAAATTTCTCTACAACTTTACTGTGGTAGGTTTTCATGTATCGCCTACTGTAATGGATATAATCTACAAAAATTGAAAACGGATACGAGTAAAGTACCCCTTAAGTCATTTTTGCAGAAATACGGATATAGCCATTTTATTAGTCATAGATAAGAGTTTCCAATTTTAAATTTTTATTAAAATCGTTAGAGCCATTTTTTCAAAAATCAAATTTTTTAAAAAAGTTTTCATGAAAAGTCCCCTTAAAATTTCAGTTATAAAACTAAATTTCTGGGCAGTTCGACAAAATTTCGAAAAAGTGCTTAATTCAAAAAATGAAGTAAATACAATGAACCGTCTACCCGCTGTGCTTGTCCACGGACAGACGTCATTCCAAAAATACTTTTTTCGGTTTCTATGCTTAATGACACATGCTTTCCCGGTGTTATCTCGACTTCGATTTTTTGTCACGATCACAATACTTTCTCTATACTACGTATATGGGAGAAAGTAAAACCACAGGCTACAACACATGAAACTACAAGAGTACACCAGAAGAAAAAAGAAGAAAAATACAAGCACAAGAAACTTCTAACAGGAAACTATAGTGAAAGGAATGTTGTGAGTACACAGTTGTTCTACATTTATGACATTGTGTGTGTATGTGACATAAATCTACATGATATTTTAACTTTCGTTTTAAATTATAAGACTATTTTTAATCAATATTATTACATACATAAGACAGAACTCAATTAAGTTGCAACAATAATGACTGGAATAACTGTTTATAGATTTTAATAAACATAGGCCTACAGATCTTTTACCATCTCATGTAGCTTTTAGATTCTGTACATTTTATTACATACCAATTTTAAGAAATTATCTTACAACATAATATAGCTGTACTCATTGTAGCAAAGCTTGAAAGTGGAAATTAAATATTGTTAGCTAAAACTAAATGCGAATGCTATTGGCAAGATATCCGAGATATCCTACATATGTAATTAATGAGGGTATAAGGTGGAAATTAAATTCTTATTTTCACAAAATTAATTTACTATATGAGTTGACATAAACCCACTTTTTGCTTCACTTACCATATTTTGGTATGACGCATTTCAAGGAGCCTCCTCCCCATTTTCAAATACTCTGTCAACTGCCAAATCCTTCTCAGGAAGATTCTTTTGCGCACCTGGTGGGCTTTTTATGAACTTTCTGATTAAACTGTCCTCCTCAGGTATTTCAAAATTCATTAGGCTATCCTTAAAAATTACTGCTGAACGAGGTATTTTGTGTAACCCTGGTGGCAGCCATCTTGGATTTTCCCGTGAAGCTGCTTCACTGTATAAAGTTCCACAAAGTCTTTATTGATATTGATGAAACAAGTCCAAGGAACTCAACACAAATTCTCTCAGGAAAATCCAAGATGGCTGCCACCAGGGTTACACAAAATACCTCATTCAACAGTAATTTTTGAGAACAGCCTAATGAATTTTGAAATACCTAAGGAGGACAGTTTAATCAGAAAGTTCATAAAAAGCCCACCAGGTGCGCAAAAGAATCTTCCTGAGAAGGATTTGGCAGTTGACAGAGTATTTGAAAATGGGGAGGAAGCTCCTTGAAACACGTCATACCAAAATATGGTAAGTGAAGCAAAAGGCGTGTTTATGTCAACTCATATAGTAAATTAATTTTATTATAGTTGCTTCACTGTATAAAGTTCCGCAAAGTCTTTATTCTTATTATCATACTAGAATGTGGTAATATTCCTCCCAATCGTCGTAATACTCCAATTATCGGCGCAATTTCACTACAAAGGCTTAAAATATGCATATTCCAGTTTAAATGTTCATCTATTGTTAAACCTAAATACTTTGCATTTGATACCTGCTGTATAGGTACATCGTTTATCATAACTGAAGAATTAATGTTTAGAATGACTGAAAGTTTATGAAATATTATACATACTGTCTTTTGAGAATTTACTGGACACTAACCACTTTTCTAAGATTTTGAGGTCTTTTTGCACATTATTCATTACGGCATCAATAGTATCGTCTGCATAAAATATGGTTGTATCATCTGCAAACATCGTGACTGTACAAAATTCAGATTTATTTTGCTCACGTCATTAATATAAATTAAGAAAAGCAATGGTCCTAGAACAGATCCTTGTGGAACTCCATAATATATTAGAATAGAATCACTGTCAAAACCATTCACAGTAACATAATGTGTTCTATCACTCATATAACTCTGGAACCAATTTAATGCTAAACCTCTTATACCAACTGCTTCTAGTTTTTCCAGTAGAATTAAATGATTAACTGTGTCAAAAGCTTTTCTTAGATCTAAAAAAAGTCCACTTGAAAATTTATTTTTGTCTAAAGCTTCTTCAACTTAAATAATAATATCTACCGCAGCATTTAAAGTTGAGGAAGATTTATGAAACCCATAAGATTGAAATGGGCCAATAATTGTTTAGATTGTCTCTATCACCATTTTTAAATACTGGAATTATACGTGAAATTTTACATTTTTTAGGGACTGCTCCTATTTTAAACGAATAACTTATAAAATCTGCAATATACCTACTAATGGACTGCATACATTTTTTAAATAAAATGTTTGTTAATCCATCTTTAGTTATATTACATTTGTTTTTCAAGTTAGCAATTATATTTTTAATTTCACATTCCATAACTGGTGCAATAAAAAATGAATTCCTTTAATTTTACTGGTTTTCAATATCTAATATGTTGCTGCAATGAATCGATTCAGCTAATGTAGATCCTATATTTACAAAGTATTCATTAAATATTTGAGGAACATCTTTTCCCTGATAGTTTATTCCTCCTTTATAAAGTTCTATAGCTTCATTAGTAACATTGGGATCAGAAGAATTGCTTAGTATTTTATTAACCTCTTTTCAAAATTGTTTTGGATTATCATTAGTTTTTTAAACATTTCTCATAATATTCCTTTAACCATGTTTCTAACTTTCTTATATTCCAATCTTAAACTATTATTATTACAATGTCGTTTAACGTGTGCATGCAAACTGTCTTTTCTTTGGATTAAGAATAAAAGGTCATTTGTTACCCAAGGAATTGTTTTCTCATAAGTAGGTTTAAATTGTGATGATGGTTTAAACTTGATGATGCAAGTTGATGAAGTAATTCCGACGTTAATAAATTGCATTAGTTCATCAAAACATTGATCAATATCACCAGTACATTCAAAGGTATTTTTTTTTAAAATACTCATTTGTCTTTAAAAAGGTAATATGCCTGTCGATTACCTTTGGACTAGCCAACAATTTTTTTATTTTATTATTATTTTTATTATAATATCAGATTTTACATTAAATATGTCATAACGATATTCACATTTATTTACTTCTCTAGTAGCATACAATTTATTAGCTAAATGAATACTGAAAGAATGAAAGAATCACAAAATTTTGTCTAATTTTCATATTGCATGGAATTATCAAGAGTATTAATACTGGTATCCCCAGCAATAAATAAAGCATCATTTCTGTAATCCTGTACAAATTTTCCAAAATCATCAAGAAATGCATTAGTATTACTTATCCTAGAGTTATATAATCCAATAATGGTGATATTATTTCCATTTACTTCAATCTGAGCAGATAATATATTATGATTATCAGTATCTATTTTATTAAGAAATTTAGATTTCCAACGGTTATTAACAAAAATAGCTACACCACCTCCTATTTTTATTGTCCAATGAGAATAGAAGGCTGAAAAGCCTGTTAATTGAAAAAATGTTGTCTCATTTAATGTAATCCAAGTTTCTGTAAGAATTAAAACATCATATTGGTATTAGAAATCAAAGCCTCTATACAGTCTAATTTATTTCTCAAGCTACGGACATTGAGACATAGTAATTTAAGGTCACTGTTATGTAACAGTTGACCATTATGCATAATATGCGCTAAATAATCATATTTATATTCACAAACATTAAAAGAGGAATAGATATTCATTCTGAAAATTTAAATGTGTTGAAAATTAATGTTTATAACATTAAGCCATAATACTTGTATTCTTAAATACTAATACATTAATCAAAGTATTACTTTCATTCTTTCTTCTATACGTGGGTTTTGTGAATATTGTTAATGTATCTTGGGAGATTTATCCTGTAACATTCCTCCCTTTGATATTGGTTAGGAAGGATATTAATGTTGGATATTTTGGGAATATATATATATAAAATAGATTTTACATTTATATGTACTTACACAGATTTAATAAGTTCTCTACCTTGCAAAACTTTTATGAATGCTAAATTTTCTGAAGTTATATTAAAATTGTTGTTTGGGAAGCTGTGTCTTAATGGCAACTTGCGTAGAGGCAAGCAGCTTCATTTATGTTTATAATAAATGATTTTCTTCTTTTCAGTGGGTAAGCAAAAAGACTGCTTATACTGGTCTCCCCTATTGAGGCATCAAACATATTCCCCTTTGTGATGATCTTCTCTGGCATCATCCAAGCAATGTTTTCTGCTCTTCCTCATTGAATTGAGTGAACTTATGACTAACCCCACCCTGGTGATTTATTGATTCTGGAAAAGCCGATATCCACCCCAGGGAAAGTCAAGCCTCAGTGGAAGGACAATATTAGGACAAATTTAAGAGAAGTAGGATTTGCGAGGGATGGTTGGACGGAGTTAGCACGAAATAGGGTTGAATGGCAGGCTCAGGTAAGCATGGCAATGAACCTTCGGATTCCATAAAATAGATAATATTCCTTTAGCTTACTTTAGGAATTGTCTATTGTCAATGAGTAAGAAAGTAAATAAATAAGTAAGTAAATAAGTAAGTAATTTACTCTTAAGTTTTTGGATCAAATTATTATTAGCCTTTTTTTACTTGAAAGATGGATATTTTGCAGAGAGTCAATTTTTTTTATTGTCGTTTGAAGTAAAACCACCTGCATATTCCTTTCTTGTACCCATACTGAATTCTGAATGTAGTACCTGTATATTCAAAGTTGATTAGACCCCTTATTATAAATTAAAGCGATGTTATAGACACAAAAACAAAAATGTCTGGTCCGTAGTGATAACACCCACATAAAATAACATACTTATTTAGAAAGTGTAGGTAAAGATCTGTGCCTTCAATCTATGCACAACTTGATATTTACATACTCTACAGTTGAACAATAGGAAGTGATTGACAGCTTACAAAAGAAATGGGGTGTTAAAGGCACCACTTACTTTAACTCAATGCAACCTATCAGCGTTTATTAGAAGTCTAATTTTTAAGATGCATAGTGAGAGTAGAATGCTAAATATTAGTTACTGTACATTTCAATTCTTCTAATACAATGCAATGTTACGTATTTACTTGAAACTAATGCGTTACTGTATTTATTTGAATCTAACTTGCACCCTATTTGTTCATTTGTAGCATTCAAAATTGGGGTGAAAATTAGAACAGAGTGCAAATCCATTCCATAGTTCGGTGGTAACATTGATCACCTACATAACAATGCATTGCTGTAATTCTCGACTTTATTAAGTGCCAGCTTGGTACTTTATGAGATTGTGTGGGGGACGGGGAAATGTGTGTCTGTCAGTCTGTCTGTACGCACGACAACTCAAATACGCTTTATCGGATTTTCATTAAACTTGGTACATGGATTTATGACGTCGATGGGAAGAAACCTATTGAATTTGGACCAAATCGGTTGACTGGTACCGAAATAAACAGTAATTAACAGTCATATCTATTATAATATAATCTTCGTTCTCTGACAATTCGAAACATTTTGATTGGCTCATGGCCAACCAATCAGCGGCCGAGTTCCCGTAACTAATGTCCTAGTGTAATCAATTCTGTAAACAGAAATAATAAGCTCAATATTGAACCGGAAGAAAGAACAGTGGCAGTCTTCACAGACAGTACAATAACAATAGCACTACTCAAGAACAACTGTAACTATAGCAATATAATAGAGCTCATCAGGGACCAACTTAAGAGCCTCAAGGATCTCCACTGGCAGATACATTTTGGATGGGTAAAGGCCCATGTGGGGAACTTCGGGAATGAGAAGGCAGACAAATTAGCCAAGGAAGCAGCAGAAGAAGAATATAGAGAAGTAATATACAACAAAAAATCCAAAACAGCTATTATTGGAAGAATCAAAGAAGAAGGATTAAAAAAAGGCAGGAAGAATGGGAAAGTACGACCAAAGGGCAGTTTGTGGAACCTTCTTCCCATCAGTTCACCAAAGGTTAAAACAGAAGATTATCATGACAGCTTCCTTTGCAGCAATAGTAACTGGCCACGACATATTAAAATCCTATCTTCACAGATTCAAGATTGTAAATGATGACACCTGTTCCTGTCATCAGGAGGCGCAAACTGTAGATCATTTGATTTACAGATGTAGAAAACTTCAGCATCAGAGGGACACACTAAGACAACAAATAGTGGCAAATCAAGGAAAGTGGCCAGCTGCTCATTGTCATGAAGAAATGAATCCACTAAGGCGGTCTAACCATATCAATAACGATTGGCAATTTACGTTATGTTTATTGTGGGCCATGCAATAGTATACTGTAGCGTCTAATATCATTACAAAATTACTACTTATATTAAATTGGAAATGAAAGCATGCTCTTTAATAAGTAATTTCGCTTTTTTTTTCTTCTTCTTTCTTTTTTTAAAATTAATAATCAGCATGCTGCATTGCTTACATCGCCATACTACATGCTATGTTTACATTTCTAGGTATCTAGGATGTTCCATTCCTTACATTATCGCAATGCTCCACACTCCACCACCGGCCAGTCTCCAGCTCAGCTCTTCTTGGGGCGATATCTTCGAACAAAACTCGACCTGACCTGACCTGACCTGACGATATTCACACAAGGGTCATGGAAAAACAACGAGCACAAATGAGCTCAACGTTTCTTACCCTGGAGACCGGACAAAAGGTTTTACTTTCTATCTGGCAATATCAAGCTAAACAAATGGCTTCCTGGAACAATAGCAGCATGCATTGGAGATCTCCACTACGAGATCAACTACCAAGGGAGAGTGCTCAAGCGTCACATCGATCAAATCAGTGCATTCTCCAGCACTGCCAAAGATGAACTGAAGGTGTTGCTGTTGAGAATGGTTATATAGTCTCTGAGTTAGACATTCTAAAAGTAGAAGTCTCGTGAAGTTGAAGGCGCTGGGAGTCAGTGGGTGCTTCCAGAACTACAAGGAATGTGCAGCTATTTTCTGATGAAATATATTACAGCTTCTAGTGAAATCTTGCTGCTGGGATCCAATACACAATATAGATCATTAATATAACTGCAACCTGAGCCTGAAGAAATGGCTAATAATGATTTCACTTTGCCAACAGAAGCCCTATGGGACATCTTCATTTACAGTGTGACTTTTCTTCCGTAGAGCTTAGGCTATATTAGAAAACTAATGTAATGAAAGTCGAACTAGCAATTGCTTACAATTATAAACATATTAATATTTACCAAATCTCAAAACAAACTATACAAACTTCATAAAATATTTTTCAAAGTGAGCTAGAGAAAAGTTGTAAATAATAAAAGCTCCTACTTGAAAAAAGTCTGAGTAAGTGAAGTGGTATACAAAAGGAAGCTTTCTCTTGGGTCATTTCAAATAACAAAGTATTAACGGTTCTAAATCTATAGGTATGTAGCCTTAAATACACTGGTACTGAAAAGTAAACAATACTGCAGATACCTGTCAATTATAAGTCTTCGTAACTTTGCAGCAGCATTAGTATCAGCCATCATGATTCCCAGGTTTGTTAAATTGAACACTTTTCCAGATTGGTGGGCATATAAATCAATGTTGTATGTGTTGCCACCAGCCAGTTGCCTGAAAATAAATACAATTATTTTTGCCACACTTCTAATCTTATTACATAAGGATTAAAAAATTAAATAATAAAATACACTGACAGGCAAAAAAAATCTGATCACTGTAAAATTTGTTGTAATTTTAAGATTAAACATAATTTTGATTGGATGTTTATACATTGTTGTTGGTGAGGATGAATTATTATTTTTATTGCACCATTAGCTATATATACAGCATATCTGCTTTCTTCATATCTTCCCTTTATCACCAAAACAAAACAAAAAACATCACAATAGGGTGATTCCAATCTGATTATGTGCAGTAGCTCGTCATATACATTGCAAGGTGTTTCATTGTTGTATTGTATCAGATTTTTTGTTAAGATTTCAGAGGTTAAAAAAGTACAAATTAAACAAAATCAATATATAACACAGATCCACTTCAATTACTGCTATATTTTTTGTTGGTGGGAATATTTTAAGAACCTATATACTACAAAACTGAATACTTCTCATTTTTTTGCATTCAGATTTGTTCAAGAGATACAGAAGTTTGAGGCATAATAGTGGATGCATGAGGCACTATCCCTAAGAAGTGTGTCACTCTACTTCAAGATATGGGAGTCACAACATCCACTTTTAAAGAAATTGCCTTACAGGCTTGGGTGATAAACACATTTATACTGCATGCTGTTATGATATTCATTGTCAAACTGGCAGCCTCTGGATGTAGAGGAAGATTGTATTAAAAAAATTAAAAAAAAAGCACAACATATATATATATATATATATATATATATATATTCAAGTTTACTATCTTTTAATATTATTATTAATATTGATTATATATGATATTATTATTTTAATATTACTTATGTTCCGACTTATGTTCCGACATGTGCAAGGCTCCTCTACAATTCGCGTGATTTCTAGCCACCGTGTGTTTTAGGTCTCAACACAATGTACTGGTGCTTCAACCTCAAATTTCTTTACAAACTACAAATATTAAAGTTTGTTCTTAATACTAGCATTTCACTTGCTAGCATTTGCTACAGTGTTTCAGTCATTGGCTAATACATATCTGTGTTACGCTCACTAGGCTCTTATGATCATGTGCAATCCTTGGTTCACAGTGCAGTATCCAACCCTAGATCCAACCAGGGGCGGATCCACAGGGGGAGGGGGAAATGGGGGAAATTCCCCCCCCCCAAATTTGTAACATTAAGCACAAATTATTCAAAATTTATTATCCTAATAAATTTTGTAAATACTTAAATTAAAGCAATGACATTCATTATTTTGAAATACATTTGTATTAAAATGCTGAAATGTTCATTTTGATTTTAGTTGTGTACTGGGAATAATTAATTTTTATGAGTAAAAACTTCCCTCTCTACTTTGGTCCTCCCCCCCCCCTCCCAAAAGTCTCTCTGGATCTGCCCCTGGTTCCAACCAAGCCTAATACTGATATTACACTCAATTCTCATTAATCAATTTACAATATCAATTATTACGAGTGCTTCAGTGCATTATTCAACAAATGTTATGAATTACGCACATTTATAACCACATGTTACTAATTTGCGCCATTTCTGAATACTGGCTATTTCATTTATCACTCTGCATATTTCACTTGTTTTCACCAGTCATTCAATCTTACGTTCCTTCACACTTGTCCATGAAAAGTTCCTAAACCTTCTGACATGTTTTAGTGGCTTTCCAGCAATACTATCATTCTGGATATATGCCCATCTTGCACATCCTACATAGCTTACAGCGTTTGGTTACTCCGGTAGCTGAATCTTAATACTTGTTGATATATATTGCATTGCGAGTGTGTGAATAAATTTTACACAGTTTTAGGACATGTTATAAGTTGTTTTTTCATATAAGATTCGTTGGAATCCTGCATCCAAGCGCATCTATGTGTCCACTGCTCTACATTCGCTACAGTACATAGCTGGTCCTCCACTCTTGTTCCAGAGGCTAGATCCCATTTATCCTAATTTCCAATAGCAACCCTAACACTTTGGAAGGGGATTTAAGTTAGACAAAAACAGACTTCACAGGATGATAGAACATACTCAGGTCAAAATGATGTGTTGTCATGTGTTATAGGAAACATATTGTAAAATAAACGATAATGATTGATCTATATCCGAGGAATTGCTAAACTTGATTGGTCAATATCAAATATGAATGGAATAGTCTTAGTAAAACTTTTGATATTATCGATAGTAGTAACTGATATATGCATATTGATATTTTGCTTCTGATATCCCATTCCTAACTCCCATTTCCTTACATTTTTCCATCACAATGCAACATCGGACATAGCATAGCATACTGTATGAAAAATTATTGATGACAGAGGCAATCAACATAGAATAACTGTCTCTTCAGTCCCCATCAGATAACACCCGAAACAATTTAAAGAAATCACGAACATCACAGTAATTCAAGAAAGCAAAACAAGATGAATTTCCAGATCTTCTGAATAGGAACTTCAATTTTTAAGAAAGTAATCCTAAGACGGATGGAAAGAGATCTCAAGAGAAAAACTACAGAATTACTAAATATTTGGAGAAAGCAAATGAACAAAACAGAACAGAAAGACAAGATGTACCTGAAAAATCCAAGAGTCAGCAAAAAACAAAGAAACAGACAGTTTAGTTTTTAGAGAAGTTTGATCACATAAAAGATGGGTTAAAATTCATAAATTCATCTCTGAACTTGACAATATAATGGACCATATATCTCCGAGTCTAGAATACACAACAGGCAGAAGATGGACAAAGGGAAGGGAGAGAAAAGAAGATTGCTACAATATCAACAAGGGAAACGTATGGGGTGTCCTGTTGAAACTTACCCTCAAATTTTGCATTTCGTTGGGTTTTTAATACAGATGGACATATGCAAAAAATTAACTGTTCATATTAACTGTAAGTGGGTGAAAACATATTTGTATTCTGTAGAAAGTTTGAGTACGGAAATACACACAATAACTTCATTATTAGGTATATTTACCCAGAATGATCATTTCAATGGGTATCCCCATCATCATCAGCTAATTCCGACTGTCCATCTAGTGGCAGGTGGATGAACTTGTTGATCAAAGTTCCCTGGATGCCCACTGAGGTGTCAAAATTTAGGAGTTTATGGCGGCTCTTTTGAATAAATACAAGGTGACACAAACAAGAGAAACTTTTTAACCTCCAATAATAAAACCAAAAGTGATGGAATAAAACATTTTATTCACAGTAATTGAAACCTTAAAACTTGCCATTTAAGAAACATTAATGGAATTTATCATTTTTTAAAAATTACGTCCTATAGATGCCATCATCCTGTACGAATGCATTCTTGAAATCTGCTGTTGAGATTTCTCATTCACCGCTGCAACATCGCAGCTGGGATACTATGAATTTCATCATGAATTCTCTGTTTTAACTCATCCAGAGTTCAACATCACAGCTGGGATACTATGAATTTCATCACGAATTCTCTGTTTTAACTCATTCAGAGTTCTTGGTCGAGTCGTGTACACTTTACTCTTGAGATAGCCCCACAAGAAAAAATCACAAACAGGCAAATCTGGCGATCTAGGGGGCCAGGGAATGTTACCGAATCCTGAGACCACACGGTTACCAAACAATTCTCGCACAGCTTCCATTGATTGCCATGCAGTGCATGATGCCGCTCCATCCTGTTGAAGCCAAGGTTCTTGAACGTGTGGAAAATTGTTCAATTCAGATGTAACAAAAGATTGTAACACCTCCATGTAACGATCCGCATTGACAGTTGCTGTGACCCCATGTTCACGACTCGACCAAGAACTCTGGATGAGTTAAAACAGAGAATTTGTGATGCAATTCACAGTATCCCAGCTGCGATGTTGCAGCAGTCAATGAGAAATCTCAACAGCAGGTTTCAAGAATGCATTCGTACAGGACAACACCATCTATAGGAGGTAATTTTTTAAAAAATGATAAATTCCATTAATGTTTCTTAAACGGCAAGTTTTTAGGTTTCAATTACTATGAATAAAATGTTTTCTTCCGTCACTCTTGGTTTTATTATTGGATGTTAAAAAGTTCCCGTTTTTTTTTGTGTCACCTTGTACTTTCTCCCACATCACAAGCTCCAGTGGCTTTTGAACTTGTTTCAGAAGTACATCATCCCCGATTTCATGGCCTTCTTCCCAGAAATGAGTAGCTAAAGCTGACTTATCTGTTTGTTTGTTTATAATATTTCTGAACTGTTCCTTTCTCCGAATATTCAAATTTATTTTAGTTTGGCCTATGTAACACTTATTACAATCATTGCAGCTGATTTTGTATATTCCAGATTTATTGTAATGAGGTTCCTTATCTTTCTGGTTGGTTTTAATTAGATTTTTAACACTGAATTTATTCTGGGGTGCTAGTTTGATTTGACTTCATTAAAATCTTTTTGAAAGCTGGTAAATTTTTTGTGATTTGTATTTTCTTTTCTATTTTGTAATGTGCTTATTTCTTTAACCTTCTTTTGTTTTTTTAATTCAATTACTTTTTTGTCAACAGAGCCATTTCACTGTACATTAGTGCACTTAGTTCTTGTACCTTCTTTTGTTTGTTATTCTGTGACGTAATTAAGGTATTAATGGTATTCTATGACGATATGCGCGCACTGGGATGCACATCATTCTGTTGGGCTTATTCTTATTCTGGCCGCGCGCCGAGAGTTATTCTCCTGACTACTGCTGTTCAGATCGTTTGCTCTGTGCTGTTCTTCTCATCCGATTGGTTTTGCCTAATGTCTTGTGAAAACGAGATGGTTATTTCACGTTGAATGGGGACTTTCGTACCGCTTCTTAAGCTTTGGTAAGTGTATCTGATATTGCTCTTATATTTTTCCTGAGTTTCTGGTAAATGTATTTATTTATTATTATTCATGTTGATTTTTGTATTTATTAGTTTAATCTAGTTACTCAGATACGCTTACTAATGCATTTGAATACGTTAAGAATGTGTTCTCATATTCTGTGGAAGCGATATCAAAGTGATGCATGCTTTGCATGAATGTTTAGTATGGAAGTTGTGACCTTCGGCAGAACCAGTATGATGAGCAGAAGCCACGTGATTTGTAAGAGGTCACTGCTCTTCAAGCGTTGACGAATATAAATAATTTATCATAATACATGAGCAGCTTTCTATGTTTGAACTTTATCCCATTTTCTATAAAATGCGTAATTATTAAATTACTATAAATTATAAATTAACCAGTTTTACTATTAATGAGTATTGTGGCTTAAATATATAACGAAGCTATATTCTACCAGCCATGAATAAATTAAAACTATAAAGTCCCGACAGGGTGCATACCAAAATTATTACGTAAGTTTATCTTTAATTAATGTTGTCCATTAACTAAGCAGCAATTTGAATATTGTCTTGAAATTAAATTTTGTGCTCTTCATCTGAGTCAAACCTTTACAGAATCAGTGAATACATTTAACTACACGATATTTAAAATTCCAGTATTATTATTTCTTATTGTAATAAATATTGTTATTTGAAACTCTGTTATGTTTCAATCGTTACTGTTAATTCCTATCCACGTAGGCCCAATTGATTACATATTTATAGCACCTTCCACTCTGAAGTTTTTTACTACGGCTTATTATTAGGGCTATATAGGCCTAGCTGAAGGAGCTTGTATGCTCTTTTGTGGAACCCCCTTCCGTTGTTTTGTGTTGCAGTTTGGTTGCTATTATTGAAATTTCTGGCCATTTTACTGTATATGTATATGACTACGACTGTTGGGCCAGTTCTACCATACACACACAACGCAACTAAGAGAGGTCACAACCAACTCTTCCTGGAAACCATTTTATTTTGCTGTTTTTACTATATGATTGTATTCTAGGTTGTATTCATTTTCATTAAGCGGAATTTTAACCAATCTTTGTGTGAGGCTGTTAAACAATGCATGCTTGCGAGATGTAAGGTTGCAGCTGTTGGCTTTGATGTAGTTGTCTGTGTGGGTCTTTTTCCTATAAATGCCAAATTCTATCTTATTGTTTCTGTTGATAAGGTAATTTTTAGTTCCATGAAAGGTAAGTAATTATCTGTCTGAATTTCTATGGTGAAATATATTTTTTCTTCTTGAATGTTAAGGAGTTTCAATAAATCTTCTAAGTGTTTTTCTTTTACAATGGCAAATATGTCATCTACATATTGGTACCAAACTCTGAACATCAATGGAAATGCTTTTTTGATGTTTGTCTAAAAATTACTTATATACAAATTAGCAAGGGGGGAAAATGGGTTACCCATAGCCAAGCCTGATTTTAGTTCACAATACTTTGTGAATACTCTGAACGTGAAAAAAATTTTGACTAATGCATAAATTTGTTAGTTCTAGATATTCTTCAATGGCCTCTCTTTCTAAATTTGTTGTCAATAGCCAACTTATTAGTACTTCCACCAATTTATCCCTTGGGATGCTTGGAAATAGAGAACTGACATCAAATGAAACTAATTTGTCTTCTGTCAACAATTGTAAGTCCTTGATTTTGTCCACCCATTATAAAGAATTTTGTACACTCAAATTTTTGGAAATCCTGAAATTTGTTCAATAACTTCATCGCTAGATTTTAGGCAGGTGCTCCTATGTTACTTACGATAGGCCTCATTTTGTTTCCAGGTTTGTTTATTGTAGGGAGTCCATATATTTTAGGGGTTGTAGGGTTGCTTGGTTTTAGTTTTAGTCTTTTTTTCAAAATGACTTTTGTTTTGTTAATGATTGAGTTAACCGAAGTTATGCACTTTTTAGTTGGGCCATCATTGATTTCTATAAATTCATCTCCATCTAATAAATCTAGCATTCTATTTTCATAATCTTCCTTTTTGAAATACCACATCCTTGGACCTGAGGGATCTTACTACCTTTCTGTAATGATATGTTTGATGTTTACTGTTTTCTTGAATACCCTCTATAATTTTGTTCCAATTGTTCCTCACTGTGCTTTGTTTTCTTCATTTAAATGGTGGATGGCAGTTTCAATGTCTACTATGTAATCTTCTATGTTTGTGGAGTAATCAACACAAGCTTGTAGGCCTTTGTTGAGAAATTTTGTTTCTTGAGGTGTGAAATTTTGTTTTGACAAGTTGACTACATTGTCTAAGCCTGTGTTCTTTTTAAATTTTCCTTCTCCCCATATTTGCATTGTATTGTTGCATAAAGGAACAATGGCAGGCACTTGTACAGCTTGCTTGAGTGGCCTATATGCCAGGAACTAAGCAACATTTTTTTTCTGTGCTTTCCACCACCACCGGAGCCCTTGATCATACGCCATACTCTGGTCCCAACAACTTTTCAGCGCTTTTGTTATATTGCTCCATTTCACATTCTTATATACACTAAACCTATGGGGAAATGTGTGGAACATAAGTGACAGCACACACAATATGTAGCAAAGGCCCACTTAGATGATTGTGAGAGGCTTTTCAATATTTCAAATTAACAAGATTCCCAATTAATTTTCACCCCCTTAAAGTTTATATGAGCAGCTAACATTTTGCACGTGACTATCTGCAATGAAGACCTACCGATATGCTAAATTTAAGGGTAGGTTTGGAACTCACAACCATACAGTCTCCTTGTAAGAAGAAAAACTAAAATTAATTGTCTACTCACAGTTATTTAACTGGAGCTGTTTTCCTGTTAATCAGCAAATGAACAGACTACATTTTTGGATGATTGATTTTGTTCCCCCCTTTACACTAAACGACAAGATATTGTAGAACTGACAACCTTACCTACACCAGATCGTTAAAAATTATATTTCTCTCGCGTATCTCCCATGCAAGTAAAGAAAGCGCTTCAACGGATAAAAACCAATTCACAGGGCATTGACAGCATTAGTAAAAGAATGCTAAACAGTATCATAGATATCATCCTTCCGACCATAATTCACATATTTAATGCTTCACTTGTCACATCCACATTTCCTCAACAATGAAAACATGCACTCGTTCGACCTATGACTAAAGTAAATCGGGCAAGCACTCGTATAGACTACAGACATTAGTATTTTACCTATTTTATCTAAAGCACTAGAACGTATTGTGCACAAAAAAACTTACTGACTATTTACATACTTACAACTTGCTCGATCCACTCCAGTCTGGCTTTAGGACTTAATTACAGTACCTCTACTGCTCTCCTTAAAATTGTTGAAGATACTTGTGAGGCCATGGACAGACGTGAGGTGACTGTATTATCCCTTTTTGACTTTTCCCGTGCATTTGACACAGTCGAAATGACATCCTAATTGCAAAGTTGAAATTTCTGTGTGTGTCTGACGCTGCAATCACATGGATGGAATCCTACCTTCACAATCGCCAGCAATGTGTTACCATAACAAGCGCCTTTCATCGTGGCGATGTGTGAAGGCAGGAGTTCCTCAGGGTTCTCTCTTATTCTCCATATTCATAAATGACATATCTAGTCACATAAGACACTCACAACACCACCTCTACGCAGATGACCTTCAGATCTATATTCACTCACACCCATATGCAATTAATGACTCCATAACATCCCTTAATGAAGATCTACAATCAATTGGTAACTGGACACAGAAATAACGCTTACAACTTAACCCAAGCAAAACCCAAGTCATTGTATTAGGCAGCAAAGACTCATATCATCCATCAATAAGGCTACATTGCTACCAGTATACTTGAACAACATTACTATCCCGTACACAGAAACAGTAAAAAATCTAGGTATTTATCTCGACTCAAACATGAATTGGAATTCTCAAGTCAAGCATATAATATGTAAAAGGGCTTTCTCTATCATGCATGCTCTAAAACGACTGAAAAACTTCCTTCCTACTAGAATAAAGCAAACTCTAATACAGACCCTAGTGATGCCTTATTTCGACTACTGCGACATCGTGTATGATGATCTGAGTGTTGAATTGTCACAGAAACTTCAATGTGTTCACAATGCTTGTATTCGTTTTATCTTTAACATTTGTTTCCACGATCACATCTCAAAATATTTCAAACAACTGTCTTGGCTTTGATTGCAAAATAAACGTTCAGTCCACTCCCTGTGCTTATTATTCCAAGTTCTTAAGTTTTCCGCACCTCTTTACTTGGCTTCCCGATTTACGTTTCTGTCCTCCTACCATAATCGTGGTACACGTTCGCAGCACAACTCTCTGTTATCAATTCCTAGTCATCATACAACCTCATACTCTCACTTATTCACCATAGTCACACTCCATTCTTGGAATTCCTTGTCGTAATATATCAGGGGTAGTCGGAGCTTAAACTCTTTCAAAACTGCGCTCATTACTAGCTCTTTGTAGTCACTCCATCTGTCATTGTACATAGCATTGCTCAATCTTCTTATGACTGCCTATAACTTTATTTTACAAACTCAAAGTTTCATTATAACTTAATTTGACATTTTCCTTGTTTTGCTTGTAATATATATTTTTAATTTTTATTTGTGATGAAACCTGTGCTTTTTATGAAACTTATGCTTTTTACTTAATTAATTAATTATTATGATTAGTCTTAACCTTAGTATTAGTCTCTTATCCACTACTATGTTCATTAATGTAAATCTACATTGTATATATTTTTAACCTGGTTGAGTGGAAGAGAAAGCCTTCTGGCCTTAACTCTGACAGGCAAAATAAATAATTTACTACTACTACTACCACCACTACCACTACCACTACCACTACTATTACTATTACTACTACTACTGCTACTTTCTCCTCTGGAATTTCTAAGAACTTTAATGGCTGACAAGCACAGAGATAGTGACTGGTAGTGTAGGAAATACAATAATTGAAATTAAGAAATTTCTACAAGAGGGCAAACAAATACAAAATAGAAGAAACCTCTCTTCCTTACTTGTTGAGAAGCAGCATGACAGTGCTTTGTGTGATCTCCTGCACTGTGCCTGTTGCCACTGCCAGACGGATATCGGTGCTCACGGTTACAAAGTCCCCAACTGCGAAACCAGCTGTGTGGAGGTCTAAACCTCTTCCTGTCTTCTCAAACTTATGGAGATATGCATCTTCCAGTAAAGCAACTTTTCCAGATACTACCATTCCACTTAGACATTTCCCTCTTTTCTCCCTTTCTACTGCAGACATACACCATAGATCTCTTTGCTGCACAGCACCACTGGTTTCCAAGTCTTCCAACAACAGCAAACCAGTCCAGTGTATCAGATAATCCAAATGAGCCTCTGAGAGGTGTGATGTTGCAGAAGCTGACAATGCCACTAATGGATTGGTGCTAGCCAGTTCTGCGAAACCATCCCGCCTGTTAACGTATGCAAAGGTAAGTTTAGAATGCTCTGTAACATAGTTCTTCTGTTAAGGAAAACCAGTTTCATCCTTACATCTCTCAAATATGACAAGGAGACACCACCAATTTAGTAAAGCTCTGGTGAAATTAAAGTGTACTTTCAAGAGTTCAAATTGGTGTCATTCAGTTCAACTGAAGTTACTCTTATATAAACTTCCAGTGTGTCTACTTTATTGGTAAAGCTCCACAAAATACGCAAGATGCAAACTGTTCTTCTTTCCAAAAATTTGTGCAGTATTTTTAGAAACCTCAACCTCTAACACTCAAACAAATTTTGGAAATGTAAAATAATGCAAAACCATCAACATAATGCAAAAAATTGACATTTTCCAGGTTTATAATGAATTTTTAAAAAAAGTCAAATTCTCTACATAAATATATTTTAATAATATTGTCATAACTTCCATTCTTGTCTAGATTTTCAAGATTTACATACAATTTCAAGATTTATTAGCCAAATGTAAAAGGTTTACAAGGCTTTGTCAAGTATATGAACTGAAGAAAATAAATTATAAATTATTTACACAATTGTACTTAAATTCTAGGTTATAAGCTTATATAAACTTAAATTAATAAATTGGTATAATTTACGGAATATATCCTACATATCTTATAATTTAGTCCTCTCTGCATTTGATACTTTTTTAAATTCATCTATTGTGTAAAAGGCATTTTCTTTTAGAAAAGATTTTATCCTTCATAGCTTCAATTTATTATTTGTTATATTTTTCAGTGCATCAGGTAAGTGATTATATACCTGGGTAGGTCCTTTGCAAGAATTTCTATACACTTGTTGCGTAAAGAACCTCTCAACGATTTCTTAAAATAGTTTTTATTATTTCTCGTATAATGATTATGCATGTTTTGATTTTTATCCTCTTTATAATTTATTATTGCAAATTGAATATTTTCATAGATATATAAGCAGGGCAGTGTATTTTCAATTTTTTAAATATAGTTCTGCAAGATTTTATCTGTGGTATTTTCTCTACAACCCTAAGTGCTTTTTTTTAAGATGAAGATGAAAAATATAATGAAAATTGTTTCAAGGACAGCAGTGCAGCCAACTGCTCAAGAGGAGCAGCCAAAGAGGAAAGAATTTAGGAACAATCTGCTATGCCAGAAATGCTTCAACCTCGAATGTTCAAACTGATGATGGTTTGCTCCACACCAGTTATGACTCGCATGCTGTGTGTACCAGTACTGAAGAAGAATCACTCAAAATATGGTTGTTTTCTGTCAGAAGTGTTAAAAATGCCGAAAACTAGTGTTTCTGTGCAAACTCGAGCATTTGAATTTAGTACGGAATGGGTCTATGTGAACGATAATAAAATTTTTATGTGTAAATTTTGTGATAGCACACACACAAATGTGCCAAAAATATAATCACACGAAATGCCAGCTATCTCTTGCAGACTCGCTATCATAGGCAAAAAAGGCAAAAGAAGATAAGACTTGAGTTTATTTTGGATACTACCAAAGCATTTCTGAGTGCTGGTATCATTGTTGAAAAGCTCGACAACCCAAAGATCCGCAAGTGGCTGTCGAAATACATTTCAGGAAGTGGTGACTTGCCATCCTTTCTCACGATGGTTGCAGTCTCTTAATAGATAACTCATTTAAATTTAACACACCCATTAGGCCAATTGTTATTCAAGGAAGGAATCTGCCTATACTGAAGAGATATTCAATAAATAGATGTTTGTATATACATGTAGGCCTATACATTCTGTATTTCTACCACAAAATATGAAAAAAAGAATTATTTGATATTAATAACCAATAATAACACTACCATCCTTAATAATAACACCAAAATCTTCCTTTTAAAAACGAATTTACTTAAAAACAAAACCATTTAAAGGGGGAGAATGCAGAGGCAGGAAAAACAGCAAGGAGAGAGTAACGATTCTGGTTGGGGAAATATGGATGAATCAGAAAAGGAAGACTGGATGCTAATGATAAGGAAGACTGCAAAACCGAGATGTCTTAAAACAGTTAAAATTCTTCCAGTACAGTACGAGGCAAACAAAAAAAGCTTGGATGACCAGTGAACTGTTTGAAAATTGACTTGAAGCTCTAGACAAAAAATTTATGTAGCTAACCAAGAGATAGTGTTGTTTATTGATAACTGCACAGCGCACAACAAGATTGTCAAACTCAAGAGCATCAAGGTCCTTTACTTTTCTCTCAATATGACATCAGTTGTGCAGCCTATGGATCAAGGTATCATACAGAATTTGAATCGACAGCAAGCTGTTCTTAAAAGCCATGATACAAAAATCGATCTGTTGGATGCTACTCAAATGTTGAACAAAGCTTGGAAACAGGTCAAGCAGCAAACAATTGCACACTATTTCCGTAAAGCAGGTTTCAAAAATAAAGAAACCAATACTGAAATTGCTCCAGAAGAACTAGAGATGCTTGTGGAACCTGAGCGGTGGCAAGAGGTAATGAATGATGTCAGTTATGATGTGTATGTAGCTGTTGATGATGGAGTTGCAGTGTGTGGGAAATGACAGAAGACGAGATTTACAAGAAGTGATGTAAAATCCTGATCCATCCGATGATGAAGAGGAGAGCAGCCACGACATGATAGAGGAGCATGTACCCACTACATTTAAGTTTGCAAAATGGTGGTAATTGTAAGATTTGTTGAGGCTCAAGCAAATGTTAACGATAACATGTTTCTAGCATTAAATGAAATTGAAGATTTTTTTATATGTAAAACTAAACAAGTCAATAAAAAAAAAAAAAAACACTAACTTCTTTAAGTGAACAATAGAATCATGTGCTACTTGTGTCACATAAAGTGCAAATAAACTCAAATAAACTGTGTTCCTTCATTAAATCTAGGTTTAAAATTTTAATGTGGAAAAAATGGTTTTACTTAACATCATAATAATAGTGTGGCAGCCATTAAGATAAGATCCACTATTAAATAATTATTATTTACCGCAATGAGTTTATGTTTTACATTTTTACAGCTATTTTGTTTTAAAAGTCACAGTTTGGTTATTTTGAAATTTGAATAATTCAATCTTTTTCTAATTCTCCTTGGAGTTTGAATTACTACTAAGAGTCCACTGTAATTATAATAATTTTTAATATTAATAAATCATTCCGGCCTGCGAACTAATTTTGTAAGTGCCATCTGGCCCTTCACCCGACACACACTGAGGAAGATGAAGTAACAGATATCAAGCAAGCGTCTCAATGATCTATAATAGTGAGGTTCGTTAATGCTGATCGAGTTGAAGGGGAACATTTCTTAGGCTGCTGTAAGTGCCAACACATCATCAGAAACTTTGTTTGCTTTATTGGAAAAACTCTTGGGACCACTTTCCTAAAAGTAGAAGTAAAATATGATGGTGCAAGCATGTCTGGCCACTTAAGTGGATTCCAGGGAAAAAAAATGAAACAGCTTTTCTTGTAATATTTGTACAATCTAGTCTTAAAATAGTTGGGGAAAAAAAAGCCTGAAATGTCATATTTTTTTCATATTACTTGAATTCCTACCTTTTTTCATCAATCAGTGAAGAAAAACTATGCAAATACTTCTGCAACAGAACCCACACATTCCAACTGTAACAACTATCTCCTGAAGTTCCAATCTGAAATTATTGGGTGTAATTTTGGATGATCTAAATGACCACAGCCATCATCATTCAGCACCAAAATGAGGGATACTCAGTCCATTCCCAGTAGTTTCTGATTCCACCGGCCTGACATCAGAAATACATCTGAAACTCACCTTTTCCCAGAATTCATTTAGCCTGGGAGACATTAAGTGGACCCTCACACTGACCATTGGAGCTCTACCGCAAACCACTAAACCCACAACCTGCCAAGCCTATGTCCTTCTTTCCTTCTATTTCTTAGGGGGGGAAAAAAAGTATCTAGGCTCCTAGGAAAACACCTTATCAAAACCGTACAACTATTCCCTCCAAACATATAGCAAATAGTATTTCCTATGGCTCGGGACCCTGGGAATGCTGGCTCTCATATCTCCGTGCCCACTCAAGGAGACCCCTGAGGGCTAATCACTAAACAGGTTTAAGTTGGATGACATATGCCCAAACCGAATTTCCATTTACATCAAGTAGTTGTACAGTAATAGGAGTTGTGAAGTTGCTTATGGTATATGGAACGTTAAATCGGGGGGCCAATTTGACAGAGAATTTATTTATAGCTTTGCTGAGGGGATGATTCCACAAACACACCTGATCATCTGGTTTGAAAGGAACAGGAGTTCTGTGCCTATTATATTTTCCCTGAACCTTATAATGGCTTTTCCTAAGGTTACGTAGCGCCCAATACCACTTATCCTTCAATTCCTCCTGCTTCGGTTGATCAGGAAGGAGTTCATTAAGGGACCACAAGTTGGATAATGGGCAATTAGGTTTGTATCTCATCATGAGTACAAATGGGGTAGTTTTATGAGCCTCATGGAAGGTGGTGTTAAATGCATATCGTCACTGTTATGCCAGAACCACGAATGTGCAAAAATAAAAAATCATGAATGGGTCACATTTGTTATTGTAACATAAAAAATAAAGCAGAACTTGTGTATTTTAATGGAAATGGAACTATTACTCACCAAGGAAAGAAAATACAACGTTCATGGTTCCTATAGAACAAAGATTAATATAAACAGATGCCAGCAATGCACTGAAGTCAAAATCTGAATATTTGCACATTTGTGATTTTGGCATAACAGCGAAAATATGTTAACCACTCCAAACTGGTGTTCCCTGCAACTGTGATCATCGGAATGGTAGACAAAGCGGATCTGAAATTCCTAATTACCCTTTCTGCTAAGGAAGAGTTCGGATATTAAGGGGTCGTCATAACATGAGTGACTCATCTATCAAAACAAAATTTGTGAAAACTGATAGAAGTGTACTGGGTGGCACTATCAGACACCACATAAGTAGAAGCCAAAACATGAAGAAATCTGAGACAAGCAATTTATAGTAATGTTTGAACTGGCTTCCTTCACCGTAAACAGCCACACAAATTTAGAAAATGCATCTACACAAATAAGTACAAATAAGTAGCAAGGTGTTGCCCTTTTTTGATCAGGGCAAATCTCCTACAAAATCGATAAACATTTTCTCCAGTGGTCGTGATACAATCTGGGATGTCAAAAATCCATGGTGAGTTTTCTGAGCTGGTTTATTCTGTTTGCAAATATGACACAATCTATCCCTAGCTTGTATATCCTTGTCAAGACCTTTCCAAATGAATTGCTTCCTGATCTTAAGTATAGTTTTGAATAGACCTAAGTGTCCACCAAGGGGAGAAACATGAAAGTACTGAAAAAGTAAAGGTACTAAAACATCCGAAACTACAATCTTTTGTTTACCATCACAGTTCGCTTTACACCTGGGTATACCATCTTTAACAAAACAAGGTGGCTGTAAATTTTTTTCTTGAAGTTGATCTAAATATGCTCTAATTGAGGATCCTGCTGCTGAGTCTGTTTTTTGGCTACAAAAGAAGTGAGTAATTCTGTAAGTAAGGCAGATAATAAGACCGAATCAGCATCATGTTCCCCATCACTCGGGCCATCATTTTCCTGCTCAGGACAGCCCTCAAACACCCATTACAATGTGTCAGCAATAGCGTTTTGAGAGCTATGTATGTGGTTAACTTTAAATTTAAAAGCTGAAATGCACGAGGCATATTGGACAATTTTGTTGGTTTTCCTAGCGCACCCTAAAACCCAATCAAGTGCTTGATTGTCTATCTCGAGAAGGAACTTGACATGTTCAAGATACATCCTGTATTTTCCATCCCAAAAAGGACAGCTAAAGCTTCCAGTTAATACATGGATAACTTTCTTTCTTTAACAGTAAGAGTACTGGAGGCATAAGTTATGGGACATCTTCCTTCTGTGAATTCTTGTAACAGTACAGAGGCAAGAGCCTGCCCACAGGCATCAGTCTGTAAAATGAACCCTTTTGAAAAATCGGTCATAGCCAGAACCAGGAGTTTGATATTTTTGTTTTAGTAGTTCCTCTCCCCACAAAAACCTAATACTTCCTTTTTTCCAAAGGACATTAGAAGGAGCACAAATATCTGCAAAATTCGGTCACAAAGTAAATCACCATAATAACAAATCCGGCTACAGCTTTCTAATTTTTAGGTGCAGGAAAATCTCTAATATTCTGTGTCTTGTCTGGATCGATAATAATACCCTGAGGGCTAATCAAGTGTCCAAGAAAAAGACAGACATTGGGCTAAAAAATGTACCTTGGCCAGTTTAGCTTTTCGTAATTGTCCCAGGACTTCATTAAGATGCTCTAATTGCTCATCATATGTTTCAGAGTAAATGATCAGTTCGTCCAAATAATGAAAAATGTACTGAAATTTATCTAAAAATATTTGGCCCAATAATCTGGTAAGGATCTGTGCCTTTACAGCAATACCAAAAAGGACAAAAGTATATTCATACAAATTCCATAGCAAAAGCCGAGAGCTTCAAAGATCTTTCAGTGAGCAAATCTGATGATAAGCACTATCAAAATCTAAGCTTGTGAAAAATTTTGCTCTCTGGGTCCTACGAAAATTGTTGTGGACATCTGGTAGTGGAACTGATTCAATATCGATTGTAATATTTAACACTACGCAATCTACTACTGGCCTGAAATCACTGATGGGCTTTGCGAGTAAAAATATCGGACTTGAATATGATGATTTGGACAGC
This sequence comes from Ectobius pallidus, assembly GCA_964059195.1. Lineage (NCBI taxonomy): Eukaryota > Metazoa > Arthropoda > Insecta > Blattodea > Ectobiidae > Ectobius > Ectobius pallidus. The sequence goes on from CAXKWD010000003.1 coordinate 166,529,735, forward strand.
CTGTTGATTCCCTGATATAAAATTGATTGAATTTTTTACTTGAGAATTTACATTAAGAGGGGGAGAAAGTCGGTATGGTGGCAATCTAACCACTTGATGATCCTTCAAAACAATTTAATATTCTATGAGGCTTGTGAGATCCAATTCGTTAGTCAAAACATCTGAGTACAGATTGACTAGATGAAACTTTTTCAGGGGGAAAGATGTCATAATCTCCTGATAAATTACCTTCAAAGAGCAGATCAATAGTGGCTCCAAAAATCTCATAGTCACTATTGTGAAAGTCAAAGTCAAGCTGCGCTACAGCCTCCACGTCAAACCTAAAGCACAGGACTCTGACTCAAATCTAATATCATTCTTGTCTTAACTAAGAAATGTCTTCCACAAAAGAAAGAAATCTTCCAATATTATGTAACACTCGATTCGGAATGAAATGTTTAATCACTGATCTTTGAAATTGTTGAATACTGAAACTGAAATGAATTGCTTGTGAAACCAGATTAGCAGGTATGTGTTAGAATAATGAGTCGTATAAATAAAACGAAGCCACTGCTACCAAGCCGTTGCTTATGAGAAGGTTGAGAATCTAGCACCCGCTGTCTGTTTCGTATAAATAAAAACTTCCCCTCCCTGCCAAGCCACGGCTCAGGCTACTGGTAGCAAGTGCTTGGACACCTGCATCCCATATTGCACGACACATAGCAGCTGAGTAAACAAACATGCCATTTGACTGTCTGTGCAGCGATTTAAAATTTAAAGTTTCGTATAGTGTATCAGAATGGTTGAAGAAAATAGTGTATTTCAAAAGCAGATCGTGCAAATTCTGAAAATGCACAAACGAGTACTGAATAAAGCTCAACTGCCAGAGTGCAAAAAGAAAAAATCTCTAGCAGTAACTGTTTTCAAAAGTCAGCTAGAACGAGAATGTAACGTAGTGTTAACTGAAAACCATATTTTAAGAAGTATTAGTAATTTGAAGAAGAGGATAAAGTAAAATTCGACCTGAGACTCACTGCTAATAAGCCGATAGTCTTAAAAAATTGGGAGAGAACCCGAGAAGAAAAGGAAAAATTAGAAATATAAGTACTGAATTTAAAGAAAGAAAAACTATTTTGGGAGAAAGAAAAGAGACAAGAGAGTGAGGCCTAGTATACAAAAGTCCTGGATATCCAAAGGTCCTGGGTTCAAGTCCCAGTGTCAGAGGAATTTTTCTCCTACAATATTCTCTAGTATTCATGTTTTATTAGTACTAAACCTTGATTTTAGGGAACTAAAACTTATGTTTATGCCTGTAAATTAATATATTAAGCATTTAACTAGAACAGTAGACACATACAATTATACTTATTTCTAATAAACAAAAGTTAACATTTTATGCTAATAAACACATTTCATACTTAACAGTGTCCCACATTAATATATGTAGTTCTTTTATTAATATTTCATTAGTTCCCATAATTAATTAATTTATAAAATACGTTCATTTTGAATCTGCTTGCTATATAATAGATTTGAAGTTAACGTATTTAGTTTACAGTATTACAATTTGAAATAGTGTTTTAGTATATTGCGATACAATTGCCGTAAGCGGTGCCTACGGATCGAGGAAAGAGTTTGAAAAAACAAGGCGCTTGCATACTGTTTTTTGCACGATTAATATTTATATTAATTGAGATATTAGCTGAAAATATTATGTATACACACTATTGAAGATGGATGTTATATTTTAGAAAGTGATTCGCATATGTTGGTTGTTATGGGGACCGAATATTTGTCCTGTTAAAGTCGCCTTGGTTCCGGTCTTCCATAAAGGATATGATGATTTTACTTACGGCACTTGTGCTTTTTGTAATTTTTTACTGCACAGAGATTTCTTTTGTTTTCATAGCAACAAGATTGCGTGCGGGAATGTCAAGTTACGATCCACGGCAACAATATTCGTAAGTACCGCTAATTAGTTACGTCGTTCAAAAAAAGGATTAATCACGTTTGAAATATTTTAGTTCATATTGATACCAGTAAAATATGAGAATGTGTTAGACCTATAATTATGTATTAATTTTGTGATTATTATTATTATTATTATTAAAAAGAAAAATAACAAAGTTAAGTTACAAATGTTTTACAATTTTATTGTACAACCGGTTCTTTACATCTGTGCACATCATAATCCATACGTTCCTTATAAATTACTCATATTGGTTAAAAAATCACCCCCATGAACCCCGCCAATACGATTAAAAACTTCACTTGAGCAAGCTGAGTCCGCAAATGAGGTACCTCAGAAAAAAGCAAGCCGCTGCTACCAACAGAGAGCCGCGGCTTAGTTTTATTTATACCAAATCCTAAGCAGCGGCTGAGCTGTCAAGGTCGTTGAGCAACGGCTAGGCAGGTGGCTGAGGAAGCCGCCTTTTATTTATACCAAACCAAGCAGCTGCTAGGAATTAGTGAGTTTTGAGCCACTGCTTGGTTTTATTTATACCACCAAATGTGTAATACCTGAGTATCTGTTATCTGAAATGGTACAACTTATCTTCGGAAAACCATCAACTGCTTTAAGAAATAAAAAGCATGTTCAGGATGGTTTATTACAAAATTTGGAAAATCTTTTATTAACCCTTCAACTTGGTTCGGTAATTCCAAAAGCTTCAATTTAAAACCTGAAACATAAGAGCCTTATATTTGGAAAGCCTGGTTACTATGGTTATAATTAGACGCACTATTGTTTGTATAAGTGTGAAAATTTTGAAAACTTTGTTGGTTAACTTCCGTACTAGGACAATGAGTTGCCAGGTTATCAGGTAATTCTAACAAGTCAAATGGTTGGAAAACTTTGCTTTCTTGATTTTTGTTGGCAGGAAGACTAGAAATGCTATCGTGAGCTAATACCGTGTCAGCACAGCAGGCCTTCAGTTTCTTCAAACAATCTATTAGCCCAAGGAAATCATCTTTTTTCTGTTGTTCAGCTAAAATGCTAGTAACTTCAGTTATATGTAATAAGAAGCAATTACAATTCTGCCAATGCATCATTCTATGGAAGAGCCTTCGACTGTCTGTCAGTTATACCTGTATATTCAAATTCTTCTAAATATTCACTGAATTCTTTTAGTGCCACTTAAATTTTATTATACCTGTTGCTCACAGTAAAATTTTTCCATTAAATTTATTGTACAACAAATTTTACCATACTTCTTGTCAAAAGTACCTCATGCTATCAAATTTCGCAACATTGTAGTATTACCCTGCCACCTAGTGGTAGACTCTTGTACTCTAAATATTGAGCCACAAATATTCTGCTGTTAATGGTAGTTTCTTGTATTGTTTGTATTAAAAGACAATAATTTTTTGTTACATTGTTTAACATTTCTCTTACAAATACAGTAGAACTCCAAATATCCAGATTAATTGGGACAGGACCAGATCCAAATAATCAAATATCTGGATAATTGGATAAATAATGAAAAAGGAAATTTCTTTTAAAAAAATAAACAAACAAACAACCTGTACAGTGCCATAAGTGTCACATCTTGAACATATCAGTCAGAGTCGGCTGTTTTGTTAAACTGTCGAGCTTGCTGGCTAAAAGTTTTGCTTTTTTTGCAAATTGGCCCTGAAAGAAGGTTCCCAATGACAGCTGCTGCAAAAACCACTTGAAAACGGCCTCAAAGCGATCCGGATAGTTCGAGTTCTACTGTAGTGCTCAATTCATCATTGCGGAATCATTTTTTTGTTCACTAATACAAAAAAGAGAAATGGATCTCAAAGAAGTTGAGCAGTTTGGTAATTTACAGTATAAAAAACAGTATTGTAATTTATGTCCACGTAGAAACATAATGTTTAAATTAAATCATAGTTACAGTATGTTAAAGCATTCGATTCATATAGATGTGTTTCCTATTGGATATAGGCCTAAAGGTAAGCATACCGTAATTTGTTTGCAACACAGAGCCTTATTTTGATTCTCTTTTACGCAGCAAAGCACAACAGAATGTACTGAAGCCTGATATCATTATATAATAATAACAATAATAATAAATGTTAGTCTACTCTATCACCCTCTAGGGATTGCATGACCTTGACGTAGGTGGGGGTGCTTGCGTGTCTTGTTGACCCTTTAGGCTATGCCAGCGGTAGTGTAGCTACTGGCAGGGCCTCCCATGCTGGACAGGCTAAAGGCGAGAGATCAGACGAAGAAGCAATCCAGAAGAGGACATCCAACGACTTCAAAGGCGGAAGAGGAACGTGATTCCCAACGGCAGAGAAGGCGGAAGAGATGACCTAACTTAACCTGCTGCCTTGCAGATAGAAGTTGGCTCTTCAAAGGCTAGGGGAAGAAAACCCTGATCTAAAAATAACCTGGTCCTCCAAGTTGGGGGTTTGGCGGGTGGCTGGTGTCCCCCCTGGTAAAACCCTGTCACTCAGAAAATCGAAGCGTTGCCTCGGATTGGACGGATCTCAAGGAAAAAGACCATGGCACGACAGACGGACAATGAATTTGGAACATGGAATGTACGCTCACTCTATAAAACGGGTGCTCTCCAAGCGATATTATATGAAATTGACAAATACAAAATAGATCTGATTGCACTCCAAGAGACAAATTGGATAGGGAACGGGGTTTATGATTACAAGGGACATACAGTATTCTATAGTGGGAAGAAAGATGGGAAACATGAATTTGGAACTGCCTTTATAGTCAATCAGAAAATTAAAGATGCTATCATTGATTTCAAACCTGTGAACGAAATGTGTGCTCTTAGATTAAAAACTAGATTTCAAAATATATATATAATAAATGCACATGCCCCCACAGAGGAAAAATCAGAAGAAATGAAAGATGAATTCTATTATAAATTGGAAGATGTATATAACTCAGCACCGGATAATGATGTTAAGCTAATTATGGGGGACTTTAATGCAAAGATCGGGAAGGAGCAAATATATATGGATGTAATAGGGAAGCATAGTTTACATGATCAGACAAATGAAAATGGGGAAAGACTTATAGATTTTGCTATTAGCAAGAATATGATAATAAGCTCCACTTGTTATATCCATTCTGACATACATAAACAGACTTGGATATCCCCTGATGAAAATACCAGAAATTAGATTGACCATGTATTAGTTGATAAAAGACATGCATCCAACATATTAGATGTAAGATCTAAGAGGGGAGCGCATTGTAGTTCAGACCACCATCTAGTTAGAGTTAAATACAGGGCCAGAATAAAATATCAGAAACAAGAAAAAGGTAAGAGACAAGATAGAATACATACACAAAAATTAAAGGATGAGAAAATACTAGGTAAATACAAAGAAGAAATAAACAAGAAATTGAACAATAGCACAATAAAAGATATAACAGATGTAGATGAATCGTGGAAGTATTTTAAAGAACAAATAATAGAAACAGCACAGGAGGTCCTAGGAATTGAACCTAAGAGAGAGAGAAATGAGTGGTTTGATGAGGAATGCAGGACAATGATAGAAGATAGAAATAAGGCATATAAAGAATACCTGGCTAGACCTACCCGCCAAAAACATGAATTTTATAGGAACAAAAGAAGAGACGCAGACAAAATTTGCAGAAAGAAGAAAAGAATAGCATTAAATAGGCATTTTATATGTATTGGCGAAGATTTTAAAGAAAATAGAACATTTGATGGTTTTAAAAGAGTTAAGCAGACAAGAGAAGGATATAATCCCAGGACAACATTGTGCAGAGATACTGATGGAAAGATCATAAGTAATTTTAATGAAATACAAAATAGATGGAAAGAATATTTTAGCACATTATTGAATACAAACGAGGATACCAATGACAGAATGGAAGGTTGGAGCATATGAGGGATTGTGATTATGAAGAACTGCAGGGTCCTGATGAATTGGATGTGGAGATGGCAATATCCAGACTAAGAAGTAATAAAGCGCCAGGGATTGATGGAATACCATCAGAGTTAATTAAAGTTAATAGCAGTCACATTACTAAACGATTACATGAAATAATAACCAAAGTATGGGAAAATGAGGAACTACCAAAAGACTGGAAGCAGAGTGTAATATGCCCAATATACAAAAACAAAGGTGATAAGTTGACATGCACAAATTATAGAGGCATATCCCTCCTGTGTAATTGTTACAAAGTTTTCACGACAATATTAAAAAATAGGCTGGAACCATATACAGAACAGATAATAGGCAGATACCAAGCAGGATTTAGGAAGAATAAATCAACAATAGACCAAATATTTACTGTTAAGGTAATCCTGGAAAAGTTATGGGAATATAATGTTGATGCATACCAGCTATTTGTGGATTACAAGCAGGCGTATGACTCTATTAATAGGGACAGACTGTATAGCATCATGCTGAACTTTGGAATTCCAAAAAAACTGGTGAGACTGACTAAAGCAACAATGGATAATACAGCCTTCAGAGTTAAAATACAAGAGGAGCTCACTGAGATGGTATACACAACTAAAGGACTAAAACAAGGAGATGGGCTGGCCCCACTTCTCTTCAATATTGCCCTGGAACATGTGATAAGGAAATTAAAAATAAATACGGATGGTACCTTAATTCACAAATCCGTGCAACTGGTGGCCTATGCTGATGACATAAACATAATGGCAAGAACAAAAAGGGATTTAAGTAAAACCTTTCAAGATCTCCAAGAGTGCTCTAATGATGTAGGTTTACAAGTGAACATGGAGAAAACTAAATTGCTAATACAAACCCGTAGAAACAGCTTGAATAATAATACACAACATCCAGAGCAAACAGAAGTTAAAATAGTTCAAGATTTTGCATACCTAGGTGTAATAGTTAATAATACTAATAATGAAATGCAAGAGATTAAAAACAGACTCTCCAAAGCAAATAAAGCTTACTTTGCGTTAATATCTGTATTAAAATCCAAGGTAATACACAGAAAAACAAAGATAAGGTTGTATAAAACAATAATAAGAGCAATATTAATATATGGCTGTGAGACATGGGTAATCACACAGAAAACTGAGAACATGTTAAATTCCTTAGAAGAATTCTAGGGCCAGTGAATGAAAACGGATTCTGGAGAATTAGGTACAACAGTGAAATATATGGTATATATAATGAACCGGATATAATAAAGGTAGTGAAGCTAAGAAGGCTGCAATGGACGGGTCATGTTTTAAGGATGGATGATCAGAGTATACCCTTAAAATCATTAAAAGGAAAAATGTATGGAAACAGGCCAGTTGGCAAACCAAGGAAGAGGTGGTTGGATGAAGTCAGGAAAGACGGAAAAAGCTTACTGAATAGTAGGAGCCTGGAAAGGGATACAGCAAACAGAGAAGAGTGGAGGCAACGATTGAGAGAAGCCAAGGCCCGATTTGGGCTGTAGTGCTATAGAAGAAGAAGTCTACTCTATATCGTATGTAACAGACAGACTTGAATGGAACCACAGGTGTAATAGATTTTACATTCCCATGATGTGAGTGAGGACTTCAGAGGCAAGAAATTAAATAATTTACAAAACTTTTATTAAGGGCAACCTTTAAATCCGCCAAACATTAATGCTTTAGCTATTTATATTTATAATATTGTTGTAATTTTACAAATTTAACACCCTGTTGTAAGATCTCCTTTGCCCTGTGTAGTTGAATTTTTCACTAAAAAAGAATGATTAAAATCATACATTGTTTACGATCATTTAAAATAATCATGAAAAAATAAATAAAATACCGGGAATCGAACCAAAGACCTCTTGGCTACTGAGCTACTGAGGAAGATTACTCAGCGTTGTGAATGGTGCATGTACAAGAAATGGCTCTTTTGTGTTCCTGCTTCGTATTTTCATTTAATTGCTGCATGTCAAAGAGTCCTGTTCTTATGTTTTTTACACTAATCCGTTCGGAATAACGCTATCTACATATGTATATCCTCATGCCATTTTTATGGAGTTGCATTGCTTAGGAAAAGAAGAATATGTGAGATAGGAAAATGGCTGCACTTGCAGACTTCTAGTTTGCAAACAAGTTCTACACAATACTGCTGGGGATGCGGCAGCACCACTTACGTTGCGTTGATTGGTTAATTTCGTCAACGATTTGCTGGAATAAGAACAATTGCCGAAACGCTTAACAAAACGTTTTCCCAAAGGGGAATTTGCTGAAAAGTGATCATTGTCCAATAAATTTAATGAAAAATTTGACCATGAGCAATAGGCATTACATTCGTCCACTGGGGTGTCATTACTGTATTTGAACACTGGAGCTATACTAAAAACTTTAATTTCCATGCTTTTAGTGAGTAAAGCGGGAAGATCTAGATCAATATCCTCAGCAATATCTCTATGTAAGAACTCCGCCATCAATTCATCTTTCCTTTAGAAATCATAAGAGTGTAGGGTACTGTATACCACCCTCCCCATGGGAATTTCCAACTCATATATTTTTTTGTTGGTATTGCCATCTAGTTTCAGCTTTTAGTTGTTTGCCCCTTATCAATTACAGCATTTACCCGGAAACCCTGGAAATCCAGAGAAAATGAGTTTCTTTTAGTTTTTCTTTGTTCTTTGCTCCTAATATGCCCAGGGAATTTCTGACTCACATATTTTTTGTTGGTATTGCCATCTAGTTTAAGTTTTTAGTTGTTTGCCCCATATCAGTTACAGCATATCCCCGAAAAACCACGGAATCTGGAGAAATGTTTTTTTTAAATTTGTCTTTGTACTTTGCTCCTAATATGCCCAGGGAATTTTTGACTCTCATATATATATATATATTTTTTCCAGTAGTGCCATCTCGTTTAAGGTTGCAGTTGTTTGCCCTTACCAATTACAACAAATCCCCGGAAAACCACGTATATACGGAGAAAATTACTATGTTTTAGTTTTTAAATCATTGTTCTTTGCTCCTAACATTCGAAGGGAATTTCTGTCTCATATGTTTTTTTGTTGGTGTTGCCATCTAGATTAAGGTGGCAATACCAACAAAAATGGGCGAGTCAGAAATTCCCTGGGAATATTAGGAGCAAAAAACAAAGAAAATTAAAATAAATTCATTCTCTCCGGATTTCCCTGGTTTTCCCGGTAAAGGCTGTAATTGAAAAGGGACAAACAACTAAAATCTTAAGCTAGATGGCAATGCCACCAAAAAAATATGTGTCGGAAATTCCCACGAGGGGGGTTTCATATTGGTAGCTCATGGTTTTATCAGGGGATATTACTATTTCTTCCATAATTGTAATAAATACTATAAAGTAATTGTACTGTCTGTAACTATGGAAATAGAACTGGCCCAAAAGAATTCTATAAGTAAGTGGCGTAAGAAATAGAATGATTAATTACGAGGAAATGCCTAAAGTGTACTATAATGCCATATATAGATACCTAATATTTTTGAACAGAAAACCCAAACATCGACCACAATCTGCTACCACTACCGTACTGGATTTTAACCCCCTTACTCCCAAAATCACATAGGAGACCCACAGAAAAGACTTTTTGTGATGAACTTGATGAGAAAATACTAATAATAATGCCCATCAACAATATAGTGGTAGCAATTTGTTTAACATATAAAACAATCTTCATTGCATCATGACTAACGGAGCTTACAGAAAACTGCAATATTAAAAAGAACCATTTCATGAGACAAACACTGGCATATGGACACATATTTAAAAGAAAAATCCTGATTATCCTAAAAGCATTAAAAGCTGATGAGTGGTGTCATTTCGACTCGTGGCAAGAAGTCATGGCAGATATGATCATAAAATAAACAGAATAAACTAAAAATATGAAATGAACTCAATATGAAACAATGAACTCAAACACTGGTGGGCCAAAGAAGTGTTTTGTTCAATAGCAGCCCAAAGCAACAAAATAATTGTATTATCTCGTAAAATGTTAATTTGCAAACCCATGTTTACTTCAACCTTTTTGAAACACCTTACTTACAGTGAACTCATACCTGAGAAAGGATGAGCACAATGTCACATATGGGCATTTCCCACATGCGCTGTGATGATTAATTGGCTCTGGCAGTTGAAGGGGCTTGAAACTCTCTCCACTCTCCGACAATTGAGGGGTTCTTGTAACAGAATGTGCCAACTGGTTTCGCAGAATTATAAGGTCTCTCCATTCATTATTACCAGATCTGATTTCCTGCATACTCCCATCCCTATACAAAATAAATGGCACATTTTTTATTTTATTTCTTTCTGAAACACCTGCAGGCAGCCAATGAAAAGGGTACCTCTTCATACATTACAGCACCAACAACAATGAGTATATACAGGGTGTTAATGAATAACATCAACATATTTTACCTGTGTATAGAAAGGACATAGACAAGCAACTTTTATTAGGAGATTTTTGCTCTATGGATTCAATATTTCCTGCTACAGCATAAAATTGTCCAGGGCCGCCACTGACTTCTAACATTTGAAAAAATGCAAAACAAAGGAACTTCGTTGTTAACACTGGAGTTATGAATAAAAAAACTAATGCAGTGGTGTCCAGTCATGTGATTAGTCTGTAAATTTTCCAGGTTAAGGAACACTAAATTATGATATAGCTGTTGATGAATGATTAAGAATCAGGTTTTAATTGCTCACTAAGAAGGCCAGAAGTCAATTTAATGAAAAATGTTACCCCATTTTGCTTCATTATAGACTTAAGAGCATCAAACTGTAATGACTTTAATGCCCTGTAGCATACACATCTTACGTCAAAATCTCCTAATAAAAGTTCTTGACTATGTCCCCTCTACACACAGGTAAAATATTTTGGTGTTGTTCATTAACACCCGTATATACAATAAAATCAAATTAAATAGATATTGAAGCATTAACAATGAATATGTAAATAAATCACAACAAACTTAAAACTAGAAGTCAAGGTATGATTCCAAATCAGCTGTAAATTTTTGTGTCTTTTTTTTTTTTTAAATTATTTTATTTATTTACTGGTTTGGTAGTGAAATGGCATCCAAGAGGATGCTAAGTGATGAAAAACTTAACTCTGTGATATATTCTGTGTTAAACGAAGCATATTAGTGACTGTGGTAATGGTGAGGAAGAATTTATAGCAGTTGAGAGCAACGACGACACAAGTGACAGTGACGCGGTAAATGCAGGCTGAGCAGTTTCGGCTGCATAGATGTGACTGATTCAGATCCAGGCTCATCCCCATTTACCATACCAACCAAGATCTCGTGTTATCATCTCGGTTCAATAGAAAGAAGGATCCTAGATCAATTTTTATTCTTTGATGGTTAGATCTTGGAATATAGTAGAATATCCCTTATGCCACTATTCTGGTAACTAAGTCCCACAGAAATTTTTCTGTCATCTCCTACTTACTCCAACTGTGAATATTATCTTCAGAACAAGGTAAATGTTTTGTGTTTTGCAATATTGCATGTCTTTCGAGGAACATTTCATAATTTACAGGATTTTGTTTTATTTTAACGAGAATCTACGTGTACAGCCATAAAACTCAATGGTTCGCAAAGGGTTAAAACTAACTCTTCTTGGTGAAACAAAATTTTTGTTGCAGCAGGAGTTTAGAGCGCATAATCCGAGGTTAATTCTTAACCCCCTGTCAATGAATCCGGGCATGTCTAAAAAGTGGGGGTCACTCAGCACGGTGAAATTGATTGAAGTTAAAAAATTTCTTTCTAAATTACACAGTAGATGGCCTACATTAAGTGGGTGTTAAACGTATAAGCAAAAAATGTTATGTTTCAACATTCAAAATTATAAAAATGAGCAGTTCCATGGACGGAACATGATTCTTGACATAAATGCTTTCATTATTTGAGACTAGCCTTACTGTCATGAAAACATATCCTTATCATTAGAAAAGCGCAGCTGAACAGTACTTACCGTAATACCATTTAGGCTACTGGTATTGGCGGAGCCTATTTGTAGAATGCTAGGACGTAAAACACACAGATAATTTGATAACAATAGGAAACTACCGACACACACGCAAAATGATCTATTCCGAACCACGTTTCGATGTAGGCAGGCCGGTTTAACATGCTTTGGTAGCGTTACACTAGGAGACTCATGGCCGAAAACGAGCTGCGACATTGTACCTGTATTCCTCTAATGGCCGCTGTGGGCTTAATTGTACCAGGAAATGGGTGTTTTATGGTATTAAATTAAAGCTTAAGAAACGGACTTTCTTTTTTATTTGAGAAAAAATTACGAATTCTCACTTTCTGAAAAACTGTGATAAAAATAAAAGCGAAATGAAATTTTTTTTTTACATTTTTAACTTTTTAAAGGATTTTCACTGTACTTATCTAAAATATCATTGCACTGACTTAAACCACTTAATTTTACCTTCAATTTAAAAAAAATAAGAACATTGAAATCGGACCATGGGGATAGGAGCTAGAGGCGATTTAGTAAGTGAGTGCAGCCGCCATTTTGAACCCCCCTCTCCCCCCTCCACCGCAAAATTTGCGTTGGCGCTCCTTCCAAAAATACTCCACAGGGGTCAAGGAAGATGTGTGCGAAGTGGGACCTTTTAAAGTAAAAATGCATAGTTCTTCACTTTTTTGTTCCTTAACCACCAGACTATTAATGCCAATCCTTTGCTCAATCAAGTGTTGCATTGCAGCTTGCATGGGATACTGAAACAAGGTTCAGAGATGCCAACCTTGAAAGTTGGTTATCAGTAGTGTGAGACCTCCAGGTTTAACCGAAAAATCACAATTACAGGTTTCACAAAATACGTGATTCGGTGAAATTTTTGAAGGTCCGAGGCAAGGAAACTCTTCCGTATACTGCTTTCGATACTGCTGATTTGCCGCAGTTCGTTTTTGTCCATCAGACTCATCACTGATTTTACGTTTACACGACATATTTCCTCAATATTCTACTTCCACTGCAACACTCAATAAAACTTCTAGCAAGCAACGGCATCGGCAGTCGTCAGCGGCATTACAGTGATAATTAAAAAGATGAAATATGTTAACACCAAAGATGTTATAACTACAATTATGTTATAACTGTAAGATATAACATCTTTGGTTAACACACACTCACGTCAAAGATTGTAGTATCCAATGTTGCCAACACAATGGAGTTTTTTTACAAACTATTTCTTATGATAACAGTTGTCATCTCTGCTGACACATTAACTTTTTTTTATGTTCGCGGGAGAAATTAAACATTTTAAAAATAGATATTGGGATTCGTAAAATCCGTAATATTCAGTACAATTTCCGTAATGCCGTAGCAAATTCAAGAAAATCGTAGAAACTACGGAAATTCCGTAGCAGTTGGCATCTCTGCAAGGTTTATAAAAAGCCTGTCGTTCTCCAGATGGTCAGAGATGACTTGAATGACCACATGCGTAAACTTACTCCTTCCTCCCCTGACCAATCCCCACCGCTCTGAGCATGCTGCGACTCGTATTTGCTTCACAATAAAATCACTGACATTACTTTTTGGACAAACCCTGTATGTCTGTAAGATGGTTTTGTGCAATTGTATTCACATACACATCCTTCATTGTTGTTGTTGTTCTCTTCATCTTCCTTTTCCTTGTCTTCAGTATCATTATCTTGTGATCACTGCGGTCATCACATTTTTTTTAGTTCAATTTCATTTTTACACAATTTAACTCAGAGATCATATCAGGTGTATTAGGTTTTATGAATATACCTGAAGGTCATGTCACTATTCATGTGCATCTGTTTTCTACTGTTGATGTATTTTTGGCTGCTGTTAATTTCAACTGATGTTGCATTTTGATGCTTATGATATGGTGATGAATCATGATTTGGCAGTGACCTCACTGTGCCCTGATCTCCTGGGATATTCAATGTCGACTAGTCAGCAATCATGGTTGAGCTGACAATCCCATGGGACCAACATTCCAAAGCAACATCTGTTTAAGGCCAATAAATACGAGGCTCTGTGTGCCTCCACTCAGTTAAATGGCTTCAAATGCTACTTTTATCCAGTGGAAGTAGAAGCAAGGGTCTTCCATCTAAATCAGTTCATTACTTTCTGAAGGAGTTAGGAATAGGGAGGAGGAAAACTAATGAACTGTTAAGGCGTGTCGGCCTCCGGTTGTGAGGCGATTTCACTTAAGCCTGTTATAAACCTTCCCTTAATTCAACATTTGCCTTTACAAGTGGGGAAATTATGAAAAAACCTAAGTCAAATTGGCTGGCCTCAGGATTTGAAGAAGGGATTTCACAAACAATAGTCCTAGACGCTACTGTCTCTGCTACTTCATCATATTTTTCTTGTAATTTTCTTCAGTTCACCTAACGCTTCTAAAAACACAGTAATTTCATTTTTCCATCTGTGAAGCCAGATTTCACATAACCCAACATTTTCTGTTCCTACAGAATAGGGAAACATGAGCAGTTAGTTTTTCAAAAGATAGAGCACATTATGAGATATTTTCCAAACTCGATAGAGAACTTACACTCAACCCAGTCTCTTAGGTAACATAATACTTTTCAGCTTTTGGTTTTGTTTTTACACACAGACCACATGATCTCATTACTTATTTATATAATTGCATTTCTGGAGTGCAGTGCATTGATGTCAGTAAAAATTAATCACATATTGCAGGCACCTGTGGAGGATAATAAATTGTTTGTTTTTTTCTCTGAATACGTCTCTGAAGCAAGCTAGACATGGATGGAATCTTGGAAGCTTATGGTCTTCTTCCTTTCTGTTGACATGGACATGGATTCCAGTGTTAATTTCAAGCAGAACAAATTCTCTGAACACTTAGATGTCTGTACCAACTAACAGTCTACGCAACACAAGTAAATGAAACAGAAAACCTATGGAATTGTATTTAAAATGCTTGCCAGTGAATTCTTGATTGCAACTTTGTGTTAAAAGAGTCGGCCCCTCTGATGGCAGCCTTCCACTTCAGCAGCCAGGGTTTGATTCCTGGTGCGGGCAGATTTTTTAATCTGATTCCTAAGACTGAATTTAGAAGAGGTGGGGGTGTAGAGCTTATAATCACTAATTCAATTCTTGTAAGTATTTCCACCTATATACTAGTAATCGTTATATACACCATATAATGCATTCAAATCCGAATGTGAATAAAATTTGGGATTATATACATTCATGTACATTGAATTTTATTAAAACATATCAATATACAATTGTCATATAAATTATTTTTACTTAATATACAATGAATGTTTTCTAATACTGTAAGATCATTAATTTCTTGTTTTGTCACTAAAACTTAATAATAAATTTTATTTATTCTTATGTTATAAAAATCATATGTTTAATTGTAATATAACTTCTTATCTATCAATTATTTGACAACTTAGATTGCTAGAAAGTTAGGTTAAAAGTATTTCTGTTTAATCTTAATTGAAATTAATACTTTGTTTCTTATGTTTTCAAATTTTCTTATTAGAAGTTATAATACGTATACAAATTACATTTACAGTAAGTGTCTAAACTATATTATATAATTTTTTTAAAATAGATACAATAAGAGTTTGACTACTAGTGAGTACGGTTAAAAAATGTTCCAGCTTATCTTAAGTAATTTTACATTAAAGTTGGCTAAATACAATAGTGATTAGCAATAAGCCATTCAATATTCGAATCTAGAGGAACTTATTGCATCTACAGATTTCGTAGTCAAATCATACATGTATTACATATAAGAGTTAGTTATAGGAATCAATTTATATCTCAGTCCTTTATTGACATATTAAGATCCCTTTTACAGTATTCAGATGAAGTAAAAGTTAAAATATCCTCTACAATATTCTGATTTGTTATGAAGTAAAAGTTAAAATATGTTGCATGACGTACGATTATTTAAAATGCATTGAGTTAAAAATATATAACTCTTGTCTTGTAGCAATTAAAACATATGTTCAAGTTTATGAAGATATTCTTTTTGATCAAAGTTAAAATTTTAAAATGACAGTATTTACAGTATTCAGATGAAGTAAAAGTTAAAATATCCTCTACAATATTCTGATTTGTTATGAAGTAAAAGTTAAAATATGTTGCATGACGTACGATTATTTAAAATGCATTGAGTTAAAAATATATAACTCTTGTCTTGTAGCAATTAAAACATATGTTCAAGTTTATGAAGATATTCTTTTTGATCAAAGTTAAAATTTTAAAATGAATGTAAGTTCTCTTGCGAAGTCTTTAGTAAATTTTCTCTATTATAAGCAATAATTATGGCATATGAATTTATAATCCACAAATTCTTGTCAGAGTCGGCTTCTTGTCATTATGGTGTTCTATCTTGGAGGATATGCATTTCGACATATAACTTATGCCATCTTCAGTCCCTATAATTAGATTAATTCATATTAGTTTTTTGTATTCACTGACTTAATAATGGAAATATATATTTGTTATGTTAACTTACTTCAGCTGATGTACTGCTTTGTACCGTGTTGTAGCTATGGTGTCTGACTGGGTACTGGTTGTTTAGATTGCTTCTTGCGTGTTTTATAGTTTTTGTAGGTTTCAAAGAGGGCGTTATGGTCTATTACATTTTCATTGATTATATTAGATTTGTTTAAGTATATTTCTAAGTTTTCAAGTGTATTAAGTTTTAAGCTTTTATTATGTATGTGTAAGATTTCTAGGGTACTGCTTATGTCATTTAAACTATGGTTATTGTTTATTAAGTGGTTTGCAAAATTCGATTTATTACGGTTGTATTTAAAATCTTTTATATGTTCGCTGTATCTTGTTTTAAATGTTCTGCCTGTCTGTCCTATGTAGACTTGTTTACAATCTTCGCAAGTAAGTTTATAGACACCACTTAAGTTTAGTAGGTTTACTTTATTTTTATTTTGTTTTTGTAGTTGTTTTTTAAGACTATTATTTGCTTTAAATGCTATTGATACATTTTGTTGAGTGATAGGTTTGGGTTATATTATTAAATAAACAGATGCGCAGTGTATTATATATATATATTTAAATAAACCCCAATCAATTTAAATTTGCACTGCACCAGTCACATAAATTATAAACATAAATAGTTCACTTCACTGAGTTTCTTCACTCGGTGACACTTTCTTTCAACTAGTCTTGAACAGCAATCCATCTCCACCATTCCAAGGAAAGTTCACAGCTGGAGACTGAATTACTGGTACAGGTGCACTGACGTTTGCCACATTAAATACTGTCTGTTCAATTTGAGGATTGTATATCACTCCAATCGCTGCACGAAGAGTGCTGAATTGAGTAGCAAGCAAAGGTTTTGTTAGAATGTCAGCCTTTTGCTTGCTTGAAGGAATGTAGGTCACTTGTATAACTCCCTTTTGTTTTTCATCCTTGACCAGTTGATACTTTATATCTACATGTTTCAAACGTTTGTCTTCCCATTTGTCAAGGCAGTAGATTGTAGATTGATTATCCTCAAAAATTGTGATTGGCTGGTTTACGTCAATTTGAAAATCTGAGAGAAGATTCTTTAACCACAATAGTTCCATAACAGCATGTCCAATTGATACAAATTCAGCTTCTGTTGAGGATTGAGCCACAGAAGTCTGCTTTCTCGTAACCCAAAGCACATTTGCTCCAAAAACTTCAAACATAAAGCCTGAAGTAGATTTCCTGTCTTCAGTATTGCTAGCCATATCAGCATCTGCATAGCAAACCAATGTAGAAGTTGATTTTGATTGCTTTGGAAAATAAAGTCCCATGTTTACAGTTCCTCGCAAATATCTTAGAATTCGTTGCAGTCCAAGCCATTGTGGTCTAGTAGCATTACTTTGAAATCGGCTGTAGAAATTCACTGCGAAGCTAATAT
Source organism: Ectobius pallidus (assembly GCA_964059195.1). Lineage (NCBI taxonomy): Eukaryota > Metazoa > Arthropoda > Insecta > Blattodea > Ectobiidae > Ectobius > Ectobius pallidus. The sequence goes on from CAXKWD010000003.1 coordinate 166,547,526, forward strand.
CAGGGCGAGTAGTTAACATCAAGTACATTAAACATCCAATTAATTCCTTATATGGTTTAGTAAACACAATACACTCTCCTTCAAGTTCCTTTATTGGATTCTTTTCTATAGGTGTACTAGCTTCTGAACTGTCAAATCCTTTTCTTTGCGAACATCCTTTTGCAAGGCGAGCCTTGTATTTTTCAATGTTTCCAGAACTATCAAGTTTATCACGAAACACCCACTTGTTGTTAATTACTTTCTTTCCAGGTGGTAATTCTGTAAGTGTCCAAGTATTATTTTCTTTTAATGCATCTAATTCTTCTTGCACTGCTTTCTTCCATTCCGTGCAATCTGATCTTTCTTCAATATCATCAAAACTTTCCGGAACATCACAGTCTGTCACTGCAAGCATGCTTATTTCACTTAAATCTACCTCATAGTCATCAAGGTAGGCTGGCTTCTTCCTTTCTCGATTTCCACGTCTTAACTCTCGTTCAGTTTGTGTTTCACATTCAACATCTTGTTCTCTTTCAGAGTTGCTTATAGTTGGTTCTTCCTTTGGAGTTTCATCATCACAATACAATTCTATGTTGTCATGCTTATTTTCTTCAATAAAGTGTCCTTCAGCAAATATGACATTTCTTCCTTCAATAACTTCCTGTCTGTTTGGGCACCACAGCCTATAACCATTATGACAGTAACCGACTAAGTACAGTTTCCTTGATCGGCTTTCAAGTTTTCCCCCTCTGAATTCCTTTGGGTTATGTAAGTAGGCAAGTGAACCAAATACCTTGAGTTTACTTACATCAGGTTTATGTCCATACCACAATGTTGCTGGAACACTGTTTGGTAGAGCGACGGTTGGTCTTCTGTTAATGAGATAAACAGCGGCCTTTACTGCTTCGGTCCACAAGTTCTTTGGAAGTTTGGAACCTAAAAGCATGCATCTGGCTTTTTCCATAATAGTTCGATTCATCCTCTCTGCTACACCATTTTGTTGTGGAGTATGACTAATTGTGCATTCATACTGTATTCCTTGTTCCTGAAAATACAGTTGCATCTCTTTGGAAAGAAACTCTCCTCCTCTATCGCACCTAAAGCGACTAATCTTAGTCTGAAAGTGAGCAGTTGCATAGGCTTCATAGACTTTAACAAACTTGAAAACATCACTCTTCTTTTCCAGAGGATAAATTGCAGTAAAATGTGTAAAGTCATCAATTATTGTAAGAGCGTACCTTTTTCCATCATAAGATTCAGGAGTGATTGGTCCAAATACGTCACTATGAACTAGTTCCAGTGGTCGCTTTGCTCTATTTCTTGTTTGATTATGAGGCAACTTACTCATTTTTCCTTCAATACAGGTTTCACTGATTTCTTGTTCCTTAACTTCCTTATTCCATCCACCATTGTGTCAAGTTGAAGTATTCCATTTTTACTGAGATGACCAAATCTCTTGTGCCACAATTCTTGACTTTCCGTTGTAAGACATGCACATTCCTTACTTGTCTGTAGTGTTAACTTGTAGAGCTTATTGTCACAATAAGCAGCTGCAATTAATTTAGGTCCTTTTGTGATCAGAGCTTTACCATGTTGAAATGTTATTGTAATTCCATTCATTTCCAATTTCCTCACTGACAATAAGTTTTGGTTTAAATCTGGAACATACAAAATGTTAGATATGTTCACAGTATTCCACTGGCCATCTTGATAGGTGAATAGTTTCATTGTTCCCCTTTTAGTAGATACCAGCGTCTGACCAGATTTAGCTACATTAATGTACAGAGGTTTTATGTTCTCAATGTTTTGAAGATGCTCAAGTGAATTTACCAAATGTTCAGTAGCTCCAGAATCAAGCAACCAATTAACTTGATTTGTTCCATTGGATTCAACTTCCTCTTCCTTTTCAGCCATGCTTAGAAAAGCAAACTCACGTTCTTCTTGAAATTGCTGTCTTTGAGTATTGTGAGCAGTGCCAGTCCTTCTTGCAGAAAGAGGCTGCCACGAATTCCTGCGTGCACTAGGACAGTCTTTTCTTTGATGTCCAAAACCTCTGCAGTTATGACATCTAAAACCATTTGATGTATTTCCAAAATTGGCATTACTATTGTTGATGTTTTGTAGGCCTACCTTAGATGTTGTATATGAGGGCCTTGAGTTATATCGCTGAGTTCCATGTTGTTGATTTCCTTTAGGCTTTCTGTAATTAGTGTAGAAAGCTGTAGTTGATTCATTCCTCTGCGGTCGTATAGGTTTTTCCTGCAGTTTCCTCTTGGACTCCTCATCTAACAATCTGTTCTTAACAAAAGGTAAGGTTAGTTTTTCACCATTTGCAGACAATGTTTCAATTGCTGTGACAACCATACCATACTCTAAAGGCATAGTAAGTAATAGGTAACATATGATATCAAATTCATCAGTAGTAGCTCCTGCAGCTTTCAATTCTCTGATCTGACGATCAAACTTCAGAAAATGGTCTTCAAGTGTTTCTGAATTCGGATTATGTTGCATATCCGATGACAGTAGTGTCTTTCTTGCTTTAAGTTGATTTGCTATTCCTTTTCGTTGAAAAGTATTCTCCAGGGTTTTCCACACTTGAAACGCTGTTTCTTTTTCTCTGCAATATTCTAAATAATTGTCACTTATAGCACTGATTATAAGACGAATACACAATTTGTCTCGTTGTCGTAACTTATCATTAGCTTTCTCACGGGCTGTCTTTTGTGCTTCAGTTTCATCACTTGTTGCCTCGGCGTACTGTACATTCCTTTCAATATGAGTTAAGAGATTTTTCTCATCAAGTAACACCTCGAGTCTGAATTTCCAATTGTCGTAATTTTTACCATCAAACAGTGGTATATGGTAGCGTTCCTCGTTCACGCGAATCCTTTCTTCTGCTGCTTGGTCGGCGGCCATCTTCCTTTGTTCTTGAGTCACGTAATGCAGGCACTCGGTGTAAATCCTTCCAAAATAGATTTGTTGAATTTCCAATAAACTGTAAACTGGATTTAGTCTGAAGTGGTCCTGGGCCCATAACCTGTTATATTATTAAATGAACAGATGCGCAGTGTATGATATATTATATTTAATGAACACAGAAAGTAACATTGAGACAGAAGAACACAGTCAACTTTCCCATAGGCAGTCAGAAGCGGAACTCAACTTAACCCACACACGACTTCCTTGATACTACTCTGCTATAGGTTCGAGTTCGAGTGTTTACATAGTACCAACATAACAGTGTGTTAAATTGCTAATACCAACATATTATCTTGTAGATTCTGTTATCTGTGAAATTGAATGTTACATAGTTTGAGTTTTCTTTATTATTCTTAACTGTTTGTTGGCTACTTAGTGTTGAAATATGGTTTTTAGATTTTTCAATTTTATTCTTGTGTTTCTTTAATATTTTAAAGACAAGAGATTCATTATAACCATTATTGTGTGCGATTTGTAAAATGGTATTGAGTTCTTTATTATAGTTTTGTTTGTTCATAGGAATTAAATTTAGTCTATATATCATACTATTTAGTGCCGCCTTTTTGTGACTGTTTGGGTGGTTTGATGTATTATTTATGATGTTATCTGAATAAGTTGGTTTTCTATATATGCTGAATTCAGGTTTTCCATTACGAAATTGTATGCTTAAGTCTAGGAAATTGATATTATAATTGACAGGTTCTTCCAACGTAAATTTTAATTTGTTATGTATGTTGTTGAATTCTTGAGTGATTTCTTGTATATTGTTGTTATGACATATAATTAGAATATCATCTACAAATCTTGTGTAAAATTTTATTTTATATTTATTAATAATTTTTGTGATGTGTGTTTGTTCAATATATTGGAGAAATGTTTCTGATAAGATGCCTGATAGAGGTGAACCCATTGCTAAACCCTCGTTTTGTTGATATATTTTGTTGTTAAATTTAAAGTAATTTTGTTTTAGGATAGTATCTAGAAGTGTTGTTAATTGTTTAGTAATATTTTCACTGTCTCCATTTTGTATTAATGTTTGTTTGATAATTTCAATTGATTCAGCTAACGGAATATTAGTGTATAGATTTTTTATGTCTAGAGAGATAAATTTTTCATTTTTGTTTAATTTGATGTTTTTTAATTTATTTGCTAATTCAATGGAATTTTTGACTGTATACAAGTTCGCTAAATTTAATCTATGTTTCAATATAGTGGAAAGTTTTTTTGAAATTTTGTATGTTGGTGCGTTTTTAAAATTGACTATTGGTCTGATTGGACAGTTTTCTTTATGTATTTTTATTAAAGATCTTAAAACGGGCGGTTTAGGGTTCATGTTGATAGCATTTTTTCTTTCATATTCATTTAAAATAAGTTCTGTGTCTTTTAAGGATTTCTTAAGTATATTTTGATATTTAATAGTTGGGTCCTGAGCTATTTCATGAATGTTGTTTTCATTGAAGAATTGTGTAGTCTTCTCAATATAATCATTATTGTTAATTAGTACGATGGCATTTCCTTTGTCGGCTTTAACATTAGTGACATTGTTTTCTTTCAGCTTTTTATTTAGTTTTTTAATTTTCTGAATTTTATTATTATTTATGTCTTGTGTTGTGATATTATTATCAAAGTATGTTTTCTTGATATTATGTGCTATTTGTTCTCGAATCAAATTTTGTGCTGGTTGATCTAGTGTATTAATAGCTGTTTCACAGTCAATAATCAATGATTTTATTTGATTGGTTTCATTATCTTTAAAATTATGTTTGTAACCAAGTTCAAGCAATTCTTTTTCATCTTTATTTAATGTAGTGTTGGTCAAATTAACAATTCTAGGATGAAATGTTGCGTTTTGAGATTTGTGATTGGCTTGTTTCTTGTTTGGATTGTGTTTTTCTTTTAGTAGCTTGTCAATTTTCTTGTTTATTATGGAGTATTTCTTCTCCATTTCTGATAGAATTTTCATTTCAATGTTATGGTTGATTATCGTCCATATTTGTTTGAATGTTTTGGAAGCTTCTAGATGTAGCTGATATAATTTGTCACTAAGGAAAGATTTTTTCTTATAAAGAAATTTAATTTCTTTATTTAGCCATAATCTCTGAGCAGTTTTTATTGTATGTGTAGCTGATTTAGTTTTAGCATTTGTTTTAACATTAATATAGTTAGGAATGATATTGTTGTTTTTGCAAGTTTTGTTAAAGTGAATATTAGCTATAGTTTTGTGTAATTTCCTTTTAACATTAGTGAATTTGTTAATAATTTTTGCCTGGTTGGCCATATAATTGTTAATAAACTTCATTATGAAGCTAAATTTGTAGTATCAACTAGTATAAGATAATAATTCAATTCTTGTAAGTATTTCCACCTATATACTAGTAATCGTTATATACACCATATAATGCATTCAAATCCGAATGTGAATAAAATTTGGGATTATATACATTCATGTACATTGAATTTTATTAAAACATATCAATATACAATTGTCATATAAATTATTTTTACTTAATATACAATGAATGTTTTCTAATACTGTAAGATCATTAATTTCTTGTTTTGTCACTAAAACTTAATAATAAATTTTATTTATTCTTATGTTATAAAAATCATATGTTTAATTGTAATATAACTTCTTATCTATCAATTATTTGACAACTTAGATTGCTAGAAAGTTAGGTTAAAAGTATTTCTGTTTAATCTTAATTGAAATTAATACTTTGTTTCTTATGTTTTCAAATTTTCTTATTAGAAGTTATAATACGTATACAAATTACATTTACAGTAAGTGTCTAAACTATATTATATAATTTTTTTAAAATAGATACAATAAGAGTTTGACTACTAGTGAGTACGGTTAAAAAATGTTCCAGCTTATCTTAAGTAATTTTACATTAAAGTTGGCTAAATACAATAGTGATTAGCAATAAGCCATTCAATATTCGAATCTAGAGGAACTTATTGCATCTACAGATTTCGTAGTCAAATCATACATGTATTACATATAAGAGTTAGTTATAGGAATCAATTTATATCTCAGTCCTTTATTGACATATTAAGATCCCTTTTACAGTATTCAGATGAAGTAAAAGTTAAAATATCCTCTACAATATTCTGATTTGTTATGAAGTAAAAGTTAAAATATGTTGCATGACGTACGATTATTTAAAATGCATTGAGTTAAAAATATATATATATTAGCAAATAAATTAAAAAACATCAAATTAAACAAAAATGAAAAATTTATCTCTCTAGTCATAAAAAATCTATACACTAATATTCCGTTAGCTGAATCAATTGAAATTATCAAACAAACATTAATACAAAATGGAGACAGTGAAAATATTACTAAACAATTAACAACACTTCTAGATACTATCCTAAAACAAAATTACTTTAAATTTAACAACAAAATATATCAACAAAACGAGGGTTTAGCAATGGGTTCACCTCTATCAGGCATCTTATCAGAAACATTTCTCCAATATATTGAACAAACACACATCACAAAAATTATTAATAAATATAAAATAAAATTTTACACAAGATTTGTAGATGATATTCTAATTATATGTCATAACAACAATATACAAGAAATCACTCAAGAATTCAACAACATACATAACAAATTAAAATTTACGTTGGAAGAACCTGTCAATTATAATATCAATTTCCTAGACTTAAGCATACAATTTCGTAATGGAAAACCTGAATTCAGCATATATAGAAAACCAACTTATTCAGATAACATCATAAATAATACATCAAACCACCCAAACAGTCACAAAAAGGCGGCACTAAATAGTATGATATATAGACTAAATTTAATTCCTATGAACAAACAAAACTATAATAAAGAACTCAATACCATTTTACAAATCGCACACAATAATGGTTATAATGAATCTCTTGTCTTTAAAATATTAAAGAAACACAAGAATAAAATTGAAAAATCTAAAAACCATATTTCAACACTAAGTAGCCAACAAACAGTTAAGAATAATAAAGAAAACTCAAACTATGTAACATTCAATTTCACAGATAACAGAATCTACAAGATAATAAAACCTATCACTCAACAAAATGTATCAATAGCATTTAAAGCAAATAATAGTCTTAAAAAACAACTACAAAAACAAAATAAAAATAAAGAAAACCTACTAAACTTAAGTGGTGTCTATAAACTTACTTGCGAAGATTGTAAACAAGTCTACATAGGACAGACAGGCAGAACATTTAAAACAAGATACAGCGAACATATAAAAGATTTTAAATACAACCGTAATAAATCGAATTTTGCAAACCACTTAATAAACAATAACCATAGTTTAAGGGCCGATTGTATAAACAGTTTGATCTTGGATCAGAGACTAAACTGATCTCAATTCACGCTGAACTCGGAAATTTTTGTTGCATAAACGCTATCTGAGATCAATTCGCACTGAACTTGGATCAATTTTGACTGGAGAAATTTCTCCGATCAAACTAGCTGATCCCAGTTCAAGGGGCTGTTTTCGTATTTGAGACATAAGATTAGTTCATTATAAACATAATATTAGGCCTACCTGTGTGGTTATGATAAATATAAAGAAAATACACAATAGACAACTTCATACATTTCTAGTTATATGCAGTTGTGCGTACATTTCTTGCTATAAACTAGTTGTGCGTATATATGCTATGTTTTAGGTTCCTTATAATGCAGTGTAACATAACTCTACAGTATAACCTGTACGTTATTATTATGTTGCACTAATTACTATAATACGAAAATAACCCTTGCACCACAATTGCAACTAATACGAAATTATCAATCTTCGCCATTTCATGCAGCTTCCTTAACCTTAAACACAGGAAATTAAGTGGAGGGAAAGGAAATATACATTAAATCCATGTCTGGGATATTAATACAAGTAAGAATCAGCTTGAAAAATTTTATGTCATAACCGGGATTTGAACACGGATGTCTTCTGAATCAGTTGAGGAATTTGATGTCATACTGGCATGTTGTCATGGTAGCTCAATGGTAGAGCATCAGCGCGTTAAGCTGAAGATCCGTGTTCAAATCCCGGTTATGACATAAAATTTTTCAAGCTGATTCTTACTTGTATTAAACACAGGAATTCTCGTCCTTAGCCGTGAAAATGTTAAGCCGATTTATAACGCCAGGAATGAAATTACAAGAACATTTGTCACCGCATTTTGCTCTTGCACAGATATTATCGCATCCGTCTTTTTGGATTCTATAATATCTTTATATTTTCCCAAGACAATTTCAATTGGGAACGATCCTTTTTCTGCTTAATTTCGATCATATTTTCCCTTCCTTTCGCATAGCACACGGTCTGAATACAAAGGAAAACAGAGTAACAATGCTCTCGCCTCGCGATACTCAGCTGTTTCTGCGATGTTGCCAAGCGTTCATGTATGAACTAGGATCCAAATTGAACTTCGATTAGTTGACCTTAGATCAGTGTTATACAATACGATTCCAGTCTGAACTTAGATCATTTTCTGATCTTAGATCATAATTGATCTCCAGTCAGTGATGTTTATACAATCGGCCCTAAATGACATAAGCAGTACCCTAGAAATCTTACACATACATAATAAAAGCTTAAAACTTAATACACTTGAAAACTTAGAAATATACTTAAACAAATCTAATATAATCAATGAAAATGTAATAGACCATAACGCCCTCTTTGAAACCTACAAAACCTATAAAACACGCAAGAAGCAATCTAAACAACCAGTACCCAGTCAGACACCATAGCTACAACACGGTACAAAGCAGTACATCAGCTGAAGTAAGTTAACATAACAAATATATATTTCCATTATTAAGTCAGTGAATACAAAAAACTAATATGAATTAATCTAATTATAGGGACTGAAGATGGCATAAGTTATATGTCGAAATGCATATCCTCCAAGATAGAACACCATAATGACAAGAAGCCGACTCTGACAAGAATTTGTGGATTATAAATTCATATGCCATAATTATTGCTTATAATAGAGAAAATTTACTAAAGACTTCGCAAGAGAACTTACATTCATTTTAAAATTTTAACTTTGATCAAAAAGAATATCTTCATAAACTTGAACATATGTTTTAATTGCTACAAGACAAGAGTTATATATTTTTAACTCAATGCATTTTAAATAATCGTACGTCATGCAACATATTTTAACTTTTACTTCATAACAAATCAGAATATTGTAGAGGATATTTTAACTTTTACTTCATCTGAATACTGTAAATACTGTCATTTTAAAATTTTAACTTTGATCAAAAAGAATATCTTCATAAACTTGAACATATGTTTTAATTGCTACAAGACAAGAGTTATATATTTTTAACTCAATGCATTTTAAATAATCGTACGTCATTGCAACATATTTTAACTTTTACTTCATAACAAATCAGAATATTGTAGAGGATATTTTAACTTTTACTTCATCTGAATACTGTAAAAGGGATCTTAATATGTCAATAAAGGACTGAGATATAAATTGATTCCTATAACTAACTCTTATATGTAATACATGTATGATTTGACTACGAAATCTGTAGATGCAATAAGTTCCTCTAGATTCGAATATTGAATGGCTTATTGCTAATCACTATTGTATTTAGCCAACTTTAATGTAAAATTACTTAAGATAAGCTGGAACATTTTTTAACCGTACTCACTAGTAGTCAAACTCTTATTGTATCTATTTTAAAAAAATTATATAATATAGTTTAGACACTTACTGTAAATGTAATTTGTATACGTATTATAACTTCTAATAAGAAAATTTGAAAACATAAGAAACAAAGTATTAATTTCAATTAAGATTAAACAGAAATACTTTTAACCTAACTTTCTAGCAATCTAAGTTGTCAAATAATTGATAGATAAGAAGTTATATTACAATTAAACATATGATTTTTATAACATAAGAATAAATAAAATTTATTATTAAGTTTTAGTGACAAAACAAGAAATTAATGATCTTACAGTATTAGAAAACATTCATTGTATATTAAGTAAAAATAATTTATATGACAATTGTATATTGATATGTTTTAATAAAATTCAATGTACATGAATGTATATAATCCCAAATTTTATTCACATTCGGATTTGAATGCATTATATGGTGTATATAACGATTACTAGTATATAGGTGGAAATACTTACAAGAATTGAATTATTATCTTATACTAGTTGATACTACAAATTTAGCTTCATAATGAAGTTTATTAACAATTATAATCACTAGTCTGTGGACCCAATATATCTGGGTTCAACCCCACACCTCCCTGCAGTGTGTATGACGTATAGTGTTTTATCAATCGGATGGAGATGTTTAGCCTAGGGGTCCCCTTTGGAGTCTTTCGACAAGAGTAGGCTAATGCAAATGCTAATGCACCCTACTTCACCTCACCATACACAACACAACATTACATTCTTTTTATAACAGTAGTGACTTTCTTGAATTACCTGTAAACGATACACTTTCTGATGTTTTCTAAATAATAATGTATTTATTGTACTTATCTATACTGATTTTGTAGTTAGTGTTTGTGTTGAGTTACTTTAGTTTACAGTATCATTTACAATGCTCATGACATGAATGTAAATAATTACATACATAAATTACACAAATACCACTACGATGCTGTAACATTTCTTCCAGTTACAGTTTTATCATGATATAATGGACCTCAGTGTAGTATCCTTTTCAGTATAAAGTACATAATTTAAATCCCTCCTCAAATTCCGTATACAGTGGTACCTTGTTAACACGTTTTTCTAGGGACCAAAAAAAATAGAAGTCTTAAACAGGAAAACATACTACTGAGAATTTTAAAAAAGTCGTAAGGAATATGTAGATAACGGTATGGTTTTTAAGTTGCTCAGAACCACCCAAAAGTGCATACTAATGGCTCAGAAATACCCCACAGTTACATACAGGAGCTTCTATGCCAAGCCATTAGTTCCGAGAGATTTATATTATGTAAACAAATACATAGGCCTAACAATTTGATTTGAAAAAATTAAACAAAACTTGCAAAAATTGAAGGAATGTATGGGAGCCATATTTATGAAAAACCAGATGAAAATACACAAAAAAGCATCCACTTTATTCTAAAACATCACACATGAAAAAGTTGCACTCCACAATCTATTAACAAATATAAAATATTGTAACTGTGCAAAATTTCACACATGCCAAAATGTAAACAGTGAACAGTCATGTTCGTAGCAACAAACTGCTAACGAAATGCGATCCAATACCCACGTGAGAAGCACGATTCTGCTTTTTTGGCCTACATTTCTTCAAACATTCTAATATTTTCTTCTCTACACCACACGAACCGTAAGAAATTAGGAATATATTTCACCACCTGGAGAACACAAAATTATCACGATAAAAAATGGTGGCTGATCAGCTGACGCTGCAAATCTGCGCAAAGTCAAATTGACCAATGAGAAGCAAACTACAATGGTTCAAAATGGTTGATGATTGGTCCCATAGAGCAAAGGTTGAGACTTGGACACCAGAGAGTACAAGTATTCTGACATAGAGATTACACGATCAGATGCCCAAACAAGGCTTGTGTTTGGCAAAGTGTGATTGGCGAGCCAATTACGAACGTACTAAGCGTTAAACCAAAATGTGTTAAACATTTAAACATGTAGTTAGTAAGATCTGGACCGGGACTTCCAAAAACCGACGTACTATGTGGGAAAACGTAGTAATGAGGAACGTGCTAACAAGGTTCCACTGTATTATAATAGAAAGGAATATCATTTTTATGGTTCCATTACTTAAAATCATTTCAGTATGAAGTGCTGAAAATGTAAACAATAAAAATTTATATTTGGCTGTTACATCTTTACATTGTTAATAAATACTTCATTATTTAAATCTTTTTCCTGTGTGGTTTTGGCAAGAATGATCAATCATTGAAATGTACCTACTTCAAAATTCAATGAAAAATAATGAGAGAATATAATATTAAAGTGCCTGCATGGAGGAACAAGCTTCTCCAAACATGACTCAAAGTGTCACATATCTACTGTATACTGTAGCATTTTGAAATTTAAGTTTTCGTATTCTCAGGGTGTACACCAAGTAATGCTGAAGAAATTCCCGACTTATTCCCTGATTTTCATTTATAATTTCAGAAATTCCCGACCAAAACATCATTACAAAGCACTTTCTAATAACTGTGTAAGAAAAATTATAGGATCATACATACTTTAAATAAGAACATTTTTTTAGTAACAAAAGTAATTGCAAACAATAATTACTTAGGCTATAACAGATACAAAAGTAAGGAACAGTAAAATAAATTAAATATATCTTCATATAGGCCTATTATTGTCTAGAAGTCTTTTTTATCCCACTTATTTTTCCTTCAGCAACTTGTTCATCTAGAGCAGCTGCAGCTTTTTCGAACTCTACTTTTCTTCTCTTCTAGTTCTCTGGCCGGAAAATTTGCTTTCGTTTTTTCTGCTTTCGCCTTGTCTTCTTCTGTACGTTTCAACTTATTACTTTGAAGTGCTTCTTTGAATCTTGCATTGGTAATTCTCATAGAGAGAACTACCGGTATGCCTTTATTGATGGAAAGATGCTTTGAACCTCCTTCTTGAGCAACTGCATCATATACCAGGTGGTGAGCAACTATGGATTCTTCTTTCAGATTTTCCATCAAAATGTCACTGTTCACAGAGAAGCCACGTTCCACTGAAGCATTTCCATGTGAAATTGGAATTAATAAGCAAACTACTTTCCTTAAACTAGGAGTGTCATAACTATCAAGCATTTTCATCCAAAATTTGTCAAACCTTGTGTTTTTAGAGTAAGATTTGTAAGATTTGTGCAGTTTCCTTCAAAATAAGATCCCTATAGGCCTACTCATCATCTGCATTCTGAGCAATAGAGGGAGTAATCAAACTCAACTGAATCAAAATATCCATTGTAGAAACCATCTGTGAAACCGCCTCTTCTGGAGTGAAGACGATTTTGTCTGGACTCATACATAAAAGACAAACTCCAAGTTAAGGGGTACTTCAAAGGTGACTTCTCCATCAGCTTGTCAACAACACATTTCAGACAGTCTCTGCACTCCCTTCGAAACATTAACACGTCTAAATCCTTAAGTCCATGACACTTTCTTAATGCAGACCTTGTGCTGTAACCAAGGTCAACATCTTGGGCTCTTAAATTTTCAATTTTGTTGAGCTCGATGTCTTGAAGACAAGTCTTTTTTAAAATGTTGTCTTTCACAATTCTTTCCATACACTTCTTACTTTATGGCAAAAATTTCAATTGTTTATAAAACCTGTTAAACTGAAAAGTGGAAGATCTCCTTTTCAGAGAATGTAGTACTGTTTGGTACTGATCAACAGTAAAAAAAATCAGAATTTTTGGGATTGGTATTTTTTTTAAAGAATATATGTGTGTATATATATATATATTTTTTTTATTTATCACAAGAAAATTCAGAAGGCTAAAACAAAACACCCTGTAAAGGCATTTCCAAACTTAGGATATCATTTGAAGCAGAACATTATTATATTTGAAATAAAAAAGAAAGAACAAAATATCTTGAGCCGTTCCAGAGCACTTTAAAGTTTTTCCGAAAATCACACTCGAGAAATGGCATCGGAGACGCCATCTTTGGTGGCCTGTATCTCAGCCCAGGAATTTTTTTTGTGAAAAACAAAGGAACTGGGTTTCTTACTTTGTCCTGAATTTTAACATACATTGAATTCATTAACATCTGAGACTATGAAGGTAAGCCCCTGCCTGTATTGACATGGATTATTCCTCTTTACAATTTTCAGGAGGTCACCATGTAGGAAAGGGGCCATTGGAATGTCAGCTTGAAACTTTTAGAAATGGTTGTAAATCTTCTGCTAAAATAAGAAGAAAGCAATTTTTGGCAGAAGTTTATCTTCAAGAGAAGCTGAGAATTTTTGGAAACTGGCAGAAGATAAAATTGTATTCATTTTCACCTGTTTTATGCAGGCCACAAATTTTTCGAATTTTCCTGGATATTTTAACAAATTCATTGACTTTTCCCAGATTTTCCTGACCATACAAAATTCCCGGCCTTTTCCCGGATTTTCCCGACCAGTGGACACCCTAATTCTTTTAAATATTGAAAACTAGGGATATTCCTTTTGTGCTATGTGTGTTAAAAATAAATTAGTGTACTGTATATACTACAGTATTCTTCAAATGTATGAACATTCAGCAAAGGCATAATGTATTGTGGAATAACTCTGCCCGAGTGCACCATTCTCCGGTTTTCTCAGCCGTTTCGTTACCGCGGTAAACGTAATACCGGGGTATTTTCAAAATCTCTGTGCACCATTGCTAAAATATCGCGGTTTGCTAATGCTTGGAAATATCGCGGTTACTCTGCTATGAATTTCTCCCATGGAGAAATTTTGTGTTGGTTTGTGTTAGTTTCTTCCATGGCCGCTAGGTTCGCTCTCTCTCTGCACGTCTGCCAGTCACGGTGGCTCGTCTATAGGCCAAATTTCATTTATTTTTGCCTTATTGTTCAATAATAAATGTTCGTAAGGATAAAATGGAATATTATATTGGGTATATATGTCTGACTTTGAATTCAAACACCATAGATACTGTAACGATCGTGAAAATCAGTTGATTACGCCTACTGGATGGACCTGGTTTGGATGAGGTCATTTCAATCGAGGTTACATACAACATTTGCAAATATATGTACCATCGTTCATTCTTCAAATAGATCCCACCTGTCTGTACATTTCAATAAAATATCATTTATGTTTTAAAGAATAATTCTCACACCTGTGAAATCTAAGGCAAAGCAACACCATGAAATCTCTGTTCTGAGTTCGACATAGCCTCACTTTTATTCCCGTTCGACCAGTGGAAATTTTAGGTGCAAAATCATCTACATAGCCATGAAAGGGCTGTTATAATTATGTTCGTGTGTGTGTGCAAGTATGATAAATTGATTACATACACTATATACCGGTACATAGGCTATATCGTGATGCATGTAGCCATTCATTGCAAAGTTGGCCTAGGCCCACAGGTTTTCCATTTTTCATTTATTTCTTGCCTTATTGATCAGTAATAAATGTTCATAAGGATAAAATGGATTATTATATTGCGTATATATGTCGTCTGAATTGAAAGTTTGAATTCAAACACCATAAATACTGTACTAATCGTATTAATCGTGGTTACGCCCACTAGCCTACTCGATGGACCTGGTTTAGTTGAGGTAAGAAAGGAAGGTAATTTCAATCGATGTTACAGCACAGTATTTGCAAAGATATGCACCATCGTTCATTCTTCAAATAGATCCCACCTGTCTCTCATTATTCTTTATATTCAATTAGCTTTTGGCCTAGATATCATAAATATGATACATTACGCTGATCTCCATCTTGGAAAGAAAACAGCGGTTTTCTCACTTTACAGCACCTTCACGGCCGGTTTGCATCTTACCGCGGTAAAAGTCGAAACCGAGCACGATGCAACGAAAATAGACTTTACCAGGGTAAACTAAGCGACTTTACCGCGGTATTCTGAATACCGAGATTGATGCACTCGGCCATGCATTATTTATTGTAGAATCACATTATTTTGTTTCAACTGGTTAAACTATAAAACTTTTGGTTTTCTACAACATTTGCTTGTTTTACTATAACATAGCCTACAATTCAGAACAAAGTATAAATAATTGGTTTTCTGATGGACTTTGTACTGAGATTTCACTGTGTACATAACCAAAGTAAAGTGGCTGGTCCAAGTGGTGCATAACTTGAAAATGGGCCACTAATCCAAAAGCGTCATCAGGCCAGTGGGGGTGGCATTTGATACACACATACTTTGTATTAAAAACGAAATTGTCTGTTTTGTCTGGCATGGGTGTAAAATAAAGAACTTATAACAAGTAACAATATCACAGAACCTTCAATAAAGCACTAGTGTCAGAAGCATTGGGGGATGTGCTAAAAAAAGAGAATGAAGTTCTTACTGGGAGATTTCAAGTTTGTACTTGCAGTCGTATGCATAAAAAGCCTGCGGGCTCCCCCACCCACAGTGCTCATGTGACAAGACGCTCTTTGTACTCTGTCGCTTAGTGCCCGCTTCAATTCCGCATGCAGTAAGACCGAGTGGCGGGAATATTAAGTAGGAAATTTGTGAGCTACCAAAACGGGACACTCACTTCACTCACAGCATGTTACAAGGGTGATTCCCGCAAAATATATGGACATTCCAGAAAGAATGAAAACTACAAATTTTTAGTTTTAATCCTTCTGTTAGTACTAGGTACCAAACGATTTTGTTTAAATTTTGTAATTGAGGGCTTATGCTAAGAGCTAAACTTTTATTTGAAATATTTTTTTTCACAAAAATTCTCTGACGGGTAGTCACAAGGCAGGCATCGTTCATAGAAATTCAATCTTGTCTGGTGAACAGTAAAGCTTTGCATCAGGCTAATACAACGGAATACCTATTCTCTGCAACACGGCCTCTTATTCTATAGTAGAATTTGAAGAAAGGTGTATTGCCACGCCTAGGTTATACAAAAGTATGCGAGTGCATTTATTAAGATTTCATTTGGATTGTGTATCCTTCAGGGATGCGATACGAGGTACGGCAACAACTTTCTTTTCATTTTTACGACTTTATTTGAAGAAAATTTCATTTTGCTTAATTTTCTCGAAATAGGTTTAACAATTTTATAGGCTTATTACGTAGGGCTACTGTAATATATTATACTAAGTGCTAAAACTTTTATTTGAAAAACTTTTCCCAAGAAATTCTCTGAAGGCTAGTTATAAGCCATTCATTTTATACATAGACTGGGATTTTTTGGTCTTACCTCGCGAATTAGAACTTGGAAACGAGGCTGATACAAGTGAATGCACACTACTGCAATTGAGCCGTGTACTCTACACTAGAGTAGGCTATATTAAGGGTAGAGGGAGTTATATAAATGTTTCATATCACATTTTAAAAATACTAATTACCGGTATATTTAATGTTGTAATTATGTTATAGTGAATTTTCGTTAAACTAATTTAATCCTAAAATATTACGAAAATAAATATTAGGCTATATTAAGGGTAGAGGGAGTTATACAAAATGTTTCATATCACATTTAAAAAAATACTAATTACCGGTATATTTAATGTTGTAATTATGTTATAGTGAATTTTCGTTAAACTAATTTATACTAATAAATATTACGGAAATAAATATTAGGCTATATTAAGGGTAGAGGGAGTTATATAAATGTTTCATATCACATTTTAAAAATACTAATTACTGGTATATTTAATGTTGTAATTATGTTATAGAGGATTTTCGTTGAACTAATTTAATCCTAAAATATTACGGAAATAAATATTTTCATTTATTATATTACTTCACTTAAAGTTTCTTGTGAATACTTGTATTATAGTGATTATTATTGTAAACTTCTAAAAATTAATTCTTGCATATTACGAAAATAATTATCTCGTTTATATTGTACTGTTGAAATTTGGTGTGTTTGTTCCTGGTTTTCTTCATATCTATTTTGTTTTATATTCTGGTTTTCATGTTTTGGATTTTTTTCTACTTATGTTTAAGTTAATTTGAAATTAAATTTTGAGTTTATGCGTGTGACAACTGTTTTCATAGCTTCTACTTTTTTTAGCCGAACTACTGGTAACTGGGATTTTGCAAAAATAATTTTGTTTTGTTTCAAAATTTCAATGAAAACTGAATGGAATTCCAGCCCTTCTTCTTCCATTGCAGTATGTGATATGATGTAAATGACGTTTCTATGAAGTGCCTTCTTTGTGAAGCTTTAAAGAGACCTGATAGAATTGTCTTCCTCTTCTTTAACGCTGATGTGGCTGTTATTTAAATCTCCCACTGCGAGAAGACCCTTGATTGTTTTCATAACTTTGTTTATGCAGGTGCATGTTTTGTGTGGGTTGCCTGAGTAGAAAGTATCTGCCATGAGTCGGACCTATTCTTCATTGTGATGTTTATTGCATACGACTTGTGAGTGACTACACTTCTCAGCAAGAAGACGCTCATACTTTATGCTTACTTTTTTAGCATATCCCCCAATGGGTTGACTATTGTATAATTCATGCAATCACAGTATACAGTACATCAGAAAAACAAATTATTTATACTTTTTCTGAAAAGTATGTAATACTGAAAAAAGCAAATCTTGCTGAAACGAAACATTTTACAGTTTAACAAGTCAAACAAAAATCATTGTGATTGTACAATAAATAATGTGTTAAGAGTCATTCCACAACACACTTGCAGCTTTGCCAAAAGTTCATGTGTTTGAAGGATTATTTCTCTGTCCTTTTAACATAGATTGGTTTTATATAATAAAAAATGTCACATCAATCAGATTCATTACATCCTCAACTTCTTTAATTATTTCTCTTCTGGTCTATGTTAAACTGCTTTACTTTCTTTGTCTCCATTGTTACAAATATACCAATTCAAATAATGTAGTACCGGTACAGTGAAATTTCCTTACAACTGCTAACTGCAGTAGTCACGTTGGTAAAATTCAGGTTATTAATGTAGAAGTACTATTGTTCTAGTAGTATGATTACAGTATATACAGATGTAGTATACAATAGTATAGTGGAGATGGTATCAGTTCAAAAAGCGGGTTGAAATCTATTGTGTTCTCATTTAGAATGCTATGTTTATTTCAGTATATCTCTAGGGCTTCTAATGTATTTAGTCATACGCCTTTATTCTGGTTATGTAAAACGGTCATTGTGTTTTCTATGTTATTTCTTCTAAGTTTACGTGAGTATAAATGCTTAGCAAAGGCTGACTTTTGTCCATTATATTTCAAATCTAGCATATATTCTTTGTATCTAGTTTTAAATTTTCTTCCAGTTTGTCCTATATATACCATTTTGCAGTCATTACAGTTCAACTTATATACGTCATTGCCGTCATAGATATCTTTTTGATCGTTTTTAATATCAAATAAATGTTTTCTTATGCTATTATTTGTCCTATATGAGATATTGAAATTATCCTATTTAAGAATTTTGGTAACTTTGTAAATATTGGGATCTGTATAGCTAACAGTTGCTTTGTTGTATTGTTTCTTATGTTTCTTGTCTGGAATAAGCTGACTATCTAGGTTTTCTTTGTTATGCAATTTTCTTCTTTGTTTTTTAATGAGATTGTCGATTGTATAATATTATTGTAGCCGTACTCTTTAATTACTACATTCCTCAAAGAAGAAAAATGAAATTTATTAATCCTTTAAATTATATCTTTAAAACTTAAATGAATTCTATACTCAAATACTTATTTGTAAGGGCACACTAATGTCATAAAGATTCGTTGCAATATAAGATAATGAATTACTGGATACAGCGCGAAGTCTAGAGCAAACTTCCTAGATCTTGTAATTTTACAACCCCAACCAAGAATGATGTTAGCCGGTCAGGTACTGAACGAGGGTATGCCACTGAATGGAAAACAAGGAAGTTGGTGCATTGACCTTGGCAATTTTTACTGTCCGTCAATAACACTCTTCACAGTTGCGGTTTCAGACGAGGGTGTTTCATTGTCTAAAATTGATAGGGTGAAAGAAAGAAAAACCTTTAAGATTTAGCTGTTGCTTCGTGTTAACAGCGTGTTTTGTTAACACTAACTGTAATTGAAAAAACAAGTGAGCTACAACCACTCCAGAGCCCGAAGTGTGGTCTACCTTCCAGGAGCAGCAAACGAACTACAAGGCGTTCCTGGCGGTGGATTCCGAAGTTATTGTTGCATCAGATGAAGACATAGTGAATGCAGTAAAGCATCATGCAGATTCTGATGATGGAGAGGGAAACGAAGATGTAAACGCTACGAATTTTCAATCAAGAATTCCAGGCGTTACAAATTCGAAGAAGGTTTATAGATGTACAGCCATATATAAGTGTGTGTTTATGTAGTTGAATGTAGTCAAAAACTCTGTGGAAGAAGCTCGAGAAAAAAAGTCATGCAGAAGAAAATTACAGACTTCCTGAAGTCATAAAAATTTGGTTCCCTTATCAACAATATAGTATTTTGTTATAATTTTAATTACACTATATCATTAATTAGATTAAGAAATGTTTTCTTTTATTAAGGTTAATGTTTTCATTCAAGAAAAGGCAAGACTGTTTAAGTGTAGTTTTTAGGCCTTCAGCAATATTCGTGTTCTCTACAACTCGAATTTACTTTTGCATCCTCCAGTGATTCGAGATATCGAGGCTCGACTGTAACTCATATTTGCAGGTATGTTTTGAGTTGAGTTTACTGTTATTTTTTCCTGGTGGGTTTTCTTTGTTTATATTCAGTTATAGGTTTCAATTATGATTAGTTTCGCTATTTTCCTGACCCACCAGAGTTTAGTTTTGTAAACAGTATTTCCGTTTGTTCAGTTAATTTTCTTTTATATTTCCTTCATGCAATACAATGATGAAAATATTGCCCATTAATTCTGTACACATTTTCTGGCCTTCAGCCCTAGATGTTTGAATACTGCTGATTACAAATGCTATTCGCATTTAACCTACTGTACTTCTGGTCAGCTTCATTTTCATTATCGTATGTTTGAAATAATAAATCTTTTCTAGAGTTTGTTACTGAAAAGTTCTATTTTATTCATTTATGGGTTAACGGTATCCTCTGTAATAATAATCTGGTATATGGGACAGTACTGGGCCACACAGGTGACCCTCAGAGCAATAGAATAAAGTAAGGGTAGAGTAAGAAGTTCAAGTGCTAAAATTACATTAGGTTTTTTGAATAGTTCAGAACTTCAATAGCAGGAATGGTTCCTTACACCATCAAAATTAGAACACTTTTTGTAAATTCTCGATATAACAATAACACTCTCTACAACAACATCTTTTTCTGGTCCATGCTAAATCATTCTATCAAGATTTCACTGTATGTACAGTACTATAATTTATTTTAACACAGAACAAAAAATTATCATCCCTAATCTTATATTAAAAAGAGGAAGTGTTTGTCTGTCTGTGCACGAAGCCCAGCGAAATCTACTGCATGCAGAGATCTGAAATTTTAAACATAGATAGACTGAAGGGTGGCCGAATGCATCTTGAAGCCAGATTTTTAATTTTCATTTTCGTTTGCGAGTTATGAGTAAAAACCTTGCAGAAAATGTGAATTTTTTGCAGCAGTTTTCAGTAATACAATTCATTTGTCAAATCAATTGCAGGTGGCTTTGCCTTATTTTGTCATATCTTGGAAATAAAAGCATCACGATTTTTCAATACATCGCATGGAATAATTGATCGGTTCGATTCTGCCAGTCTCCTTATCTGTGGTGAAGGAGGCTGTGGGTTTGGGCATGAGTGTTTATGTGTATTAATGAAAAATGGAAAACAATACTGTATAAACAATATAAATAACTAAGGAAAATTGGGCTATGGCCGGCTAAATTTTACTTAAAAAAAAAAAATTGTGAGTTCACCCAGGTTGATTTGTTTATTTATAACGTCAAGGCATGCAGATATCTGAAATTTTCAACATAGACAGAACAGGGATAATGAATGTAGGCCTAAATCAGCAAACATTGATCCATTTGGATGGAACTCACTATGAAGGGGTTTTCTGGGTTAGCAAGTTTCTGCAAGCGCTATTATGTATTTTCTCATTATCGATCCTCGGACTTCTGATGTACAGCATTTTATGGACCATAAGACGCACTTTTTTTTACCTTGAAGACAGAGCCATAAATGTTGGGTGCGTCTAATGGTCCGAAGTAAATCAAAAATTTAAATTTTGGTAAATATTGCCAGAAATCCATAGTTATAAAGAAAGTGTTGTAAACGATAAGATATTTTCAAACTTTGGCACAGAAAAAAAATAATGTTGAGTACTTTTATATAAAAGTAGTCTCTGCCAAGTGGTTTAAATAAAGGTAAGGACCTTCAAACAGCCTTGTCCCGTTACACTTACCATATGCTGTATTGAGGGTTAGAGGGTATAAAGTATTTTCAGTATTTTATGAGAAATCAGTTCAGTTGTTCAAATTTACGCGATGCCACCTGTACAGAAGAGATTTTCGTACAATGCAAATTTTAAGTTAGAAGTGATTTACACAGATTCCATTGCACAAGGTTATAATTTGCTTATGTAATGAAGTATATTATTATTGCCTTTAAAATATTTAGTTTAGAATCACATTAAATTTATTTTCCTTTAAATTTCCATCCTAAAACCAAGGTGCGTCTTATGGTCCATAAAATACGGTAGATACGATTCAATAATTGATTGTTCTTGCCAAAATAGCGTAGGAAAGAGATTTGTGAACGAAATAGTTAATTATTAATTTTTAAAATTTTTTACATAATACTGAAATGATTGTAAGCAGTGGAACTGTAGAAGTGAAATATGATTATATTATAATACAAGTATATTGGATTTGAGTGAGGACTTGAAATATGTACTAATACTGAATATTATTCTAAACTGAGGCCCTTTATATCGAGATTAAACTGTGTGAGTATAAATATATATACGAGGTCTGTTAGAAAAGTATCCGACCTTATTTATTAGAATCAAGCACGCTTGCATAAGCCGACCCTGAACCTTCGTGCGCATGTGTGAATTTTTTCCCGCCTGTCAATATAGACCATGGGCTGCCAATATGAAACCCTCCCCCCCCCCCGTGGGAATTTCCGACACATATATTTTTTTGTTGGTATTGTCATCTAGTTTAAGATTTTAGTTGTTTGCCCCTTATCAATTACAGCATTTAGCCGGAAACCCCGGAAATTCGCAGAAAATGAATTTGTTTTAATTTTTCATTGTTCTTTGCTCCTAATATTCCCAGGGAATTTCTGACTCACACATTTTTGTTGGTATTGGCATCTAGTTTAATGCTCCAGTTGTTTGCCCCTTACAAATTACAACATATCCCCGGAAAGCCCGGAAAACCACGTATATACGGAGAAAATTACTATGTTTTATTTTTTAAATCTTTGTTCTTTGCACCTAATATTCAAAGGGAATTTCTGACTTACATGTTTTTTTGTTGGCATTACCATCTAGATTAAGGCTTCAGTTGTTTGCCCCTTATCAATTGCAGTATATCCCCGGAAAACACCGAAAACCATGGAAATCCGGAGAAAGGGACTTCGTTTTATTTTTTAAAAATCTTAGTTCTTTGCTCCTAGTATTCAAAGGGAATTGGTGAACCATATGTTTTTGTGTTGGTATTCCCATATAGATTAAGGTTCCAGTTGTTTGCCCCTTACCAATTACAGCATATCCCCGGAAACCCCGGAAAACCACGTATATACGGAGAAAATTACTATGTATTATTTTTTAAATCTTTGTTCTTTGCTCCTAATATTCAAAGGGAGTTTCTGATTCGTATGTTTTTTTGTTGGTATTGCCATCTAGATTAAGGTTTCAGTTGTTTGCCCCCTTATGAATTATAGCATATCTCCAGAAAACTCCGAAAACCACGGAAATCCGGAGGGATTGACTTTTTAAAAATTTCTTTAAAATCTTTGTTCTTTGCTCCTAATATTCCCAGGGAATTTCTGACTCATATGTTTTTTTGTTGGTATTGCCATCTAGTTTAAGGTTTAAGTTGTTTTCCCCTCATCAATTACAGCATATCCACGTAAACCCTGAAAACCACGAAAATCCGCAGAAAATGAGATTGTTTTAATTTTTTTTTAAATATTTGCTCTTCGATACTAATATTCCCAGGGAATTTCTGAATCACATAATTTTTGTTGCTATTGCCATATAGTTTAAGGTTTCAGTTGTTTTCCCCTTACCAATTACAGCATGACAAAGAATACTGGAAAAAATCCTGATGCTGAAGGAATGAAGGCGATTGGAAACCTGACAGAACACACTTCATATTCTAATTTGACATTTGTAAATGATAATTAATTTAACTTACCAAGCCTTCCACAGTCACTACCAAACTTTCTTGACTGAAGTTAGAGAAGGGACATTCGGTAAAACAGCACAATTTTGGAATGGTAATATGGACAAAGTGTCATTGATTTTGAGATTTCAGCGAGCAACTAAAGAAAACAACTTTGACTTACACTTGGCATGTTTAGAAGATATGATTCCCCTTTTCTTTGCATATGACCATCACAATTATGGCAGATATCTCGTAGTCCATATACTCACCCTTTTGAACCTGCAAGGGACACACTTGAAGCAGAAGAATTACTTCGCAATAACGGTTTCAGTGACCGTAGATCACAAGTTCCGAGTTCTAGAAATTCTATGGATTTCCGTGGTTTTCCGGGGTTTCCGGGGATATGTTGTAATTGATAATGGGCAAACAGCTGAAACCTTATTCTAGATTACAATGCCAACAACAACAACAAAAATATGTAAGTCAGAAGTTCCTTGGGAATATTAGGATCAAAGAACAAAGGTTTTTAAAAAATTAAAATGAACTCATTTTCTTCGGATTTTTTAGGTTTCCGGAGTTTTCCGGGGATATGCTGTAATTAATTAGGGGCAAACAACTGAAACCTTAATCTACATGGCAATACCAACACAAAACCATATGAGTCACCAATTCCCTTTGAATACTAGGAGCAAAGAACTAAGATTTAAAAAATTAAAACAAAGTCATTTTCTCCGGGCTTCCGTGGTTTTCGGAGTTTTCTGGGGATTTTCTGTAATTGATAAGGGGCAAACAACTGAAACCTTAATCTACATGGCAATACCAACACAAAACCATATGAGTCACCAATTCCCTTTGAATACTAGGAGCAAAGAACTAAGATTTAAAAAATTAAAACGAAGTCATTTTCTCCGAGCTTCCGTGGTTTTCGGAGTTTTCTGGGGATTTGCTGTAATTGATAAGGGGCAAACAACTGAAAACTTAATCTACATGGCAATACCAACACAAAAGCATATTAGTCACTAATTCCCTTTGAATACTAGAAGTAAAAAACTAAGATTTAAAAAATTAAAACAAAGTCATTTTCTCCGGGCTTCCATGGTTTTCGGAGTTTTCTGGGGATTTGCTGTAATTGATAAGGAGCAAACAACTGAAACCTTAATCTGGATGGCAATACCAACAAAAGAACATATGATTCAGAAATTCCCTTTGAATATTAGAAGCAAAGAACAAAGATTTAAAAAATAAAACATTGTCATTTTCTCCGTATAAAAGTGGTTTTTCGGGTTTTCCGGGGATATGTTGTAATTTGTAAGGGGCAATCAACTGAAAACTTAAACTAGATGACAATACCAACAAAAAATATGTGAGTCAGAAATTCCCTGGGCATATTAGGAGCAAAAAACAAAGAAAAATTAAATCAAACTCATTTTCTCCGGGGTTTCCGGGTAAATGCTGTAATTGATAAGGGGCAAACAACTGAAGACTTAATCTAGATGGTAATACCAACAAAAAATATGTGAACCAGAAATTCCCTGGGCATATTAGGAGCAAAGAACAAAGAAAAATTAAAACAAACTCATTTTCTCCGGATTTCCGGGGTTTCCGGGTAAATGCTGTAATTGATAAGGGGCAAACAACTGAAAACTGAAACTAGATGGGAATACCAACAAAAAAATATATGTGTCGGAAATTCCCACGGGGGGGGGGGGGATGGGGGGTATACAGTAGCCTACGCTCTAATAGCATCTGTTGCTGGCAAGCAACATTTGAGTGAGATAGTGTGTAGTGCTCTCGTCGTTTTTTCATTGTGACGACTGGACTTTGGTTTCCAGATCGTACCCGTACACCAGGACTCGTCACCACTCATGAAGATGTTCATGAAGTCGGGCGCTGTTTGTGGAGCCAAGCATCGGCATTGAATTTCCCCGCCACTCTCTTCATGGCCAAATCTTCGGTCATAGTTGAATGTGCCGAAAAAGTGATGATGCCCACCTCTTCCGCAATTTACCGGATACTCACATGACAGTCCCGCATCACCACAGCGTTCATTTTGGCAATGACCTGGTCATTTCGGCATGTTGATGGCCGACCAGAGCGTGGCTCGCTCTCCACCAGTGTGCGGCCGTCTTTAAACCAGTTGTACCACTCCTTTATCTGTGTGATGCCCAAAGCATCATCACCGAAAGCCGTCTGAATTTTCCAAATGGTTTCCACCTGGCTGTCGCCCAGCTTCAGACAAATAGCGCTGCTCCAGTCATTTCGTTAGTGTCCTTGCAACGATGAGAGCACTACACACTACCTCACTCAAATGCTGCTTGCCAGCAACAGACGCTATCTACAGATAGGAAAAAATTCACACATGCGCACCAAGGTTCAAGGTCGTCTCATGTAAGCATGCTTGATTCAAATCCATCAGGTTAAAAAAAAAAGTCGGATACTTTTCTAACAGACCTCGTATATACACATTTTAGAATTTTATTAAGGAATGTCAAACAAACTTACAACATAGCATGATAATAAATTATATTGCAACTGAAGATATCACGACAGAAAAAATTCTTACAAATGCCACTATAAGTGAGGCAATATTTTACAGTCATATATTGAATAGTCAATCCCACAGAACTAGCTCATCTGTGGGGTTATTCTAGAGCTATCCCCCACTGTGAGAGGCCATTGCCCGTATGGGATTCTTCATGGCTATTATTATTATTATTATTATTATTGAATAGTCTGAACTCAAAAAAGAAAAATCGATATCTTACCTCAGGTAGAGTAGCAAGCCTGAATCCACAGTTTTACCAAGTTGTGACATCATCATTGTATAAAGTGTTACTTGTCCTTTATGCTCAGCTGAGAACAAAGGTCTTCCAGTTTTCAACTCCAGTGGCATTACCTAATTCAAAGAAAAACATATTTGGAGTTTCCAAAATCAACAAAGACACTCTCCATTTTGAACCTACCCATAAATTCTTTGTTCCATAGGTAAAGATTTTTCAGTTCCCAAAATCATGAATTTTATAGATACATTTAATGGTAAAAGCAGAAAACTCAATTGAAACATTATTATACTTTACATACAGCAGAAGACAATTCCTAAGCAAGCTAAAGGAATATGATTTATTTTATGGAACCAGGGGAATAATTGCCATGCTTACATAAGCCTGCCATTCAATCCTATTCCGTGCTAACTCTGTCCAACCATCCCTCACAAATTCTACTTCCCTTAAATCTATCCTAATGTTGTTCTCTCATCTACATCTAGGTCCTCCCCCAAGCACACAACATGTCCAGCCCATTTCATCCTCTGTGATTTAATTACACTTACTATATTCGGTGAAGAGTACAGGTTAAGAAGCTTGTCATAATGCGGTTTTCCCAGTCTCCATTTTCATCTCTCTTACGTCCAAATATTTTCCTAAGCACCCTGTTTTCAAACTCACTCAGATTATGTTCTTCTCAAAGAGTAAGTGACTATGTCTCTCATCCATACATCCATATAATACAACCAGCAGGATACCGGTAATTGTTTTATAAATTTTTATTTTTATATTTCTGGGCAGAAAACCAGAAGATAAAAGTTTCCAAACTGCATACAAACAAGCATTTCTGGATTTCAGTTGACACTTAACTTCTACCTTAATATTATTTGTATCTGTAATTACTGATCCCAGATATCTGAATTTCTCCATTTGTTCAAACAATTTATCAGCTATTATAATATTTTGTAGCACATTTTGATCAGTCTAACTTCTTTGGTATCCCAAACTCAATGGGAATACTATATAATTTGTCTCGCCTGATGAATCATATATATACATATTTTTTTAAAATCTATGAATAGCTGGTGAACAGATTTATTACATTCCCACTTTTTCTCCAAGATTTGGCAAATATAAAATATTTGATCAGTGGTTGACCTATTTTGCCTAAATCCACATTGGTGACTTCCAATGATTTCATCCACATATGGGGTAAATCTTGACATTAGTATATTAGACAAAATTTTGTAAGATGTTGATAAGGGAGAAATTCCTCGACAGCATTATTCTTATTATATTAAATTATCTAAAATGATATACAGAAATTTGCTTACAATACAGTAACTTGTACACATATTATGCTGCCCTAGTCAGGAGTGAATAAATAAATAACTTTAAAAATAAACAAATAAATATAAATGAAACTAAAGTATGGTTCTTAGGATCCCTTACTCAACAGCCTTGATCTCTAATCCCTGAACTACTAAGAGCTCCTTAATCTTGATTTTCATAAATGGTGATTGTTGTTTAATAACAAGTTTCATCATAGGTAATCCCACAAAAGTTTACAAGTTGGATTTAATAAGACAATTCCATGAATTAAAATGTAATGGATTATATAAATAATAATTACTTTTGTAACTTCATTATATAAAAACATAACTAACAGCTGCAAAATCATGGCATACTATGAATCAACCATCCATGAATCGATTCGAGTTACCATGTTGTGACCAATGCTACCAATGGTGCATATAAGACATAGTTAACCCAATTCAGGTAAGATAACAGCAGAACAGAATAGAAGTACACAAACTGGCTTGCACTGAATCAAAATTGTGTTTTTAATCAATGTACACTTATATTATTTCAAAATCCAAACAAGTAATGTTGTATAATATAATGTGTTTTTATTGTGTTCACTGGCAGCATGTGACATATTAGCCACTGCATGTTGATACTTACATTTCCAATAACGAACTGACGTTTTATCAGATAAAATCATCATCATCATCATCATCATCAGTGGCTCGATAGCCCTCTGTGGGCCTTGGCCTTCTGAAGAAGTTTTCCCCATTCTTTCATGTTTAGTGCTGTACTCCTTCAGTTCCTAATTCCAATAATCTTTACATCTCCTCTCACACCTTCTTCCTACCTTAGCTTAGGTCTTCCAGCTTTCCTGGTTCCTTCTGGAATATTAAATATCCTCTTTATCACTCTATCCTCGGCATGTAGTACATGTCCTGCCCTCTCCAGCCTTCTGACCTTTATGTATCTCACAATGTCTGGTCCATTACATAAATTATATAATTCATGGTTATATCTTCCTCTCCTGACACCATTTTCTTCCACTGGCTCATAGATACGCCTCAAAATCCTTCTTTCAAATACTGTCAGTTGTCTCTCATCAGAATTCGAAAGTGTCAGGGTTTCGGCATCATAAGTAATTATTGGCTTAACTAAAATTTTATACATCAGGACTTTAGTTTTCCTGAACAACAACTTGGATTTCAGATGTTTCCTGAGGCCAGAGGGCCCTAAAACATACCACTGACACTCAACTGCCAGCCACTAAATCCACATCCCACGAGCCTACATTCCTTTCTTTCCTCCCTTTTCAAACAAAATATCCAGGCTTCTAGCGAAGCACAATATCAGAACCGTCCATTTACCCCCTCCAAAAATACAGCATATGATATGCCTCATAAGGATTCATTGGGCCTTCGCACTTTAGGAGTCTACCAAATTCCCTGCGAATGCATAGGTGTTTACACTGGACAGACTGGAAACTGTAAAGGAAAGATGCAACAAACATCACAGATGCATCAGGCTGTATTACCCTGACAAGTCCGCACTAACCCAGCACTGTGTCGACACAGGCCAAGAAATTAAATTCAACCAGACCAGAATCCTAGGTAGGCAGAGTTTCTACTAGAGCCACATTGTTACAGAGGCCTTGGAAATCCAGATCCAAAGCCGAAACTTCAATAGGGATGGCGGTCTACAGCTTAGCCAGGCCTGAAAGTCAATATTGGCAACTCTTACTCCCAAATAAATTAGTTCTCCTCATAAGGACAGATTTCACATCCAACATTATTTTCCTTCCCGACCAATCAGAACTCTCCATTTAATTATTCCATTTCCTAATTTTCCTATCGGCCCCCCACCCTTTCTAACATATCCAGTCTTTTCTTATATATATGAAGCAGATTTTCCCCAATCCAACTCACTTCCCCCAGAAGATGGCAGCCTAGATAGCTGCTGAAAGCTTGGAACCAAACGATTGGAAGCCCAAGAAAACCATAATACATAAAATGAAATTGTTATTAGTGGCAGATCACCACATAGTAAATGAATGAACAGTCTGCATTATGGAATACCACGTATTGCTACCAACAAGATAATGACAAAATAGTTAACTTCAAAATTAAGATAAGCTAAAATCGGAAGGAAGAAAATAAAAACACTTCCCCCACCCCCTAGAACATAATTTATTTCTAAATTGCCAATACCAAAGAAGAAAAATAGTGAATTTGTGCCATTTGTTATCACTGTCACAAGCAAGGTCATAAGAAACCAGACTGTATAGAATGGAAGAAACTGAAGAAGGAAAAGAAGGATGGAAATCATCAATCAAGTTCTTCGAAGAATTCTTCAGGTAATAATGTTAAAAATGTAGGTTTATTGACTGTAGCTGTGTGAGGCTTCGCTATGTCTAGTGTGAACTTAGGTAGAGAAGAGTGGTATTTTGATAGTTGCTGTAGCAAATCAATTTCTCATAGAGAGGATCTTGCAGATTTTGTGAATCATGATGAATCACAAGAAATTTTAGTTGCAAACAATACTGTCAGGAAAAGTGAAGGTGTTGGTGATGTTACTTTAATGATAAATAACAAAGGCTTAACCAAGGCTACTATTTCAGACGTAATATTTTGTCCGGATAGTGCAGCTAATTTATTATCAGTTCATCAAATTGCAAAGAAAGGTAAAGTCATAGTATTTGATGAAAAAAGGTGTAAAAGTTTTTCCAAAATACGTAGAAATTATAGGTGAGAGCACATTAACTGGTAGTGCAGTAAATGGAATTTGGGTCATTCCACGCCAGATCATCCAGGGGTGTCCACCCCACCATCTCAGATTTGGATGAAATTTGGTACATGGTATCTTCAGACAAATATAAGAACCAGTATTTTTCATTTTTTGAATATTGGCTCTAGTTTGGAATTTATAGCCTTTCAAAGTTTCACTCTGATTGGTGGAATTTTTTCAATCCACAACCAAAGCCAAGTGACACATCTTGCTTCAACTTGCATTTGTAATAACAGTTATTATTGTAGAATCGTGAAATTCACCATACTTATTCAGAATTTCATGTAGATTTCAAATATCACTTGCAAAATACAATGAAATGCCCAGAAGTAGGTGCAATTTATGTTAGAAGTGGAAAAAGTGAATTACAAAATATTGTAAACATGAGTTCAGTAATCCTGTTATAACTTTTTTCTATTAATCTTTACAAACTCGGGATTGGTACCATTAGAAAAAGCACAAAATTCGCTACAAAATGGCGGAATAAAATTTGTGGATATTTACCTTCTCACCCTCATCCCACCTAAAGAAATATTTTGGTGGAATAACATTTTATTACAATACTTTACAAGAACCCCTATTTTTATTTTTAATAGAATTTTTGCTAACTATACATACATAGGCCTACAGTGCATAAGTTTGTATAAATAAATAAAATAAAATACAGAATTGCTGTAGTCAAAATTAGGCATGCAAGCTGTGCTCATGAAAATTGCATTTTTTTTTACAATACCAGTACTTGATGTTTTACATCCCTGAAGTACTCTAAGTTCTTTATCAATGTAATGTTTGAAGATGCTGATTCCATTTTGATGTAATTTTTCTCTCACTCATGGATGTCAGTTTATAATGCACCCTTCCAATCTGTGTTTCAAGTTCGGGAACTTCAACAGTGCCAAGAATGTTGACTAATGGCAATCAGCATGCATCTTCCTGGCCATAATTACGATGCTCTGGCCAGTAAAATAATTTAGCTGACCAGTGAGGATGCATAAACATAATCATTGCATCTTCAACATCTTTATGAAGCACTAATCCAATATAACACTTGTCATCCTAAACTGAACACACATACGAATTGTTTTTAATTTTGAGGCTCTTCATTTTTTCAGTCAAAGAGTACTCTAAAGAAAAATTCTCATCAGTGCTAATTTGCTTGGCTGCTATTATAGTTTTAGATAGTGAGATGAAATAGTGCAAGAACCTTGTTCCAGGCACAGTCGTGAACTCTGAGAAACACTTGTTAAGCGTGAACGTCATCTTCCTTGATCAGCTGAAATTTAATTTTAGTGAAGTGTTCATTGCAAAATTGAAACATCTGCTCAGTTTTCAAAATTTGATTTTTATACGGTCTTTGCAAGCTCACTCCAGATACTGTCCTTTTAACACATCCTCCAACACCAGCACAAGCTCTTATACCATGACTTGTTGCATGAAGGGTCCAAGAAGTTTTTAAATCAAAATCTTCCAAGTGATGACAGAGGTTAAATGCTGTGTGTAGCTCCTTAAGATTGCAGAGTATTATGCGATTTTGTTCGTAAACATTTTTGTGTACACTAACCTTGTCTTTGGCACGTGGCATTAGTGTGCTGTTTTCATCTGCTTCATAAAAATTGATAACTTTTTCAACAACTTCAGCAGAAATTTTTCAACCTTGCAAAGGCTCAGGATATGAAAGAATTCCTTTTTCTTTCACCAACTGGCATGATTATCTTGCTATGTACTCAGAAAGATCGAACTCTATTGAAATTTTCTTTCGTGACCAGGAATTAGGTGCAACTGATAAAATGTGTAACTTCTCCCTTGTGGATATTGCAGATTTCAATTTATTTTTCATCGGACTAATTAGATAATTTAAGTCACTTGCATTTCTCTTTATAACTGATTCTTTAGGTAAGTCTTCATCAGTACTTCCTTCAGATTGCAATTCATCTTCTAGTAGCTTCAAAACTGCTGCTACTTTTGATTTCACTTTACTTTTGACTTCAGCTATCTTTCATTTACCATACACTACTTTTGAACGCTTAAAAAGTGCTTTCAGTTTTAAGGGTGATACATCAAGAGTACTCATGCTTAAATTCAAATCTTCCTTTTCAAATGGTGCAGGGTCATTGAGATCTTCCTTTGTAGGTGTAAGCCTGTGAGGGTCTGGGTCTTCCTCTTCGTTAGAATTATTCTGTGAATTTTCAAATTCTTTTTCCTGAAATAACTTCATCCTACAGTTGGAACACAGCTTTTGTCCAGGAACTAACAAAACACCAGCTTTTCTTTTTGCATCTTAGGTCATTTGAAGAGAGATATTCTTAAGCCACTTTTTATAGACCTTTTGTGTTTCTTTTCTGGGTCATAACATTTTTTAAACACTTCCCCGTAATATTTATGGAGTGACTCATAGTGGTGTGAACATATACTTGAATTGGAATGAAGTGTGAATCCATCTATTCTCCAAAGCAGAATTTCTTTTTCTTCATCAGGAAGATCAGCAATATTAAGAATTATCTTCTTGTCTGTGTATTTATTTATATGACACGCAGAATTAACAGAAAGACCTACACTACACTTTTCATATAAAGCGGAAGCATTGCAGATTTAAAAAACTGTCAGTTTTATCCACTTTAGAAAATGCAAAGCAGATAACTTATAATAAAAATAAACCAGCTACATCTCAACACTCAAACATTAACAGTCAGATTAAACAATCACAGAAAACTTCATGAAGTGCACAGAAACATAGCAGCTCGTAACACTCCCCCGCACTGGGCAACCTGTCACAGACTAATAGCTCTATGAGATCACCCTGCAGTAAACATGTAGATGTGCGTGATGGAATATATTGCATCATCTACATTTAAGATGGTGCAATATTATGCAAGCTGATTGAGTGACCAAACATTAATTGAACCATAACTTTTCTTCCAACATTTTCTTCTTCTTTTCATTTGTATTTTTCATACATAGGACTACAATATATTAAATGTGCATTTCCAACAAGGCTAAATAATTATTTCAATCATGTTTGCATTAAAAAAGTTTACTAAATATTTACTTTTGCCTGTACAAATTATTTTGTAAACTTAAAACTGATTTATAACCATCTTAACCACTTCTTTCACAAATAACTTGCTTTCATAAAGAAGGAAGGTAAATATCCCCAAATTTTATTCCACCATTTTGTAGCAAATTTTGTGCTCTTTCTAATCATACCAAGCCCGAGTTTGTAAAGATTAATAGAAAAATTAAAAGTTATAACAGGATTACTGAACTCATGTTTACAATATTTTGTAATTCACTTTTTCCACTTCTAACATAAATTCACCTACTTCTGGGCATTTCGTTGTGCTCTTTCTAATCATACCAAGCCCGAGTTTGTAAAGATTAATAGAAAAATTAAAAGTTATAACAGGATTACTGAACTCATGTTTACAATATTTTGTAATTCACTTTTTCCACTTCTAACATAAATTCACCTACTTCTGGGCATTTCGTTGTGCTCTTTCTAATCGTACCAAGCCCGAGTTTGTAAAGATTAATAGAAAAATTAAAAATTATAACAGGATTACTGAACTCATGTTTACAATACTTTGTAATTCACTTTTTCCACTTGTAACATAAATTCACCTACTTCTGGGCATTTCGTTGTATTTTGCAAGTGATATTTGAAATCTACATGAAATTCTGAATAAGTATGGTGAATTTCACGATTCTACAATAATAACTGTTATTACAAATTTAAGTTGAAGCAAGATGTGTCACTTGGCTTTGGTTGCGGATTGAAAAAATTCCACCAAACAGAGTGAAACTTTGAAAGGCTATAAATTCCAAACTAGAGCCAATATTCAAAAAATGAAAAATACGGGTTCTTATATTTGTCTGAAGATACCATGTACCAAATATCATCCAAATCTGAGATGGTGGCTGGATGATCTGGCATGGAATGACCCATTTACAAATTAGATAGGGAAGGCATATCTACTGCTACTGTGTATGATAATGTTAAAGTGAATACTGATATGGCAAATGAAAATAATTTTGCTGCATTATTATCAGTTGAAAATTCTCAGGAATTATGACATCAAAGAATGGGTTATTTAAACTACGAGGGTTGGTCAATAAGTAAGGTCTCCAACACTCTAGCCCAAGCTGGCAACGTCGGACGAGAGAGTTGGCGCCACTGTCGTGTCCCGTTATCTTCCCCCTTTCAAACGAGCCATTACTTGAACCTCTGAACCTTTTAGTATCCGAACTAGAGCTGTTTGAAATGGATCTCCAGATTTCTGTCCCCGCCAAGTGCGGCCTCCGCGAAGTCATACGGTTTCTTACTGCAAAAAAAGTTCTCCCGATTGAAATTCACAGAACATCCTGTATGGAACCTTTAGAAATGTCAGGAAGCGATAAACAGAGTTCACGAGTAGTGACACGTCGATCTTGTCACACCAATGCATCGACTTTTGCCACAATCTCATCTGTGACAGCTGTTGTTGGTCTCCACTTCGCTCTTCATCTTGAATATTTGTCTGGCCCTGTTTAAACTCATGAACTCACTTACGCACATTTTTTATGTCCATACTTCCCTCTCCATAAACTTCGCAAAGCGTTCTATGAATTTCAATCGGCGGAACTTTTTTTGCAGTAATAAACCGTATGACTTCGCGGAGGCCGCACTTGGCGGGGACGGAAATCGGGAGATCCATTTCAAACAGCTCTAGTTCGGATACTAAATGGTTCAGAGGTTCAAGTAATGGCTCATTTGAAAGAGGGAAGATAACGGGACACGGCAGTGGCGCCAACTCTCTCGTCCGACATTGCCAGCTTGGGCTAGAGTGTTGGAGACCTTACTTATTGACCAACCCTCGTATAAAGATTTGTTGAAGTTGAGAAATTTAGCTGATGGTACCACTTTCACTCCATCTAAAAATGAAACTTGTATTCTGTGTATAACGGGAAAACACAGTAAATTGATATTTAACAAGCCAGCCACAAGGGCAACTCAATTATTGGAATTAGTTCATAGTGATGTATGTTATCCAGAGAAGGATGCATTGTCTTAAGGTCAAGCTACATGTTTTGTTACATTCACCGATGATTATTCCAGAATGAGTTTTGTATACTTTATGAAAAAGAAATCAAACAGATTGTAAAATCAAAAGGTTAAGATCAGATAATGGAGGAGAATACGATAATGCTGATATGAAACAGTTTTGTATTGATCATGGTATAGTGCTAGAATTTACTGTTCCATATACTCCAGAACAAAACGGTGTTTCAGAAAGGTTTAATAGAACATGTGTTGAACGTGCCAGGGCTATGATAATTAATGCTAAGTTGGACAAGAGATATTGGGCTGAGGCTGTCAATTGTGCTATTTATCTAAAAAATAGCTTTAGATAACAAAATTCCTTTGGAACTTTGGACTGGTAAGAAAGTTGATCTACGGTATCCGATATTAGATTATTTGGATGTCGTCAGTCCCAAAGACTAAGCGAAACAAATTTGATTCTAAATCTGAAGAAATGATCATGGTAGGTTACTGTGAAATAACAAAAGGTTATAGGATTGCTCATCCAAACCGTCCCGGTCATGTCACTATTTCCAGAAATGTTGTTTTCGTTGAAGATAAATTGGGCTGTATTCTTGATGGAAGTGATACTGTTCCAGAATCTGAAGAATTAGTTCCAGAATGGGATGGGAATAACGTCATTGAGGAAAATGTAATTGTTCATAAAAATGTCAGTAATCAGGATAATGATGATATCTTGTCAGAAACAGATAATAATGAATTTCAAGATACAGAATTCAGGATTCAGTAAGATCACAAAGAATTAGGCAAAGACCTGCATGGCATGAGGATTATGTTATGTATAATTCTGCAGCTCTAAGTACTGTAGGTATCACTCCTAGTTTAGGGATAAGTGCTATGAAGGATCAGATTGGAAGTGTGCTTTGGAGAAAGAATATAAAGCTTTAGTAAAGAATAATATTTGGGAATTAGTGGATAGGCCTAAAAATTACAATGTTGTAAAAAGCAAATGTGTATTTAAAGTAAAAAAGGACGCTGATGGAAACTATGATTGTCATAGAGCTAGGCTAGTTGCTAGAGTATTTACT
The DNA here is from genome assembly GCA_964059195.1 of Ectobius pallidus. Classification (NCBI taxonomy): domain Eukaryota; kingdom Metazoa; phylum Arthropoda; class Insecta; order Blattodea; family Ectobiidae; genus Ectobius; species Ectobius pallidus. The sequence continues at coordinate 166,584,390 of CAXKWD010000003.1, forward strand.
CAGAGAAAGGAATAGATTATGAGGACACTTATTCTCCGGTCATTCGTCCTGAAACTTGACTAATTATGGCCATATCTAATGAGTTAAGTTTTGACATGGAGTATGTTGAAATAACTACTGCTTTTTTAAATGGAAACTTAAATGAGACTATTTACATGGAACAACCAGAAGGTTTTGCTGTAAATGATAAAGTCTGTGCAATAAAAAAAGTATTTATGGTTTAAAACAAGCTAGTTGTTCAAGGAAAATATCAAAGATTTTTTTTTTTTTAAGGAAATGGGATTTGTTTAATCTGTGTGCAATCCATGTGTTTTTGTTAAGAGAAAGGGTTCATCTATCTATGTTTATCTATGTTTATATGTGAATGATATATATATATTTTTTTTTTCTAACTGGGAGAGTGAAAAGAAGAAATTCTATGAAGCTCTAAGTAGGAAATATGAAGTAAAATTTTTGGAAAAAATCAAGAATTGTCTAGGAATGAGAGTTAACTATGATCAGGAGACAGCTACTTTGAAATTTGATCAAAAAGAGTACATGTTAGGAATATTGAAGAAGTACAACATGACTAATGTAACTCCAAAAAGTACTCCTATGTCAGCTGGTCGTGAATAACCAAAGCATGACACAAGAGATGAAAACATTCCATATCAAGAACTGATAGGATCTTTGATGTATTTAGCAATATCAACTCATCCAGATCTCATGTATACAGTATGTAAACTGAGTCAGTATAATAACTGCAATGGAAAGGAACATTGGATTGCATGTAAGAGGGTACTAAGATATATTGCTGGTACAATTGATAATGGTCTTGTATTTCAGAGAAGTGGAAATTTGAATGTAGAATGTTTTGTTGATGCATCTTATGCATGTGACGTTGGAAAAGGTTTTTCTCAGACAGGTTATGTAGTAAAATTGGGTGGATCTGTTTTTGCATGGCAGTCTAAACAATTGAAAACAGTAACATTATCTTCGATTGAATCTGAATATCTTGAACTAACAGAAGGAATCAAAGAAACCTTGTATATCAGAAATGTATTTGAGGTTTTAGGTTTAGGAAAGATCTGAATAAAAATCTTTAACGACAATATTGGAGCGTTGAGTATTGCGAAAGATGAACAATCTCATAAGTGCATTAAACACATAAAGATCAGGATTTTTTGTAAAGGAAAAGGTGAGAGAAGGGTGTGTATCATTACATCATGTAAGGACTAATGGTTTAGTTGATGATATTATGACCAAATCTTTACCTACTGTTAAACAATAAACAATTTGTCTCTGAATTATGTGTGAAATGTATTTAAAATGGGGAGGTGTGTTGGAATACCTATGCAAGATTTAATTTAAATGTGAATATAATCTTTGGTTTATGTACACATTGGTTTTGTTATGTTGGTAGCAGACATGCTGCAGTGTTTTGTTCTCTGTACAAGATGGGAGTATTTCCGTTTCTGTTCACTCACTCTGTCTTCCAACCATGTACGAGTACGCAGCAAGAATAAAACTCTCCTGCATAAAGAATCCACAATATCATTAAGAATATAATCACATCCACTCCAAGAATCCATCAAGATGGAAGGTTAGGAATCCAGTTCTGTTTTATGAGACACATACCGAATCCAACATGGAACTCAACTTCTTAAGCTGTTAGTTTGACCAGAATCGTATGTGTCATCCAGTTTTGTTTTGTGAGTCACATACATAACATGGAACTCACCTTCTACACTTTTGGATGGTTCAGAACCAGCTGAGTCATCTAGTTATTTTACAAGACTCATATACAACACTTATATAAGATAGAATTAGATGATTCATCCAGTTCTGTTTCATGATTTGCAGACATAACATACAATTCACTTTCTTAAGCTGTTCAATGGCCCAAAATCAGATAAGTTCTGTGTTGGAACTCACCTTTCTATGCTGATGGATCTTAACCTCCACTGTGACATCTATTTTCCCTTTTATTCCAAGTTTGGGCTGCCAAATATTCTCTTCAATGTCACAAATGGCAGAAATGGTACCATTAAAAGAGTCGACATTGGGTTTTTCTTTGCCATAAATGTAAATCTGTAAAAATTTAATGATGCGGGGTATAAACTGCTCTAATTCCTTTATTGTATCCTCTCTTGTCATATGAGAAGAGTACAGCATCTTAACTACATCTGCCCTCACAATAATTTCTTGTAGTAAATTAAGAATAGCTAATTCAGTTGCCAGTTTTCTGGCTAGTACCTGAAAACAAAAACAGAATGAGTACTATTTTAAAGTTCATTATTACTTTCTTAGCTTTACTTACTTAAGTTTATCCACTTAAACATGCATACCTCCTGAAGAAGCTCGTGAACCAGACTGCCTATCACCATGATGGACGAGTCACCATCTGTTCCTTTGAACCATTCTGAGAGCACAGCTCTGCGAGGGCAAAACAGGGAATTAACAACAGCTGTGCTTGAGATGAGTGTATCTGAGTGATGAACTATCAGGCCGTTTGAGTTGTCAACACACCACAAATCCCTGAAAGGCACTGCCTTCACAGTAACAATATCTCCAACACACAAGTTGGCACATGAAGCAACCCAAATATCCTTAATCATACAGAAAGCTTTGGCATTGTTCACAGTGGACTGTAGCTTCAACATCTTCTGATTCCCACTCTTATGAACTATCTCTAGTATTTCACAGCGCTGCAATTTCTCCAAGTTTAGCTTGTGTCTGAAACAATCAATTTAAATCCTCAATTATCATATTTCAACGCCATATACAGGTTCACTACAAAAGAAATCAACATTACATGGGATGAAGCCCAGGATGATAGAAAAATCAATTTTCAAGGGGTATTCCAACTGTGAAGCAACAGAGAACCAGTATAACAAAACACTGGAAATGGTGCAAGACATGAACCAGTATTTGGAAACAATATGGAACAATTTTCTGTAAGTAGTTATTTATTATATTTACTTTTACAAAAGTAATTTTATTACATTTTATCAATACTATGTGAAAAAAAATTAACAAATGAATGTTTTAAGAATCCAACATGAGCATTAGAGCCTCAATGATTTACAGAAGGGTATCAAATTGTCTTTCACACTCAAAGCAGTGCATACATTAGCAATGTAGGATTAGCATTTATGTTCAAAATGATTGGTTATATGGTACAGTAATTTCAGTTGTGGCATGGATTCATGCATGATGATACCGGAGTCCCAAACACCATATTTTTCATACCCCCTAGAAGTAGTAAAGGAGATCAAAATCTTGTGACAGTGGCAGCCATGCCAAAGGATCCCCTCTTCCAGTCCATCAATTTGGATGTAATTTTAAAGTATGAGTTGCCTTCTATTTTTTTTATTTATGTAATCTTTCTGCACAACGCAGATTGCCTTGCAGACAAAGAATATATTTCAACAAAGTATACACTTACACAAAAATTACAAGCTTTCAGTTGTATCGCTACTGTCATGATCCAAAATGGGAACACATAGCAGACAGAGATTCGTTCTTAAACATTATTTGGCTGGCCCCAAATAACACTTTTCTCGGTTGGGCTAAAACATTGGAGGTCACTACACAGTGATCCAGGAGACATTTAACAAAAAGCAAAATAAGATAACTTTGAGAAAATGATGGGGGTTCGATACATAAAAGATATCTGTGGTTCAGGTGGCAATGACCTATTCATAGGTGTATGAATGAGGATTATTTCTTCCTACCAGGTTGTATGAGAAAAACTTCTCCATGTCTTAATGTCCTTCATGGTTCAACAATTTAAAGGGTGAATCTTCTGGTGATATAACATCTATCAGGTGGGACAGGTTGAAAACAATGGTTAGCTGAAGAATAAGTGTTGTCAGCTTACTCATTACTAGATTTGTATGATTTTTCTGATAAGGCTGAAAAAATTACTAAAATATATATACGAGGGTTGTGCAAAAAGTAAGTTTCCCTTATTTCTAGAAAAAAAACTACAGGATATATCAAAAAAATTATTTTATTTTTTGATTCTTCGACTCAAGAACTATTTTTCTACATAGTCACAGTCACATAGCATAGTCACAATGCATTTTTGTAACCATGGTACAAGCATTTTCATTCCAGCCTCATACTCTGCTTGCGCCACCTCCTCCAGAAATTGGTTGACTTCCATCTTGAGTTTGTCATAGTTGTGGAAGTGCTGTCCACCCAGGTGAACTTTCAACTTCGGAAACAGGTAGTAATCACTTGGGGCAAGGTCTAGGGAGTAGGGTGGATGTGGCAGAATGTCTTTCTCGCTGGGGACCCAACGTGCACACACTTTTGTCATTCCCAAATTCTTTTTTAAGATGTTAGCAATTGACCTGCGACTGATTTCAATGTGGGGAGGTGAGGCAGCAACAATACCATCGAGGGTGAGGCGCCTATCATGTTCAACAGTCTCTGAACCGCACTGCACACCGTCCCCCTCAGTGGCGGTCAAAGGACGATCGGAGCACGGTTCATCACAAACATTCTGACAGCCCTCTGCGAAAGCAGAACACCATTTTCGCACCATTTGGATGCTCATCGCACCCGCGCCATACACAGAAAAAATTTCTCGGTGGATTTTTTCCTTTAGCATAGTGAAAACGGATCACAGAACACAATTCGATGGCGGAGTGAGAGAGTAAGGGTGTCTCCATGGTTAAGAAGCTACTGATGCCAAACTAATTGTTGTAAAGAAATGGTAACAGGTTCAGTGTTGCCACTACATATGTAATAAAAATCCCTCAAAATATGAGAGTCCCACAAGTATTTTCCGCTGTTTAAGAAAATAGGGAAACTTACTTTTTGCACGATCCTCGTACATTTATTTTATGAAAAACTAATTAAATGAAAGTTCTTCGTTACAGCATATACCCATATGATGCATATTTGGCAGTTCTATCATGATACAGCATATTTTGTTAATTTTTCAGCCACATCTAGCCTATTATATTTTTACATTTCCAAGATTTTTCAGGTACTTGTTAGTAGCCTATCCCAAGTGGATTTCCTTCCTTCTTTGAATTTCCTAGATCTATGTATAGTAAACTCTAGATTTCCTTGGGCGGATTATCCACTTTGTGGATTACCTATGGTCTTCCTTTTCTTTTTCTTCTTTCTTTTTTGGAGAATAAATAAAGAGGGATTTTAACACATGGCTCATTTTGATTTTGACTTGTTTCTCTTTCGGTGAATATTTCACAAAATAGGATACTTTATTTGAAATTTCACATTTGACACACTAACACCCAAATATATCAGTGAAAAATACAACCAAAATTATTATAAACATTATACAGCAAAGAAAATAAGCCTATATTTTAGTTTCAGCAATGAAAAATAAAACATAATTAATTACTGCATGGATTTTAAGTTTTGGATCATTACATCTAAGGTAATCCAACTCACCGTACTATTTAATTAATCTAAGCTCTAACATGTGTATTGCTTCATTCAAGTAGCAATCCTCTAATAAGGGAATTTTTGTTGTTGCAAATTTGTAAATAATAAATTGCCATTTAATTTTGCACACAGAGTTACCAGTCACATTTCATTAAATAATGGATTGTGGCAGAATGTCCTGTGGACAAAGTTCAGGGTCGCTTCAGCCCTGCGTGCAGCGCAGTACTAAACTAAACTCCGTGGCACTACATCCCTGAAGGGACAAGGCCTACCACCCAACCAATGCATCATCTACCATAGGCAGACAGCAGGATTGGGGTGGGGGCATGTGGTCAGCATGCTGACCCCTACCAGAACTCCCTACCTCAGAAAAATCCGAGGCACTGGGATCAAACCCGGGCCAATGGATCTGTAGTCAGCGAAGCTAACCACAAGACCATGCCGGCGCAGGTTAGACTGCTGATGTATAATTCTTTCAATATCCGGTGGCAGGTAGGCGCGTGTATGATGAGAGAGTTGCAGCTAGAGGAAGGATGGCGGGAGACATTTTCTTACGTTATCTGTAAAGATCCCTGGGAGGAAGCTCGTTGAATGAACGGAACGAAAGGGATGGTAGCGGTAGCAAGTAGAGGGTTTTAGTGTTAGAGTTATGTAGAAAATGTAAACAAATGGAATAAAGGGGGAACCGAGTGATCATCATTTTGCATAAAGAAACACAGCACCATCCTACCTTCAATCCTGCAGGGGACTTTGTAAAACATTAAGGGCAGTAACTGCGTGTGACAACAGCTCAGAAGACCAGGATGGCCATTCTACTCTCCAGCAGCTGATGTATAATGACACAAATGGTGTCAGAAGTTTTTTGGTAGCATTGCACACATGCCATAGGCCAGGAAGCTGTCATTTCGCAGCGGGGTAACACCTGCGCCGGGCAGTGGAGACATCTGGTGGTTCTAGTTCGCTACATCCCTATTGGTGTCATCATTGGTAGGAATGTAAGGGCAGCTAAACAGTACTCTATATTATGGGTGGCGCACACCAAACTCATGTCATTTCCTCTTTTAGTAAACTTTACTTCTTTAGTTCTAACTACTTTAGTAAGTCACTCTTTTAGTACTGTGCTCTTTTAGTAAGTGTTATAGAGAGCTCAATTTACAGTTACTTCTTTAGTTGTAATTAAAATAGTAAATAATTTTTACTAAAGAAATAGATGAATTCTGTGCAGAACGGAGCAGAAACGTTAGTGCAGCACAGCAGAACATGTTCATTTCAATTGCCAGTACCAAAATGGAGACTACAAAGGCATGTACAATTAGTAAAAAAATGCTCTAAAAATGTGCCAGAGTGTGAAAAGGAATGGTTCGCTGAAACAATGAAGATGAATTTGGATTGTACGAGTTATTACTAATCACAACCATCATATTTTAAAATATGTCTATTGTAGTGTTTCTGTTTATTAATAATTTTAATTTCTTCAGTGGAATATTTTCATATGTAGTCAAAATTAAAATAAAATTGCCTATGGTGGATCACGTGTTTTTTTTTTTTTTTCCTTTCCTTTCTTTCTTTCTTTCTTTCTCGAACCTTCACGACGTTTCGGTCCTATCCTCAGGGCCTTCCTCAGGTGACTGTTGAAACCTTACAAACCTGCCGAGAAGAGTATATTCTCTCATTGTCCATGTCACTACATCCGCTTCCGTGTTGGTTCACAAACACACACTTGTCTTTAGTGGAATGAGCACGCATAGAGTTAACTGGAAAAGTGGTATACCGGGAATGCATGGAACATATTTACCCATTTTTATTCTTTTGATAATCTCCAACCCTTCGTCACCTAGGTCACCGTCAAACCTATTCAGAACAGTCTCTTGGTTGTACCCAATATGCCACGCCTTGTATACTTTCCTCCTAATGGCATAGTCTTCGATCTTAAAAATCTTTAAGGCACCCATACGATGATTATCTTCAATCAAGTGTTGGCTGAGGCTGGTAGAAGTTTTCCCACATCAAATGTCCCTCGCGTGCTCCTGTAGTCTAATTTTAAAGGATCTACCAGTTTCTCCAATGTAAAATTTATCACAGTCCAAACAATATACTCCAGGAGATTCCATTCTGTCCTTTTTTCTGCTGAACCTTTTATAATGAGAGAATATGCTTTCAATTGTCCTATTTGTTTTTTAGGCCGGTACCAATTCAAACTTTTGGAAAACCCTTTCAAAATGCTCACTCATGGCCGGGTGGTAGGCCATTCCCACATACTTAATGTTGGGGTTCTTACTCTTACGATCTCTATCCCTGCTATGTTTTTCAGCTTCCTTCCATATTTTATCCATTCTTCTTTCATCAGGGATTGGTATCATCATTGGTAGGAATGTAGGGACAGCAAAACGTTCCTCATGAGTAAGAAGTGGGATAAAAGGGGCGGCACACCAAACCGCCCTGCTATAATATACGAGGGTCATTTAACTCGAACTGGCAACACTGCTACGATGGGAGTGTCATGCTGGCAGGAGACAAATGACTCACATAGTGTGTTCCGTGGATGTGTACGAGTCAGTGCAACGTTGCTGCGGTCCCATAGTACGGTGTGTGTGGCGAGTAGACAGTGTTAAAGTGAGTGTTGTGTGAAATACCGCCCTAACGCAATGTTCAAGCGTGCAGAACAGCGTGTGTTTATCAAATTCCAGGTGGCACGAGGGCGAAATGCGAATTAACAGAGGAATAGTAGAGGCCTGTGGTGAGGCTGCTCTACCGTATCAGACAGTGGTGAGATGGGTTGCAGCATTTCAGGCGGGAAGACAGTCACCAGACAAAATGCATGGTGGGGGGCATATGCGAACGGCTACGGAAGAAATTCATCTTGCAAGACTATGGACACTGCCTGACGGTGATCGTCGCTGGACTTGTAGAGAACTGGCGAAGGAGATGAACATTTCCTCCACATCAGTGTTCAAAATGCTAAGAAACAATCTTGGCATGTGGAAAATTGCAGCCAGATGGGTACCCCATGCTCTGACCGAGGTTCAAAAGTGGCATCGGTGGGAATGTGCGCGCCTACATCTTCAACGTTACAATGAAGAAGGTGATGACTTCTTACACCACATTATTGCACGTGACGAAACGTGAGGCAGATCCTATGAGCCTGAATTGAAACGTCAGTCGAGTGAATGGCGCCACCCAGAATCTCCACGACTGAAAAAGCTTCAGTAAGAGCCAGCAAACATGAAGGTGAAGATGATAATGTCATATGACCATGAAGGCATTATCCTGTCACATCAAGTTCCACCAGGTGTTACCGTCAATGCTGCATACTATGTTCATACCTCAGTCACCATTTGCGACCAGCATTGCGGCGCAAACGTCCCCACCTCCTGGCTTCTGGACCAATTCTCCTACACGACAATGCCAGATGTCATACAGCCCATCCAGTACAGTCTCTGTTATGACGGTGGGGTTGGGAGGTACTAGAGCACCCGCCATAGTCCCTGGATATGAGCCCCTGTGATTCTGATCTTTTCCCAAAAATGAAAGAACCTCTCAGGGGCAAACGTTTCAGAGACATTCCCAGCATTGTTCGTGCCTTAGGGCACACTGTCAACACCCTCACCCAACATGGGGCTTTGACAGGTATTCAATGGTTACCAGACATCTGGTGAAGGATTCAACAGGCAGGTGGAGACTACATCGAAGGACTGTAAGCTTCTTGCTGCCAGTGCTTCACTACATTCCATTTCACAACTATGTTGCCACTTTGGGTTAAATGACTCTCGTATAAGTTCCTGCAGAAAATTTAAAAAGAATTGTTAAAGCCATTTTTGAGAAAATCACTAAAAACGAAATTCTATTTGTCACAATTCTATTCATGGTAAAGTCGTAAAAAACAAAGAGAAAGTCATTACGATGTTGCAATGATGCAAAATACAAATAAATTGAATGTAATGCACTCACATAACTTTCGTTATTCTCACTTTACATTTTGATATACAACAAGAGGTTGTATTGCATTCAGTTGTTTCCACCTGATGTAAGACCGAGCTTCTAAGGAGTGGCTTATAACCAGTGCTTTTTTCCTAAAAATATTTAAGGGGTACTCTAGCTTTTGACTTGACCGAAAGTGGAATCGTGTACAATATGCACAAGGTTATGAAAATTTAATCCTTTGCACATGAAATTTAATATATTAAATCCAATGTCTTCTGTGGTAGAGCAGAAATTAACATATTAAAATCACTTCACTGGCCTAACTCTGAAGGAATCATACCCATGCCTATAAAATTATTATAGCCAAGGTTATGATATTAACTAATATCAAGAATATATTAATAACAAAAGTTTTGATATTAATAGAATTATAATAAGGGAGTAACACAAATAACTAGTAATGAATTAATAATCACATACTAAGCAGTTATTACAGTAGAAATAAAATATTATAAGTAAATTGAAATATTATAAGGGTGGAGATGTAAAAGTTCACTAAGAACCTTGCTAAAGCCAGACGTTATTCTAAGAAATTATCAATGGAGGAGCTAGCTCGCTATTCACTCTTAGCAGGGAACCGCAGACATACTATTATAGCGAGTTGCACTTTCTTTCATAGCAAAACGCGTACAATGGAGTGTAAGCTCTGCTGAAAGAAAAGTTCTGTGAAAAGTAGTTGGGAAACAAGCTGTCAATAGATATACTTGGAAACTGAGTCCAGTAGTGAGAACAGACAGAAGCTAAAATCCACAAGCAAGCGAGATGGAAGCATAGGGACGCTTCGAATCTCAAAACCAATGAGAAGTAAGTTTTAAACGAGAAATAAGGAAAAACAGTGTAACATGTAATACTATTTGTTAGATATAGAGTATCGGCCGCGGTGGTCTAGAGGTAGCGTGCCCGCCTCTAGATCCGCAGGGCGCGGGATCAAACCCGGCCGCGGTCGATGGATTTTTCAGGACGTATAAATCCTGGGCACGGAGTCCTCCGGGAGGGACTTTAAGCTGGGGGTCCCGTGTCGTAGATTTACGGCACGTAAAAGAACTCCAAGCCTAAATTAGAGCCTCTGGACAAAATTTCTCGGCCCTTTCACGTCCAAGAAATACTTAGTTTCCAGAGGGGGGCTGCGAGGCGATGGGCTTACCACCTGTCCCTCTACCCTCTCTCGGAAAATAAGCATATCAAAAATTAATATAGGTAATGAAACCTCCACTTGGAGGCCCCTTCGCCCCACCTGGGGATCATAGGGTACAGATGCAGATGCAGATGCAGATATAGAGTGGGGAGATGCACAGGATGAAATGGGCTATTGCAGAGGTCACAGATTTTGGTAATCAGTGTGTGCGCTTGCAGGATAGGGGGCGAAAGAACTCTCTAGTCACGTCTTGATATAAGACAGATGTGATTATTCATATCACCTTATATAAGGTGGGGTGAATTTCGACTGACTTATATTAAATACGTATAAATATTTTATTGGGCTGCTACCCAATAAAATCAGTATATTTTTACTTAACGCCAGTGTATTACGTATACCATTGCGGTAACGCTGCAATATAGCGATTGCCATATAAAGTCAGTGAGTAACGTAAGTACAGTACGTAAGCACGAATATTAACATTATAACGGGTAATATTAAATTACTACGACACAGCATTATTAACCAGCACACGAGAGTAAGGAGGAAGCTAGGACGCTGCAATATCCTAACTCAAATAGTGGGTCTCCCAAACATTTGATTAAGCAGATTTCCGATACTGTTGAACTCAGTGACTTGCAATTAAAATAAATAAGTGTTCATTAATTAAATATATCAATTATTATTACGTAACTATTAAGAACCACACTATCCCACATCAACTACCCCGAGATAAAGAAGCAGTATCTGGTGGCTCAACTGACTAGACCGTGGCCGGTCTCGAACTGAAGACTTCAAACAGTAAGTACCAAGAGTGCCAACTGAACTGAGAAGGAGGCTTCGAGGGCGGGACTGCAACAACTCTATAGCAATGAGTGCACAAAATTGATACTACATGTCATGGGAAGTCTTCTTCACACTTCCTGCAGTGAATCCCCTTTATCATACGATTTCCTCGTGGATTGCATCAATCAAAAAAATATCAATTATCTTGAAGGGCAGAGGTAAATTTTTCTTGCCTTTTGTTTCGTATTTATTTACTGTTTTGGTAGTGAATTGGCATCCAAGAGGGTGCTAAGTGACGAACAACTTACGGTAACTCTGTAATAGTCTGTGATAAATGAAACATATTAGTGACTTTAGTAAGGGTTCATACTACATGAAACTACTGAAAGCAACAACAATACAAGTGACAGTGACATGGTAAATGAAGTTTAGCAGTTTGACTGAATAGACATGATTTATTCAGATCCAGGCCCATCCCCATTTACAATATCAACCAAGGTCCCATCTCAGTTCAATAGAAACACAGATCCAAAAGATTATATTTTATTCTAAGATGATTAGATCTTGGAATATAGTGGAATCTCCCTTATGCCGCTATTCTGATAACTAAGTCCCATAGAAATTTTTCTATCATCTCCTACTTACTTCAGCAGTGAATATTATCTTCAGAACAAGGTAAATGTTTGATGTTATGAAATATTGCATGTCTTTTAGGAAACATTTCATAATTTTTGGGTTTTTTTTTTTCATTTTAAGGAGAATCTGCCGCCTACAGCCATACAATTCGCCGCTCACAAAGGATTAAGTTCTCTGAGGTGGAATCAGTTCATATAAATCAATATTCTACCTGTAAGCTGCAGTTTACTCTATGATATGCTCACGGGGTTTCTTGCACCTTTCACCGGAAGACGTTAAATTTTCAATTTTCGAGAGTTGAGGCCTGACAGTTTTGGGACTAACCTCAAAATTACTGTGGGATATTGTTCCCCATCTAACATGTATATGGTTCATTCTCCAGAAATGGGGCATTTCAGCTTATAATTTTTTTAAATATTTTTTCTGAAATATGTGTAACTTTGTTTATATTTTAGAAGTGTAGAGTGAAATTAATTACCTTACCTTAATAGTTGAGGTCAATATTAATTTTATCATTTCTTAATTTAACACTTGAATTACGCATAAGAAACCATTATAATATTTCAATGTAGTAGCCCCCTCCCTCCTCAAAAAACTGGTAAATACTACTTTTAATATTATTTCCATAATAGCCAACCGCTAAATGAAACAGGAGTTTTCAGTAAGCAAAAAAAAAAAATTATAATAAATTATTTTATTTTATGGAATTGGTGATTTATTCCATGGAGTTGATGTCCATGCAGCTGACGAATTTCTAGTTAAATCTTGCATATGGCTTTAAGAGTTAGGTTAGGATATTTAGGATATCAATAGTTTGTTTACACAATCAGATCAACATTTTGTATGGTTATCTAAAAAATAAAAAATAAATCTTTAATAACATAGATTTTATTTATGGCATGGAGTTGATGACGAATAAGTGTGACATGCTTGGAATTCTGTTTTAATCTGCAATAAAATCGTACATTGGATCAGCATGTGGTTTCTTTCATAACAAGAATAAACAATGTGGCCGACACTATTTTGGATGTATTTCTCCTTGCATTCAGAGAAACCAATATATGATTAAATACTAAATTTCCCTTTGTCCATGGAGTTGAGACAAAACTGGGTTTCATGTTTCCGGCAAAAAATTCCAGAAATTAGTAACCTTTATAACAGTTTCCAATAATGCATGTGTTTGAATATAGTATAGACTTTAGGAAAAAAAGTTACATTAAGAAAACTAAATATTCTAATTAAAAATATTATATTTCGAAGATCTGATTTTGAGCTGGTTTCATTCCATGGAGTTGATTTTGAGCATATAAAACAGCTCAGAAATGTAGTAGTAAGATTTATTACTAAAGTACATAAATCGTCTGACCTCCAATGAGGATGACCACTAAGGAACCAGAATACAACAAAAATCATGAAAGAATATTTACAATTAACCTTAAAAATTAACAGTTCAAAATTGCAAAGATTGTTAGAAAAAGAAAAGTCTAGTTCTGCTTCAGGTAAAGGTTGACATGAAGTATCTGCAGAGAGTCTCTGAGTATCCGTATGACAATTTCCCTGATTTCCTGGAAATTGAAGTGGAGTGCAGGATTTTCTAGAATGTTTTTGGTGTATCTAGGAAGGGTACCTCTTGCCCCGAACAGGAGACCTCTGACGACCCATCTATCTTTTGGGATACTGAACTTCTCTGACAGGTAAGGAATACATGGTTTATAAATAGTTTGTTTCTCTAAGTTTACCTCCTCAGCTTGCTTTTGATCTCTTTCAAAGCGAACAGTGGGATCTAATATCAGCCTTCATATTCGCTCTATCAATAGCTATGATGTCTGCTCTCCTGTTAGAATCATCTTCAGAAACACAATGAACTTCCTCATGTACCTCCCATCCTCGTTGTTGCAGGATTTGAGCTATAGATGTTCTAACTCTGTTATGACGGTTGTTACGCAAAAGTTCAGTGCTCCGGCAGAATCCCAATACATGACCAAGTGTTTCTGTCTCGCTGCATCCTATTTGGCGTCAGCGGGTTGTGCTGAATGTTCTTCCGGGAACCGATCTTACTGCAGTCACGTTACATGACATTTTCACTGCATTGATATATTCCGAAGAAGAGAGAGGTGACTTACTGGACATCCATGAATTAGCCTTAGGGCACTCAGCATACATGTTCACTCCCTTTCCTTTATGAGGTAGGAGACACCAAGACTCAAAGGATCGAGTACACATTATATCTCTAAGTTTTCTCCTGTTAACTTTAGGCGGAAGTGTGTCTTAAAACGGAGAGACACAAAATAAGTCGAGGAGTTTTATCGCATAAAAAGTTAGTTACCATGAGAATGAAACAGCATAATAATATTCATAAGTACACTTAATATACGCCAGTTACATAAAATGCCCCATCTTTGGAGAATGAGCCATATAAGAGAAATAATTTTCACAACGGCACATAATGCATGAAAAACTGCAGAATAGCCAGAAACAGTATGACATGTGCAGCAACATAAATGCCAATAAATGCAATTTGAAGCCAAGAGAAAAGGAAAACATGGTAATGTTGAATCAGTAACATTGGCAACGTAGTCAAGGTGACTATTGCAACAATGCTGTAGTACTCACTTGTTTTCCCGATCAGTGCTAATGTCAGGCCCCACTTCTATGAAATCATGGTATAGTTAATGAACATAACACTGAAAATATGTACTTGAAAGCAAACAATGATATAATCACTCTCGTTATTTTGTTTGGCACAAATTCCTCCAGATTTCAAAATTGTGAAAATTAATAATTTTCTCCTATAAGCAAGTTAGAGCAGTTTTTGAGAAAATCGTGAGAAACTAAAATTTTTTCATGTAAAGTGGCATTAAAAGTAAGAGTAAATCATCGCCAATCTTCATGTCACATCCTCAGAAGGCCTAACCCAAATACCAATAATTGTTTTGATACGATTTTTCGTTCTCGAGCTATGCTGTTCACAGACACACACACAGAGACATGTTTCTGAAAATAATATTTTTAGAATCAGGGGACCTCAACTTCGAATTTGGAGGTTGAACACCTACAGTACCTATGGTATGGATAGAGAAGTAAAAATAATAATAGTATTGGAAGAAAGTCGTGCCCGCCTCTAGATCCGAAGGTCGCGGGATAAAACCCGGCCGCAGTCAATGGGTTTTTCAGGACGTAAAAATCCTGGGCACGGAGTCCTCCAGGAGGGACTTTAAGCTGGGGGGCCCGTGTCGTATTTACGGCACGTAAAAGAACTCCAAGCCTAAATTAGAGCCTCTGGACAAAATTTCTCGGCCCTTTCACGTCCAAGTAATACCTTAGTTTCCGGAGAGGGGTTAAGGGGCGATGGGCTTACCACCTGTCCCTCTGCCCTCTCTAGGAAAATAAGCGTAACAAAATTCACATAGGTACAGAAACCTCTGCTTGGAGGCCCTACGCCCCAACAAGAGAGAGAGATTGGAAGAAAATAATTATTACAAAATTGTAGATATGAATAAAAAAAGAATGTGGTGAAATATTACTCACTCTCTATTTTCACTCATCTCAGTGAAGTCCCAATCAATAAGCCAACAGTCCTCTTGACTGACTGGAATCATACTTTCCCCTGTTTCAATTTTGTCATCAGGTGCACCACAAGATTCACTTTCAGTTTTCAATCTAGTAGTATCATTAGCAGCTTTATTTGTTTCTTTCCCTTTCATTAGGAAGTTAATATCTATGTCCTTAATGCATGATTCATTAGAAATCCCATGTTCACTTACACAGGAAGATTTCTCTTTCTTGAACCAATATGTAGAAGAGTCACTTGAATCATTTTTAAATTGCATTCTACTTTTATCGCCACAGATATCTTTGGTGGTTTCTGTTTCTAAAATGTCTTCTAAAGTGTCAACTTCACATTGAACTTCCTGTATACTCACAAAATCATCTTTGTTTGCTACATTTTCATTGTTAAGTCTACTTTTCTCTCTGCCTATTCTACATGCTTTGGGCTCAGTTGATGTATTTTCCACAGTATGGAAACCTGATGATATTTCAGTCACTATAGAATCTAAGTCACTACTTCTACCTTCTACTCCTTTTTCAAATAGTTGTTTGAGTACACATTCTTCTGTGCCTGTGCTGTCATCATGTTTACTATCAAGAAGTTTATGTTCATGCAATCTATCTTTGTCTGCGAGTGTGTAACTCAAAATATCTAATTTTTGTTTTGAAGAAACTGGATGCTGATGTAATTCTTCTGTAATCACTAATATATCTTGATCTGCACATACAGTGTTGATCCCTTTGCTTCTGGTAATCTGTGTCTTAAGATTCTCCTCATCATATTTCAGTTTCTTATATTTAGAATAGGATCGTTTTAAGCAAAGCTTCTTGTGTTTGTGCATTATCGAGGAACTTCTGTTTGATGCTGGAGTCTCTGAAATTACATCTGGACTAGCTATTTTCCTCTTAGATGAAACTGGTTCAATACCATCATCTGAAATGATGACTATTTCTGGTGGTGTATTAGTTTTATCATTTAAAGTGCTTGGCTTGGGTTGTTTGATGAAGAAACTTGAGATTCTCGCCTGGCCTTTCTCTATGACCTGAAAAAAAAAAAAAGCTTTAGATTCACAGTTCACAACAAAGCAAACAGTGATTTCACAATAAGTTCTCTCCAAATTCTGTTCAACAGAGAGAGCTGAAATTCCTGTAACAATAGCAGCAGGGCTTTAAGAATGTGATTTGGCCCTGGCACTATATTCTCTACATGTTGTGGTTGGACGTACCGATCATAGAGGTGGACTGTTACGACAACAGACTGCCATACCCAACAGGCAGTTAACCAGCCTGGAGGAAAGCATTTTCTTGGGAGATCACTATGTTGTTTCAGACGGAGTGGTGATTGTATGCCAACACACAACTGGGAATATTACACTACTGAACAAGACCTGGGAATGTGTACAGCAGTGTTTTTCAACCTGTGGGTCGCGACCCCCTGGGGGGTCACGGAGCCTCTGTAGGGGGGTCGCGAGAGGTCGAGAAAACTTCAGTTTTTTTTATACAACATATAATTTGTGAGACTTAAATAAAAAGTCGATAAGAGTTAAAATTATTATATTTAACAAAATTTCCATATAATCAATCATACAAGTCAGAAAAATGCTAGTTTAAAACATGTTATTACAACAACAACAAAAAAATTAAAAATGTGTTTAAATAGAAAATCATTACATCTGTGCTTGATTATCTTAAATAGCAGTATGTATTGTTAACGCAAAATGATACTCTTTAGGTTATTTACACAAACTCATTAACAAGAAATAAAACCTTCGAGTAATCGTTCATTTTAATGTGAAGGTTGCGCTTGAGTTTGTTCAATTAATTTCTCCCATCGTGGATCAGTTTTTGCCACATTAAGTATTAAATCGTTTTCCAAATTTAAGGGATTTCTTAGTTTACATTTTATTCACGCTATTGAGGAAAATGCCAACTCGCACAAGTACGAGGTAGAAAATGGAATCAAACACTTCAAAGCCTCGGTTGTTAATTCCGGGTATTCTGTTCTTTTTAACCAAAACGTATTAAAATTTTCAGACTTGAATTCCAAGTGTAACATCCCATCGGCAGATAGTTCCAGCAGATTCTCTTTGAGCTTAGTTGCTAAATTTGCCTCGTTTATAGCTGCATTTAAAAACGGATTTAAGATCCATCTTTGCCCAGTGTTATCCGATATCTCTTGCAGTGAGAAGTAATGACACAATTCTTTCTTCAAATTATGTAACACCATTTTCATACCAGATATATATGAGTTGATGTTGATCTCGCTTCCGACTTCTTCAATGAAAGACTGTGTGGATGAAAATGAATCAAAGTTGTTTTGATTTATAGATGATGACCACAATTCAATTTTTTTTATAAAGCCATGGAGTTTGTCTTTTGCTGTAATGATATTTTCATCACGCCCTTGAAGACTTTTATTCAAGTTATTTAAATGTTCAAATAAGTCAGAAAGAAAAGCCAATTTTAAAAGGAATTCCGGGTCAGAAATGAATTCAGAGTAATGTGACTTGGCTTGCTGTAAATATACCAATAGTTCAGCGCGAAGTTCCATAACTCTGGTCAGTACTTTGCCTTTTGATAACCACCTAACCTCTGTATGGTAAAGCAAATTGCGGTGTAGTGTCCCCATATCTTCACAAATGATTCGAAACAATCGAGTCTGCAACGCTTTTCCTTTAATAGAATTTACAATGTTAATAATAATATTAAGAACTTGACTGTATTCTTGCGGTAAGGATTTGGCTGCAAGAGCTTGGCGATGGAGAAAGCAATGCATCCAACAAGCGTTTGGCATCTGTTCTTTCAGTCTAGCAATAAATCCACTCTTCGCACCAGTCATGGCTTTTGCTCCGTCACTACAAATAGCAATGCATTTTTGTGCCCAATCGATATTCATATCTTGCGTAGCTTCAAGGAACATGTCATGCAAGCATTGACCTGTAGTATTTTTGGGAAGTGCCTTGCAAAATAGTATTTCTTCCATTATTATTTCATTGGATTCAAAACGCACAAAAGCTACAAATTGCGCACAACCCGCAATATCCGTTGATTCATCAAATTGCAAGGATACAAAAGAACTTTTCTTTATTTTTTCTATGACTTGATCACGAACATCAGACGCCATATTGCTTATCCTGCGTTGAATGGTATTGTCAGAGAGAGGTATACTTTTGAGCTTTTCGACCTCTTGCTTGCCAAACATAATCTCTGCTATATCTAAAGCCGCTGGTAAAATCAAATTTTCGGCAATACTGTGAGATTTCCCTGCTTTAGCTACTCGATAACTAGCGAGCAACGCTTTCTCATTTAGGTTGGACATTTGTCCTATAGCAGTTTTTTGATGTTCAAGAGCTTTTAATTTTCGCTCAAAAAATTCCACGGGTTTATTTTTTTCATTAGGATTTTTTGTGTTTAGGTGGCGTACCAACTTCGATGGCTTCATGCTTTCTCTTGACAAAATTTCAAAGCAAATTACGCACTGCGGTTTACTGTCATCACAGTAAACCCAAATTTTAAATAATTGTTGTCATAAAGACGTTTTTTCTTTATTCCACTACTCCCGCTAGACGTTGATGGTTCTGTTGATCTTTTCAGGAATTTATCCATTTTCAATTATAACAACTCAAATAAATACGTACCGTAAAACAAGTGGTTCGCGCTCTTCAAACAACTAAACAGCAGACATGACCACGCGTGACTTACGCTCACAAATCAGTCTATAATTACTCCAACTCCAAGGCACCTTACAGTCCACATAAGACTGAATTTACACTTCTGAATCGTTTTCACTTATCGGGATTGCTTCTGATTCGACTTCCTTCGCTGTCTTGCATCAAATTGCCATGGCCGCGGTTGACCGCCGTATTTATAGGCCAGTGCATTCTAGCGAGAATTATCTCGAAGCGTAAAGAAACGTCTCGAAACTCGTGGATCTTTCGTGGACTACCAGCGCCATCTGTTGCTAACATCCGGAACCTGCACTAGTTCCTAGTGTTACCAACAGATGGCGCAAATAACGCAAACGCCTAAAATTGTTGTAAGTATTACATATTTTTAACATACATGGAAAAAGGGGTTGGGGGGTCGCGAAATATTTTTTGATACTAGGGGGGGTCGTGTCATGAAAAAGGTTGAAAAACACTGTACAGCATTGTCGGAGCGACCCAGTAGTATGTCAGCAGAATGGGGAAGAATGATGGATCCGAGCGACCACGGTAGAAGGAGCAACACCCCAAATGTGATAAGTGAAAGTGGAAGAATCATAGTTACAAACTTTAAAATAAAAGGAAAACAGATTTTTTTCCCTAGTTTGAAATTAATGTTGTTGAGCCTCAGGGTTTGTCCAGGATCTGAGGTGTATTTTGGATTTAACTAGAGATTAAATTCGGAACAGTAATAATTAGAATAAGTACAATCCAGATGATTTCATAATAATAAGAGAGTAGAATGTTCATATAAGAACTCAAGGAAAATCTGTTGGCATAATGAAGATTTCAGTATAAGGAATAAATACCTAGAAATTAATGCTTTAAGATATGCAAATAAGAAAAGTAAATATTAAATTGTATTGGAAGTTAACACAGTGAAGTTATATAACATAATAATTATATATTGAGTTGAATTTAACACTAACTTTCACTTTTGGTATAGATTACCTGGATTGGTTTCAGTGCCTTCGCTACCATTGTCAACAGCTATACTTCAACTGCTGTGGCACCCTCTCATGGACGTGGTACAAATTTTGAGATGATGTCCTCATTGTTTGGGCTATCGAAGTTCATCAGTTGGTTCCCCTTCTTGTGAATAAAAATCCTCTCCAAAAATCCTCCTTCTTGTGGCTATGGACACATTTTAGTAGTTCTGGATCCTGTCAACTTCAAGTCCATCATCCCAAAAGTGTGCCACTACCGCTGATTTGTCTATATTTTGATATTTGATGTGTCTTATGTGTTCTTTGTCGGCCGCGGTGCTCTAGAGGTAGCGTGCATGCGTCTAGATCCGCAGGGCACGGGATCAAACCCGGCCGCGGTCGATGGATTTTTCAGGACGTAAAAATCCTGGGCACGGAGTCCTCCGGGAGGGACTTTAAGCTGGGGGTCCCGTGTCGTAGATTTACGGCACGTAAAATAACTCCAAGCCTAAATTAGAACATCTGGAAAAAATTTCTCGGCCCTTTCACGTCCAAGAAATACTTAGTTTCCAGAGGGGGGTTGCGAGGCGATGGGCTTACCACCTGTCCCTCTACCCTCTCTCGGAAAATAAGCATATCAAAATTAGTATAGGTAACAAAACCTCCATTGGAGGCCCCTTTGCCCCACCTGGGGATCATAGGGTTACAGATACAGATGTGTTCTTTAGTTCTGACTTCCATGTTCTCTTGGTTTTTCCTATGGAGACCTTTTCACAATCTTTACATTTAAATTGGTAGATGCCTGATATTTTACTGTGGTGAGGTTCTCTAAATTCGTAGATTTGAGTAGGTTTATTTATTTTATTTTTTTAAAGGAATATCTGTTTACAGGTGCTGTTGTGATGTCATGATTTCTGAACACTTTTCTGATTTTATTGTTGGCCCCAAGGGTGGAATGTAATTTTTTTTGTATTTCAAGTTTTCTTCTATAGGTTTCAAGGTGATGATCTCTCTGGTTAGTTTCTGTTTTTTTTTGTTTTGACTTGTTGATTTTCTTGTTAATTAGTTCTCTGCTGTACCTGTTGTTTTCTGCAGTGGTGATGATTGTGTTACATTCCAGGTCATATTCTGATTTGCTGAGAGGCTGTTTACCAGTCTATGCATGGCAGAATTGATTACAGCTTGTTTTATGTGAAGTTGGAATGAAACTATTGGCTTTGAAGTATGAATCAGTGTGAGTGGGCTTTCTGTAAATACCGAAGTTGACAATGGTAGTGAAGGCACCGAAACTAATACAGGTAAACTATACCAAAAGTGAAGGTTAGTGTTAAATTCAACTCAACATATAATTATTATGAAAAATAAAGTAAGAATATTTGAATTGTAGGTAAAAGTTAAGAAAGAAGTTGGTTGAAAAAGATGGCCTATAGTAAGAATAAAAATAGGTTAAGCTGAAAAATGCCTTGTGGAGCAGTAAAGATCTGTTATTTAAAAAGGTAGGGCTGAAAAAATGCCTTGGGAAGAGGTAAAGCTCTGTTAAAACAAATAGTATTGAGGGGCAATAGGCCTGTAGTAGAGCATAGTAGGGATCTAAGGGAATAAACGAGTTCAAAAGGGTTTTCAACCTAGAGTAAACATAAATCAGGACAATGATGGCACTATACTCATGGCTCCGAATAATATTTTGAATAGGTGGAAAAACTTCTTTGGTCAGTTATTAAATGTACATGGATATGCTCAAAGTGTAGAAAGTGAAATATTCACAGCAGAGCCACTGGTTGATGAACCAACTCTAACAGAAGTAGAAACACCTACAGGTAAACTAAAAACACACAAATCTTTAGGCATTGACCAAATTGCAGCAGAATTAATTAAGGCAGGTGGGTCAATCCATTTGAAATGAGCCAAATAGAATAAAATTTGTTGCTCTTTATTTTTTATTTTCCTAATTTTTTACCAGTTACTCCCCAATACTAAGTGAGTTCAAAACTATGGTAAATGTTTTTTTAGGTTCATACTTTTTCTTTGACAGCCATTTTAAGTTTGCTTCATAACCTTTTTTCAGCCGAAAACATGTTTTGCACAAATGTATGTAAATTATCAGAATGATATGGTTTGGATTTTTTGTCCTAACATAAAATTACCTAAGTAGTAAGGAAAGTGAAGAAAAAAATTCATAACTACAAATTGAAAATGAACTTAAAACAGGAGTTTTAGTGCTGGAAAATTATTAAAAGGTAGAAAGACTTGCCTTTAATTTCTTTTTTCTTCTAGAGAATTATTATAGTGACTATGTGCTGTAGAAGTTTCAAACTTGAGATCTGTTTAAAATCTGTTAAGATTTTTTTAATATAATTTTTCAAAAATGCCCAAAAGAGTATATTGGCAATATTTGAAGTAGAATGTCTCAAAAGGGACTAAGTGAAAAATTATTAAATTAATACAAAAAACACCTCTTTATGATATAAATATGCGATAAAAATTTGGTGACTGAGACTCAACTGGTTTTCCAGAGTTATAGTGCATCAAATTTGGCCAAAAATTGCATTATACACACACACACACACACAAAATTTACGGTAATTATGGTACAAATCCATTTTTCTAGTATTTAACAGTAACAAAATGTATTTGTCATTTAATAAATTCAATTCAGGCTATAGAAAATTGCACAAAAAAATATGTCCTAAATTAAATAAAAATAAGGTTAAAAAATCAGGAAACGCTTATCTTCCCGTCTTCTGAACAAAAAACTAAAAATAAAATTTTATGATTATTATCCAGCCGGTTGTACTATATAGATGTGAAACATGGTCGCTTACTCTTCGGGAAGAATATAATCTGAGTATGTTCGAAAATAGGATGCTTAGGAAAATATTTAGGCCTAAAAGAGGTGAAAATGGGGATTGGCGAAAACTGCATAACGAGCTTCATAACCTGTATTCTTCACCAGTTATAGTAGCCTTCTTACACACTAGCGTTTTTAGCAGCGCTTCTGAGTAGCACCAGGCAGCGCTTCTCAGTCGCGTTTGGAAGCGCTACTTTGCGATGCTCCTCCAATGCCTCATTTCTTGGTCATAAATTCGGACGAAGAAGTTCTTGCACTTGCGTTGCTAATTAGAAGAAGAAGGTATATAGACGTAAACGCAAGTATTGAGAGCATCCAATGAAAGAAGCCAGGATAATAAATGGTCAGTTTTATACACATTACAGTGAATTGAGACAAGATGATGTTAAATTCTTCAAATATTTTAGAATGTCCTTGTCAAGTTTTGATGAACTATTAAATTTTCTCCACTTATCCACTTCATTATTAAATACTTCTGTGTCAAAACTAATGGCACGGTTCTTCAGGGCTTCTGAAACTGAACTGCCGCGCTTCTCTCACGCTGCGTGTGAAAAGGAAACCGACTGCAAAACGCAGCTGCTAGCAGCGGGGAGCCGCACCTGCTTGCGTAGCAGCGCTTCTTTGGCGTGTAGAGACGCTAGTGTGTATAGCTACAATCTGAATACATGCAAAAGTAGAATACAGCGTTTGCAGCGCGACTCAGAAGCGCTGCTAAAAACGCTAGTGTGTAAGAAGGCTAAAAGAGGTGAAAATGGGGATTGGCGAAAACTGCATAACGAGCTTCATAACCTGTATTCTTCACCAGTTATAGTAAGGGCCATTAAATCACGAAGGATGAAATGGGCTGGACATGTTGCACGAATGGGGGAGGAAATATATTATCTCAAAAGTCATTCCGTGTCAAATCAACACACTTTTGATGAAAATTTAACCTATCCATCTCAGATTTGGATGAAATTTTGTGGAGTTAGTTTTCATGTATATTAAGAGAAATACAAGCTTTTATTGAAATATTTCAACCCATTTTGAAAATACAGCCGTGTAAAGTATTTAAAAAAATTACAAAAATTGCATGAACAATGTATCTTTCAACTCATGTAGCAACTCTGCTAATTAACCCACAGAGTTGGGCAAGGTGTAATTTTTTAACATTTTTTACAAGCTTTCATTGGAAAATGATAGCCTATGTAACACATAATAGTTCTGATGAAATTTGTTTTTCAAAATTCAAAGTGAAAATTTTGAATTTTGAAAAAAAGTAAATTTTTTAATTTTCAAAAAATTCTAGGAAATAGGTTATACCAATCTTAAATGATGTACCAAGTTTGAGGATGGGATGGGAATGGGTTCATAATTAAAATAATATAAAACAAAAGTAGAGTTCTCCTATAATATGGAAATTTTATTGGAGGCGTGTGATAAAGGTTTTGATAGGTTCAAGTTAGGATTGTCACAGACCTCTTTATTAAATCTTCACTAATATTATTTTTATAGCAATGGTTGGCAACTCTGGTCTATATGTCTCTGCAGGCTCCAGGCAAGTTCAGACAGGCCTATAATATTGCAGTTCTTTTGCTTGGACAGTCTGAAACTGGAGTTTGTGTTGTTTGGACACAATTACTTTCAGAAGTGTTATAATTAGTGTGTTTAAAATTATTCATATTGGGCCATTCCGTGTCAAATCAACACACCCATTTAACCTCACCATCTGAGATTTGAATGAAATTTTGTGGAGGGATAGTTTTCATGTATATTAAGAGAAATACAAACTTTTATTGAAATATTTCAACCCATTTTGAAAATACAGCCATGTAAAGTATTAAAAATATTACAAGAATTGCATGAACAACGTATCTTTCAACTGATGTAGCAACTCTAATTAACCCACAGAGTTGGATAAGGTGTCATTTTTATCATTTTTCACAAGCTTTCCAATGATATGTAACACATAATAGTTCAAATGAAAATTGTTTTTCAAAATTCAAAGTGAAAATTTTGATTTTGAATTTAGAAAAAAAGTACATTTTTTAAAATTTTCAAAAAATCCTAGGAAATAGGTTATACCAATGTTAAATGTTGTACCAAGTTTGAGGATGTGATGGGAATGGATTCATAGTTAGAAAATTAAAATATTATCGCTTAAAAAAAAAAAAAAAATCAGGCCACATTAACTTATATGCCTTAATGGAAAGCATAATAAAATAATTTCAATAAATAAATTGAAATGGAAATAACATTCACATGCTTCACATCTTGTTGTTCAATGGAAATACTTGTTTAATGCCTTATTGGTTTGCAAAGTGTCATTTTCGGATAGCACATAAATCCTTCCGGTCGGTGTCACAGGATTTACTGTACATAATACATAGGATCTGTGAGAGGTATCCATAATACATCAGCCTTTATTGGATAAGACATTGAAACCCTAGCCCCGGAACTTCAAATGGAAATTTACTGATTTACAGTGCAGTGATATAATTAAGAACAAATATCAAAACTCATTTTTGTTGGAATTTTATAAGAGTCTGGTACAATTTGATAATTTGCATAAATTTGCTCGTGGGCTGTTCTCTGTTTTTGGTACTACTTACTTGTGTGAGAAAACATTCTCCAAAATGAAGTACACGAAGAATGTTTACAGATCTAAGTTAGCTGAAGGGCATCTTAATAATTGGTACAAGTAAAATTGGTCCACAACTACAAACAGTAAAAAATCACAATTACATAAATCTCATTAGTATTTTTTACAAGTGGACACCCCGTGGTTTCATTCGAATTAATTTATTTTTTCCGTTCCTCAGGGATTTTCAGGATAAAAATCATATGTGATTCAGGATACATACATTCCAAACATCAATAGACATACGAGGTCTGTCTAAAAAGTATCCGACCTTTAATTTTCACGCACGTAATATTAATGCTAGGGTGGCGCCACTGTGCACAATGGAAGAAGAGAGCTTAATGAGCATGCTTGAATATTTTCTCTGCCTTTGAAAGTGCCAGTCACTGCCTGCTAGCCTCAGAGTGAGGTCCCGTGATAAGCGCTCGGCGCATTTTGATATCTCTCAAGATATTGCATC
Organism: Ectobius pallidus; assembly: GCA_964059195.1. Taxonomy (NCBI): domain Eukaryota; kingdom Metazoa; phylum Arthropoda; class Insecta; order Blattodea; family Ectobiidae; genus Ectobius; species Ectobius pallidus. The sequence continues at coordinate 166,610,444 of CAXKWD010000003.1, forward strand.
AAATTTTGTCAAAAGCTTGGTGATTCTCAAAACGAAACAATTCGGAAGATACAGCAGAAGTGTTAGAAGTGTCCAGCAGATCCTGTGCAACCTGAAGGCGGAGTTCTTTCTGTTCCGCTGAAAGCAGCTTTGGCACAAATTTTGCAGCCACTCTGCACATGTTCGAATCATCATGCAAAATTGCATGTGCGGAATCTTTACTGATCCCAACCTCTTCGGCAATCTCTCGTACGGTCAAACAACGATCTCCCATTACCAGATGCTCAACCCTCTCAATGACAGCTGCATTCCGAGCGGTTTGTGGCCTCACGGAATGCTGGTCACTCTCTGCCAATGTGCGGCTTTGTTTGAATCGGTTGAACCCCTCCTTGATTTGTGTTACCCCAATAGCACCATCTCCAAACTCTTGCTGAATCTTCCGAATTGTTTTGCTTTGAGAATCACCAAGCTTTTGACAAAATTTGATGCAGCTCAACTCGTTCAGTCATCTTGAGAGATATCAAAATGCGCCGAGCGCTTATCATGGGACCTCACTCTGAGGCTAGTAGACAGTGACTGGCACTTTCAAAGGCAGAGAAAAAATTCAGGCATGTGCATTAAGCTCTCTTTTTCCATTGTGCACAGTGGCGCCACCCTAGCATTAATATTACGCACGTGAAAATTAAAGGTCGGATACTTTTTAGACAGGCCTCATATACGATAATCTTTACCCCAACATACCTACCGAGGTTGAAACTGCGGGATGTTCACTACTTTATGTTAGTAGGATTCATTTGAATTATTTGTTAATTATTATGCTTAAGTTAAATTTTGTGCATATTATACTTGTCATTAATCTTTTACCTAACAAGTAAATAAAACCGAGTTATTATCATTCTGTGCTTTTTTTATCCAACTTACCACCGCAACAATAACAACAATAAGCCATTAGCTGTCGCGGGCCGGATTGGTGACACTGGTCATTATCTGTCGCAGGCTGGATTAATGACACTGGCATTTGGCCTGCAGGCCGTAGTTTTGAGACTCCTGATCTAGATCCTCATCATGTTCAGAAGAATCTTCCGCTGTCACTAAAAGTTTTCTTTTCATTGCTGAGTTGATTTTTTTCTTACTTTTCTGGTTGCATAACTTTTAGTCTTGATTTTCTTTTTATTTCTTAGTAATAAAAAGAAAAATGTTTGTATAGAGACATCTATATGAAAAATGTGCCATTAGAATGTGTGCTGGCAACACTGCCTCCAGATGACATATAAAGAAGAGAACCTGTAATTTTGCAAGTCATTAGTAGTTTCGTTCAGTCAGCTGTGTGTGCTTCACAAGTATTATGTAATTTAATGGGGCTAAATTAAACTGTTGTTCAACAGGTTATGGGCCCAGACCCCCAGGCACCAGAATTACAGATCACAAGTGAATTGGCGAATAAGTACTTTTGCTAGTGATTGAACTTCGACGTGAATTTGCTTGTGAAAACTGGACTCCGTGTGCAACAAAAACAGTGACTATAACAGTGAATGATAACAGTGACTATAGAATACAAGTGGATAAGTTTGAAGGTCCTGAAGATTGGGGGAAGTGGAAATGGCATATGTTAATGTTATTGCATGCATATGCACTTGAAGATTTTGTGGATGGTATACGCATGCTTACTGAAAGTGCGAATACTGCAGAACAAGCAGTGCATCGGAAGTGGCTGAAGGACATTGCAAAAGCAGCAAGTTTGATAGCAAGTACGGAGTAAACCTGTTGCAGAGCTCGTGTTGACATGTAGTCAAGCCAGTGAAATTTGGGACAAGTTACATGCACGATTCGAAAGGAGCAGTATGCAACGATTGATGATATCAAGCACGAGACGATAAAGAAGATATCAGTGCACATGCTGCAAAATTGCAGAAGCTTTTTGTTGATTTGAATGACGAATTGGTGAAGCACAAAGAAAATGTTCTGTCAGAAAGAATTTTAAATGGCCAAATTCTATCCACATTAGGTAAGGACTACGACCATTTCAAGGATTTGTGGGACAGTATTCCATCAGAGAAACAGAAAGTCAACTTATTGATTGAAAAACTATGTACAATTGAACTACGTGACAAGGCTTCCGTGGAATCAGCTGCATTTGTAGCAAGTGATAGTGCACATGTGAAGAAAAATCAGCAAAACAAAACTAAAAACAGTGGAAAATTGAAAAGGGAAACTGAATGTGCAAAACAGAAGTATCCGTGTCATAACTGTCAGAAGCTAGGTCACTGGTGTGCCCCCTCTCGGGTGGTCACTATTTACGTACGTCGGAAGTTAACATACGATTATGAATGTGGATTGGTTTTGACCATTTTTAGCTAAATTAGTAAACACCCTGCTAAACTCCTTATCCTGGGTCCCATAAACCATAAATGCAAACCTGAAAATACTTTGGACAAACATTGGAAAATAACTGGGTGAGTATAATTACCAGAAAAATTCTAATTCAAAGATTTAGTAACAGATTTATTCAGCTAAATCAGAGCAATCATAGATTCAAGTTATTTAACTCTTTAGATTCTCAGTAAAATCCATATACGGAACAATAAATAGTAATAAATACCAGGTATATTTTAAAAATCCGTATGTACAAAAACGGGAATTATCAACTCAGCTTTCAATTAATAATTACGATGATGAAATTCCAGAATATGTATATCTATTTATGCCTTAGAGAAAATTCTTAAATCCAAAATTATTTATTAAAAATTATTTATTTGAAATCGGATCACTCTATATGCATGAAGAAACCCTAGATACTGTATTTATCCAGAAAAGTCTTTAGTCTTCTAAAAACAGAACTCTCAATCAAAACACCAGTGTCCCAGAAAAATCCACTTCTTATTCTGAGCTAGTGATCACCCTGTATATATCTGTATTATGGAAAAGACAGCCGATGCTAAATTTATCTAGAAAATTCTTTACGCTTCTAAAATTACACCTTTCTCTCAAAGAACATAGTATCCCTGAAAAATGCAATTCATATTCCTATTCCCTAATTGAAGCTGAACTTTAAATCAACCTGTATTTCCTACATACCCTGTACAACTGCTTCACTATTTCTTGGATTTTGATTCCTTTAATACATTTTGTACTCTGGCCTGAAATCTGTACAAATCATAATTTATCTGTAAGGTGCTGGCTTTTTCTGTACTCAAATAAGTTTTAAACATTAATTTAGAATATATGTTGAAAAGCTTGGAACTACCAGAGAACTGGAGAGTGAAATTTAACGGACGGACTGACAAGTTAAGAATATGTGATACGTGAAAATTTCTGTTTTACTATATGTGGGTGAGAATTTCCAAATGCCAAACAACGAACCCGAAAATACTGAATAATTTAGAAGTTAACCAAAATACTACATACTTTATGGAAATTTAGAAGTCGAAACAGGTGAGATGCCCAATACCAAAATAGTTAATAAGGTGAATATCAAAGAATGAAAAGGAACAATCTCACCAGGCAGAAGAGAAGTTGCATTGCTCAACTGCAGACACGCCCACAAAATCACCACTTCATTACACTACATACTTGCTCCGGCAAAGTCGGCTCCCAACTGACGATCTCGGTAACCGCTCTCCAGGTCCCTTGGTCATTTCATCAAACAACTTAGGTGTGATGGAGGAAAAGAGTTTGATAACAAGAAAATTGCTGAATTGCTTACAAACAGAGGTATAGAACACTGTATTACTACACCCTATACATCACAACAAAATGGAGTTGCAGAGCGAGGAAATCACACCATTGTGGAGTGTGAATGTTCTATGCTAAATCCGAGTAAATTACCAAAAGAACTGTTGGCAGAAGCCTGTAATACTGCCGCATATCTTTTGAATCGCACTGGGAAATCATCTGTTGAAGATAAATCGCCTTATGAGCCATGGTATCAATGTCCAGTAGGAAGCCTAACTCATTTGAAGAATACTGGAACTGAATGCTATGTACATGTGAACAAGAATATGCGTTCAAAGTTCGACGACAAAGCTGTTCATGGATATTTAGTTGGTTATGTGAACGACAGGGATGGATTCAGGGTCTGGATTCAGTCTCAAAGGAAGGTTGTTTTAAGCCATGATGTAAAGTTTAAACAGGAGGTTGTTTGCAATATGCACAATAGAAGTAGTCTATGTGATTCAAAAATTAAAGAAACATAAAGCAGCAGGAATGGATGGGATCACAGCTGAACTCATTAAAAATGGGGGGAAAAGTGTTTATCAAAGAATATACCACTTAATTAAGATGATTTGGATTGAGGAAAAGATACCTGAAGAGTGGACTCTTGGAATAATTCAACCTATTTACAAAAAGGGTGATAAACTGCTATGCTCTAACTATAGAGGGATAACTTTACTAAACATAACATATAAAATTCTATCTGGTGTAATATATAATAGACTGGTGGTTTACTCTGAAGAAATACTTGGAGAATATCAATGTGGATAAAGAGGTAGCCGTTCAACAACAGACCATATATTTTCATTAAGACAGATACAAGAAAAAGCATATGAATATAACATTGATCTTTGCAACCTGTATGTAGATTTTAAACAAGCGTTTGATAGTGTTAATAGAGAAACCATGTTTAACGACTTAAAGCTATTAGGTATACCAACAAAATTGATAAAGCTTGTAAAGGCAACTTTGGCTGGTTCCAAAGCTGTGGTAAGAGTGGATAATGAATTCACATCCTCCTTCCAGATTAATTGTGGAGTAAGGCAAGGGGATGCACTATCTGCTGTATTGTTTGATCTGGTCTTAGAAGCAGCTCTCAGGAAAATAAGTGTATCTGGTCACATAGGTATAAAATCTGCTCAAGTGTGTGCCTATGCAGATGAGTAGTATCAGACCACTTTTACGCCCCGCCCTTTGTACCGACGCCGCCCCCGACGCGGTCCCAGCAGCCCGACGCCGCCCCCGCCCCACCCCCGCCCCCTCCCCCGACGCCACCCCCGCCCCCGCCCTCTTCCAGACGCCTAGTTAGGCCCTTTTGTCCAGTGACGTCACGGGATTCGATTCGAATAATGTAATTACGCCCTTTGGCTCTGTGCTATTCCCGATTCATCCAGACTCCTTGTTTAGGATTTAGGCCCTATGGTCAGTATTCCCGTACCTACGCGTCTGCAGTTAAGCCCTTTTGCCAAGACGTCTGGATATGCACTCTTACGCAAGGCTTTTTAGCAATGTTGTTATGCCCTTATGTCAAGACGTCTTGATGTGCACTCTTACGCAAGGTTTTTTACCATGTCCTGTGACGTCACGGGACTCCTTTCAAGCATTGTAATTGCGCCCGTTTCTCCCTGTGGTATTCCCGAAGCGTCCCGACGCCTTTTTTAGGAGTTAGGCCCCTAAGAGTCATTATTCTTGTTACGTAATAGGAAGAGATGGCAGCTTACGGCGTCGTTCAAGTTGTAACAGGGAGAGATGGCAGTTTAAGGCGTCGGTCAAGTTAGGAAGAGATGGCAGCTTACGACGTCGGTCAAATTGTAAAGTAATTAGTTGCATTACCGACCTACCGATGACGCCATCCATGATGGTGGATTCAAAATGGTTGCTAGCGCCATATTCAAAATTAGTAATTGCAAGAGTGTGCTAAGTCGAAATTAATGCAAGAGTGATCTAAGTCGAAATTTTATATTAAATTTAGCGGGATATTTGAAAATACAGAAATAGAGGAAGCCTCAAAATGGCGGAAGCTTCAACTCACATTATGTATGCAGCGCCAAAACTGTTAACCAAGTCCCCCTTAAGAATACAGCGACTATTTTTAAATTCTGAATTCTGTGTACGGTAGGCCAATTTCTTTTTATGGATGCAGCGCCAAAACTGCTAACCAACTCCCCCTTACGAATACAACGACTACTTTTTAAATTCTGAATTTTTGTGTATTGTAGGCCAATTTATTTTTATGGATGCAGCGCCAAAAAAAAAATGTTAACCAACTCCCATTACGAATTCTGAATTTCGTGTATGATAGACTATTCTGAATTAATGTTTTTAACTAGACACAAAAGACGTAATTTCTGTCAACCAGGAGATCGACCTATAATATTGTTACAGACTTTAATGATGAATTGAAACATCATATGAGACATATGAGAATAAATCATGCCTATAATTAAAATTAATACCGTAAGCAAATGATATCATCAGGACAATTAGGAACCATTGTATGCACAGCTTTCTTGATAACAATCTTTATCTAGTTCAGGGACTTGAAACACTCATTTACCTTAATGAGTCACAACTAGCGAAAATAATTTATACAATAAACTTTTTTTCTACCGACCCGATTTATTTCAAAATTAGTACATAAGCGTATTATAGTGTTAGAAAAAAACCTTTAAAATTTCATACCTGTAACTATTATATTTCACAGAATACATAATACAAAAATATTACTAAAAGATTTTATCAATCTAAAGTTTTGTTTTCGTGTAGAAGTCATCCCACTTAGTACAGATGAATCATAAGTGGACTAAACTATTGTATATGAAAAGTTTTTTTCTAACGAAGCGATTTAATTGAAAATTTGAACAATCATCTGTTACAATGTAAGTGCAAAACCTTTTAAAAATCAAGGTTGTAGCTGTAATATTTCCCTGAATATTTTAAAAAAAAATAAGTTATATATTAACGCGAAGGAATTTGTACTAATTTGCTATGTATGAGTCACAAGTGGAATGAAATAATTTACAGCAAAAACTTTTTTTTCTAGAGAAGCGATTTGAACAATCACCTGTTACGCTGTAAGTGCAAAACCTTTTAAATTTCAAGTTTGTAGCTGTTATATATATATATATATATATATTTTTTTTTTAAAAAATTGTTAATTACAAGAATTCTTATGAAAACAGTTATCAATGTATGAACAGCAGAATGATCTTACGATCTGGCAATGTACACCCTTTACAACTGATTACAAAAATATACATATAAATAGAATGTATTTAGGAATTCCGAATGCTTTATCACTACTTTGTTATACTGCAGAAAAAAAAAGTGATTGAGAATGTGAAGACTTTTGAAAGTTGAAAAACAAAGTGTTTAAGATTGTTCGAAAAGCAATACATGAAAGTCAAACGGACATGATATTTTTTCTAATATTCTAGTGATGATCACGAACTTCAGAATATGTTTAACTACGATTCAACACTTCGTAAAAATATTTTATATAAAAACTATTTTTTTTCTTTTTCCATACTAATACAAGTACTGAACTCGTCAGATTCTAGTTTTAATTAGCATATGAGATGTTAAGTATGTGTTACAAAATTAGGAAAACCTTTTCTTTATTATATAAGGTCTAAGTGAAATGAACACAATGAACAAATATTCTAATTTTATTTTTACTAGAATTTTTAAAAAAGAACAGAAATTGTACTACTGCTACTAATGTATTGTATAGTTATTTTCATCTTTTTCTTTCTTTCTTTTCTTTCTTTCTTTTCTTCCTTTCTTTCTAGTAAAATGAAATTTTGTAAGGATCTAGAGGATGGGTTTAGGTTCTGTTACAAATAATTACAATGTAATACACTAAGAACAGATCATGGATATTTATTTACATCAAAACATATTAATATTAACACTAAATAGGAAAACCTTTTCTTTATTATATAAGGTCTAAGTGAAATGAACACAATGAACAAATATTCTAATTTTATTTTTACTAGAATTTTTAAAAAAGAACAGAAATTGTACTACTGCTACTAATGTATTGTATAGTTATTTTCATCTTTTTCTTTCTTTCTTTCTTTCTTTCTTTCTTTTCTTTCTTTCTTTTCTTCCTTTCTTTCTAGTAAAATGAAATTTTGTAAGGATCTAGAGGATGGGTTTAGGTTCTGTTACAAATAATTACAATGTAATACACTAAGAACAGATCATGGATATTTATTTACATCAAAACATATTAATATTAACACTAAAAAGAAAAAAAATGTTCATGTTTGTTCTGTTCACCGTTCAAGTTTATCTAAACAACACTGTAATGTTCTACAACATAACATTCTGAATTCAATATATGTAAAACATCTCCCATTATGTATGCAGCGCCAAAAAAAAAAATTTTAGAGTTATAAAATCGACAAGTTTTTTAATGTTACAGCGAGCGCAAATGTTATAGCACTTGTCATGATAGAAACTCATCATTGTTCAGTACAGCAAAAAAAAAACATGTATTTATAGAATCTTTAAAAAAGAACAGAAATTGTTTGCTGAAATCCTAGTTTCAAATACCCTGTTCATTGTATTTTTAAGAAATTACATTTTGTTTTAACATTCATATTTCCATCATGTTAACCCATCAGTACACTAAAAAAAATGTATTTATAGAATCTTTTTAAAAGTAAATCCTAATTGCATTCTTATGCTATTTATATTGTATATTGTTAATATTGTAATACTGAGGCATACAGTACCCGTATTCAGGACCCCTGTGGTCAGTCATGAAATGAACTGATGCCATTTTGGATAAATAAAAAAAGGCAATATTGTTTCGAACGAACCAGAATTACATAGTTAAATAAGTATTTGCTTTCATGTACTTAACGTTCGTATTTCCATTGTGTTAACCCATCAGTACAACAAAACATGTATTTATAGAACCTTTTAAAGAATAGAAAATGTTTGTTGAAAGACGAGTTTTCAAATACCTTGTATTTTAATTTTAAGAAATTACAATTTGTTTTAATGATCCTATTTCCTACAGGTTAAGTTTCCTGTACAGTAAAAACATTTATTTATAGAACTTTTGAATGAACAGAAAATGTTTGTTGAAATCCATGTTTCAAATACCTTGCCCGTATGTAATTTAAAGAGGGGTATAGAATAACTCCATCTTTATAGGATATTTTCTAATGGACTTTCCATTCTGCATGATGTTTTTAATAAAAAAAAGATCTATCACACATAATAGATACATATGATTGATTTTAATACTGCATGGTGTTTTTAATAAAAAAGATCTATCGTTCATAATAGATACATAAGTGTGATTTTATTATTTTAATGGTTAGGATTAAATTAATGTTTATATATTTTGAACAAAATGGTGCTTTGTAATTACAATTTTAATATTATATGTAACTTGTCGAACTTTAAATATCTGCGATTAATCTGTAAAATGGTTTTAACTTTCTTAAAACATATTTGCTACAATTTTAGCTTCCACCAAGGCTAGACCCTAAAGGTAAAAATGAATGAAAAATCGACTTCTAGAAGGAAAGGATATTTTTTTTTGAACCAAAGGAAATAATTTATTATTAAAATTTAAAAAAAATTCTGCGAACAATGAGAAAGTAATGATTTTTTTACTAAATTCTATTTACGCTATTTAAAACTCTATTTTATCAGTTATTTAATTATTTTCTTTAACAATAAAATACTGAACTTGAATTAGATTATTTAAAACTCTACATTATCAAATATTTAATTATTTTCTTTAATAACTCTCTCTCTCTCTCTCTCTAACACTTTTAATAATTTAACCAAAATTATTGATAATTTTGTTTTACAGTTACTTCCCTTGACATAGGTACACTTTATTCAATTTCTGTAGCTTAGATTTTTGTGAAACTTTGGGCACAAATACTATGAAACCTTTTAATTAGAAAACATCTTAGCTTTTTTTTGGTTTCCGAAAATGTTATATCAGAACAGGATCGTGATTCCGCATATTTATATGTATCTCAAAACAAACAAGGCGTCGTTTTCATAATATTATTCCTATCGTTGCAAATGTAAATCAAAATTTTCTTTTGCTCAAACAGACACTGTAACTTTTTGAAGTGAAAACCTTTGAACAATAATATAATGTTAACAAATTAGATTTCAGGATAGAATGGTTTTTAACACAGCCCCAGGGACATGGGATGTTAAGGGGTGAAATAAAGTATCATATAATTTGGCATTAGATGGGAATAATAATATATTGTTTCACAACACACGTTATAGAACAAGAATGTTAAAGATACCTTTCATTTATATCAGATGTATGCTCTATCAGATGTCTGTAAAAATCCTATCAATGATACGTTACTCCTAGCTGTAGGGTTTTCTAGGGTCAATGTTAAATAACTTCTCTTCCTCCTTCCAACACTTTAAATTTCTGTAGGCTTCTATCTTATTTACATAGTGGTGACCTGTCTCAAATTTAAGTTGAGTTAACATTGTAGCAACATTTTACTTCTTAACTAGAAAATAGAAGTTTACACGATTTTTATGTGATATAAGTTTTCAGAAATATGTACATCGTTTGGAAATAAAAATGTATTGTAGCAACATTTTATTTCTTTGCTGGCAAATATAGAAATTTACAGGGTAAGCTAACATTAGGTGAAGTTATTGGGTCAAAACTTTCTTTTTGAAATAGAATTAGATGCTGGAACAGGATTATTCCTAGGAAGGTGACACTGATTATTAAACTACTTATGAGGTATTTAAATATATTTAGAATTATATGTCGGAACAAGATCGAGTGAGAGTATGCATCACAATCAAATTATCATTAAATAATGTCATGTTCTATAAAGGAACCACACACACACACACATACAGTGAAAGCGATCTCGAGGATAATAATAATGCATATTGAGGTCACCCTTGTCATATTCACAACAACAATAGCCCGTGGTGATGTCATGTACATTACAAGATCAGTAAGATTTACTTAAGGTTGTAAGAAATTAATATGCACTCTTTGAAATAATTCTTATTATATAGGTCTATCAGAATGTGAAGTCAGAAAAATGTATTGCAGGTGTTTAGAATAAAGAAAATCATGTGACTGTATTAATCAAATCACACATACAGTGAAAGCGATCTCGAGGATAATAATAATGCATATTGAGGTCACCCTTGTCATATTCACAACAACAATAGCCCGTGGTGATGTCATGTACATTACAAGATCAGTAAGATTTACTTAAGGTTGTAAGAAATTAATATGCACTCTTTGAAATAATTCTTATTATATAGGTCTATCAGAATGTGAAGTCAGAAAAATGTATTGCAGGTGTTTAAAATAAAGAAAATCATGTGAATGTATTAATCAAATTTTCATTTGGGTTGTGTATCCCTCGAGGATGCAATGCAGATATCCTAGGATCGAAAAAAAAAGTGAACTTATCTTTGTTGTTAAAATAAAATAAAGCAGTCTTGTATACTAAGATTCCAATAACTGTTAAAATCTTATCATTAAAAAAAAAAAAAAAAAAAAAAAAAAAAAAAAAAAAAAAAAAAAAAAAATCTTTTAAAAACTCACTATCTGTCAAGTTAAAAATAAGTCTTAAGATTTTCTTTTTGTACTTCAAACTCCTTATTTATGTTCTTTGTCCAATCCTAATCAGTATGTTATAGGAAATAATACTATATACATGAGAGAAATACACATTAAGATGACATTTAATTTGGTAACATACACTAGTTTTCATAATTAAAATTGTACATTGAATTATTATTACTCCACAAAACACTATGAAAACCAACTATTAGAAACATCTTACTATAAATAGTCTTGCTTACGACAAGGTATAGTACGAATTAAATTCTGAACTCTTACATTGAATCTTAATTCTATTTACACAGTGGTTTTTAAAAAGAAAGAAAGAATGAATGTGATACAAAGAAAGAAAGAAAGAAAGAAAGAAAGAATGAAAGTAATACACAAATTCCAGAATGTTTTTTTTTTTGTTTTAATCAGTTATATTTGTAAATATGTTATGCAGATATTAAGTTATTTCGCATAAACTACCATACTATCATTTAATAATCCTGAATATTTAAAAAAACATTTATACAAAAATAAGAGTCTAACTTAGAATAATTTCTATACTTTTCTCATCAATTTCTCCTTTTAAACAGACTATCTTTTAAAGCCATTATGTAAAGCGAAAGATTCTCATTATGATCAGATCATGTGTGAGAAGTGCGGAAACTTTGAACTGAATGATAAACTTCACCTTGATGTAAAGGTGGAATATGTAGAAATTATTTGAAAAGGTTACTCCTTATACTCCTTTATAAGATAAACCCTGAAAACTAGCCTTTTTAAGATAAGGCATGAAAAACTAGTCTTATGCAACAAACCGAGAGACTTGTGGATACAGTACAAAAATTATGTGTAAGCAAAGTTTATTACAAATAACACCAAAATAATAGGCAATAACAAGTATTTGTCTGTAACCACCATAGGAAACTATTCAGCTATTTTATTTATTAATTCTTTTAAACATTTATCAACATTTCCTGTTGACGTTTGTTCTGTATTGCTACATTCTGCCAGCGGCCCACAAAACATCTCGTGGAAGAAGAAGAATTTTCTTCGCGTCTGAAACATAGTATTTAAAAAACACTATAGTGTTACACTATGATATTACTTTCTTTTTTTAAATGTGAGGGTCTACGGTGTGATACTTACATTTTGTTGCAGTTTCTCAAATATGTGACACCCTTTGCCGCAAGGGGTACTCCACATTACAAAATGACCTTCTACAGGGTCAGTGCACCGATGGAAATGTCGATCACCGTCGCACGCCTGATGGTGGAAAGTTTCAGGGTGGAGCTCGACATCTCCAGCTATAGCCCTCAATGTGTTGCCACATGGAAACACGTGAGACATCTCCACATGTTCTTGGTTGTGACCCCATATCTCTCTCTTTAGTAGAGGAAACTCCAGCTTTCTTAACTCGTCGCCCCAACCATTATGTAGAGCGATCTCTATACATTCTACCCTCAGGGGCATAGGCGACGACTCTTCCTGGTGGTCTTCTAAAGTAGAAGGGGGGGTTTCTTTGTCAGGAAGGATATATTCAAACTCCGAAGAGCCCTGGGCAATCGCCTCATCGGGAATCTCTTCCCACAAGTTATATAACATCTCTTGCGACATACCTGCTATAAAACAAAAGGAGAACGTACTGGTTGTTACTTCCTTACTTACTTGCTTACTGAAATGTCTAGGTCTGTGTTGCAATATTCTAAAACGGAAAAGACATTATAGTTGACTCTAAAAGCAAAAATACGGAATACTACAATAGAAACAAACAATTGCAAATAACTGGTGCCAAGTTGTTGCACAAACTGTCTCACAATTAACCTACGTGTTAGATTTGTGTTATCTTGTTTTTTTTAGATTGACGATAGAAACCGGTAAGTACCATTAATAATTTATATACCTCCTGATTTGAATTCTAAGGTCAAGTAAATATAATCTTACAAGACAGCGCAAATTGAACAATGTTTAGGAACGTAGGCTTACTTTAATTAATTCTTAATATTTTTTTTGAAGTGGAGATATTTTTAAGAACATTCATAGTACATATTCTGAATAGGCTTACTTTCATTTTTTTTCGGATTTGATCAAGAAAAATGTAGTATTACAGTGAACGCCGTTTAATATAATCGCAGATAAGGTTATCAGAAGGGTAATGTTATCAATATTATGCAGTCCCGTACGGATTAATATTGATGCATTGAACAAAGGCTGTTTATTGTGACCAAAGATTCGGTTTATGTTAGCACATTTTCCTCTGTATGACTTTATTTCCAAGTATGCCTACTGTATGTCATTCAAAAATTTATTTTTAATGGTTTTGTTTCTAACTCTATTTTAGTGTAAACAAAAAAAAAAATCAAACATACTCTAAAGTATATCTGTGCAAAATGTTATGCCAATTTGGATAAAAAAAATATGTCAAATTTTAATCAACTTTTATTTCTCAGGGTAATTTTAATAAATAACTTCAAAAATCCAAATCATTGAATCTGTTAATATCTGTAGGATGAGATAGATTTCAATTTTAATGAATTAAAAGTGTTAGAGAGAGAGAGAGAGAGAGAGAGTTATTAAAGAAAATAATTAAATATTTGATAATTTGATTTGATAATTTGATTTGATAAATAATCTAAATAATCTAATTCAAGTTCAGTATTTTATTGTTAAAGAAAATAATTAAATAACTGATAAAATAGAGTTTTAAATAGCGTAAATAGAATTTAGTAAAAAAATCATTACTTTCTCATTGTTCGCAGAATTTTTTTTAAATTTTAATAATAAATTATTTCCTTTGGTTCAAAAAAAATATCCTTTCCTTCTAGAAGTCGATTTTTCATTCATTTTTACCTTTAGGGTCTAGCCTTGGTGGAAGCTAAAATTGTAGCAAATATGTTTTAAGAAAGTTAAAACCATTTTTACAGATTAATCGCAGATATTTAAAGTTCGACAAGTTACATATAATATTAAAATTGTAATTACAAAGCACCATTTTGTTCAAAATATACAAACATTAATTTAATCCTAACCAATAAAATAATAAAATCACACTTATGTATCTATTATGAACGATAGATCTTTTTTATTAAAAACACCATGCAGTATTAAAATCAATCATATGTATCTATTATGTGTGATAGATCTTTTTTTTATTAAAAACATCATGCAGAATGGAAAGTCCATTAGAAAATATCCTATAAAGGTGGAGTTATTCTATACCCCTCTTTAAATTACAATGGGGCAAGGTATTTGAAACATGGATTTCAACAAACATTTTCTGTTCATTCAAAAGTTCTATAAATAAGTGTTTTTACTGTACAGGAAACTTAACCTGTAGGAAATAGGATCATTAAAACAAATTGTAATTTCTTAAAATTAAAATACAAGGTATTTGAAAACTCGTCTTTCAACAAACATTTTCTATTCTTTAAAAGGTTCTATAAATACATGTTTTGTTGTACTGATGGGTTAACACAATGGAAATACGAACGTTAAAACAAATTGTAATTTCTTAAAAATACAATGAACAGGGTATTTGAAACTTGGATTTCAGCAAACAATTTCTGTTCTTTTTTAAAGATTCTATAATAAAAGCTAGAATGAATTGCAAATACCTTCGACATCCGTTTACTTATCAGTGTAATATAATAACATACTTAAATTTTTGTCATGAAGAACATTTTTAAATCTACGTACAACCCAATAATTTTGGTTAAATTATTAAAAGTGTTAGAGAGAGAGAGAGAGAGAGAGAGAGAGAGTTATTAAAGAAAATAATTAAATATTTGATAATGTAGAGTTTTAAATAATCTAATTCAAGTTCAGTATTTTATTGTTAAAGAAAATAATTAAATAACTGATAAAATAGAGTTTTAAATAGCGTAAATAGAATTTAGTAAAAAAAAATCATTACTTTCTCATTGTTCGCAGAATTTTTTTTTTTAAATTTTAATAATAAATTATTTCCTTTGGTTCAAAAAAAAATATCCTTTCCTTCTAGAAGTAGATTTTTCATTCATTTTTACCTTTAGGGAGAAATCAGATGATCGACTGGAATTGTTTTAAAAAAAACACAGCGGGAAAAGTATCATAAGTGGAAAATGTAAAGATATTTTAAAACTATTTTTTTTTTTATCACACCGAATCGAACTTGTTCTTATTTAGAACTAGAATAAAAAAATCTTTAAGGGAAGGTTCACTAATGTTCATGATTGTTAATGCAAAAAAGAATATATAAATCGTTTGCGTGCGTAAAATGAAAGATTATCAAATGGTTGTAGAGAACTACTTAACTGTAAATTTTAACGATTTTTTTTCACTATGTTTTTAACACACCAAAATCGTACTTGTTCTTATTTTTAAAAAACTACCTTTAAAGTTCATAGAGATCAAACGAATGTCTTGAATTACAAGTTTGTGAAAAACGTATCACTTCGTTTTTTTTTAAAAATGCAAGTTTACGATACACTGTTATTACATTTTTAAAAACTTAATCTAAACACACATCATCCACATTAAAATGTTATAACTTTAAACTCTTAGACCTGAGAATGTACTTACGTTTGTTGTTTTCTGAAAGAACATGTATAATGCAACCCTTCAACAATATTGAATCTCTCTGATGACATTTACCTAATAACCTGTCTCTTATATCGAGAAGGTCATATCCTGTTGTTACAGAATTAAAATATTTCTATCATTCTGAAATTCCATCATAACCTATAATAAGTTTATCAAACAGGCCGACAGAACCATATATTAAATGTAGATCGAAATCATTAACAAACAACCGTAACCTAATCATCATATGATTCATCCTGGCGGTAATTACGTAAAGGGAATGAAACTATCTTATTACACAGATCATCAAACAAATTTCTGTTATTAAAAGCTAGAATGAATTGCAAATACCTTCGACATCCGTTTACTTATCAGTGTAATATAATAACATACTTAAATTTTTGTCATGAAGAACATTTTTAAATCTACGTACAACCCAATAATTTTGGTTAAATTATTAAAAGTGTTAGAGAGAGAGAGAGAGAGAGTTATTAAAGAAAATAATTAAATATTTGATAATGTAGAGTTTTAAATAATCTAATTCAAGTTCAGTATTTTATTGTTAAAGAAAATAATTAAATAACTGATAAAATAGAGTTTTAAATAGCGTAAATAGAATTTAGTAAAAAAATCATTACTTTCTCATTGTTCGCAGAATTTTTTTTTAATTTTAATAATAAATTATTTCCTTTGGTTCAAAAAAAAAATATCCTTTCCTTCTAGAAGTCGATTTTTCATTCATTTTTACCTTTAGGGTCTAGCCTTGGTGGAAGCTAAAATTGTAGCAAATATGTTTTAAGAAAGTTAAAACCATTTTACAGATTAATCGCAGATATTTAAAGTTCGACAAGTTACATATAATATTAAAATTGTAATTACAAAGCACCATTTTGTTCAAAATATATAAACATTAATTTAATCCTAACCATTAAAATAATAAAATCACACTTATGTATCTATTATGAACGATAGATCTTTTTTATTAAAAACACCATGCAGTATTAAAATCAATCATATGTATCTATTATGTGTGATAGATCTTTTTTTTATTAAAAACATCATGCAGAATGGAAAGTCCATTAGAAAATATCCTATAAAGATGGAGTTATTCTATACCCCTCTTTAAATTACATAGGGGCAAGGTATTTGAAACATGGATTTCAACAAACATTTTCTGTTCATTCAAAAGTTCTATAAATAAATGTTTTTACTGTACAGGAAACTTAACCTGTAGGAAATAGGATCATTAAAACAAATTGTAATTTCTTAAAATTAAAATACAAGGTATTTGAAAACTCGTCTTTCAACAAACATTTTCTATTCTTTAAAAGGTTCTATAAATACATGTTTTGTTGTACTGATGGGTTAACACAATGGAAATACGAACGTTAAGTACATGAAAGCAAATTCTTATTTAACTATGTAATTCTGGTTCGTTCGAAACAATATTGCCTTTTTTTATTTATCCAAAATGGCATCAGTTCATTTCATGACTGACCACAGGGGTCCTGAATACGGGTACTGTATGCCTCAGTATTACAATATTAACAATATACAATATAAATAGCATAAGAATGCAATTAGGATTTACTTTTAAAAAGATTCTATAAATACATTTTTTTTAGTGTACTGATGGGTTAACATGATGGAAATATGAATGTTAAAACAAAATGTAATTTCTTAAAAATACAATGAACAGGGTATTTGAAACTAGGATTTCAGCAAACAATTTCTGTTCTTTTTTAAAGATTCTATAAATACATGTTTTTTTTTTTTTGCTGTACTGAACAATGATGAGTTTCTATCATGACAAGTGCTATAACATTTGCGCTCGCTGTAACATTAAAAAACTTGTCGATTTTATAACTCTAAAAATTTTTTTTTTTGGCGCTGCATACATAATGGGAGATGTTTTACATATATTGAATTCAGAATGTTATGTTGTAGAACATTACAGTGTTGTTTAGATAAACTTGAACGGTGAACAGAACAAACATGAACATTTTTTTTCTTTTTAGTGTTAATATTAATATGTTTTGATGTAAATAAATATCCATGATCTGTTCTTAGTGTATTACATTGTAATTATTTGTAACAGAACCTAAACCCATCCTCTAGATCCTTACAAAATTTCATTTTACTAGAAAGAAAGGAAGAAAAGAAAGAAAGAAAGAAAGAAAGAAAGAAAGAAAAAGATGAAAATAACTATACAATACATTAGTAGCAGTAGTACAATTTCTGTTCTTTTTTAAAAATTCTAGTAAAAATAAAATTAGAATATTTGTTCATTGTGTTCATTTCACTTAGACCTTATATAATAAAGAAAAGGTTTTCCTAATTTTGTAACACATACTTAACATCTCATATGCTAATTAAAACTAGAATCTGACGAGTTCAGTACTTGTATTAGTATGGAAAAAGAAAAAAAATAGTTTTTATATAAAATATTTTTACGAAGTGTTGAATCGTAGTTAAACATATTCTGAAGTTCGTGATCATCACTAGAATATTAGAAAAAATATCATGTCCGTTTGACTTTCATGTATTGCTTTTCGAACAATCTTAAACACTTTGTTTTTCAACTTTCAAAAGTCTTCACATTCTCAATCACTTTTTTTTTCTGCAGTATAACAAAGTAGTGATAAAGCATTCGGAATTCCTAAATACATTCTATTTATATGTATATTTTTGTAATCAGTTGTAAAGGGTGTACATTGCCAGATCGTAAGATCATTCTGCTGTTCATACATTGATAACGGTTTTCATAAGAATTCTTGTAATTAACAATTTTTTTAAAATATATATATATAACAGCTACAAACTTGAAATTTAAAAGGTTTTGCACTTACAGCGTAACAGGTGATTGTTCAAATCGCTTCTCTAGAAAAAAAGTTTTTGCTGTAAATTATTTCATTCCACTTGTGACTCATACATAGCAAATTAGTACAAATTCCTTCGCGTTAATATATAACTTATTTTTTTTTTAAATATTCAGGGAAATATTACAGCTACAACCTTGATTTTTAAAAGGTTTTGCACTTACATTGTAACAGATGATTGTTCAAATTTTCAATTAAATCGCTTCGTTAGAAAAAAACTTTTCATATACAATAGTTTAGTCCACTTATGGTTCATCTGTACTAAATGGGATGACTTCTACACGAAAACAAAACTTTAGATTGATAAAATCTTTAAGTAATATTTTTGTATTATGTGTTCTGTGAAATATAATAGTTACAGGTATGAAATTTTAAAGGTTTCTTTCTAACACTATAATACGCTTATGTACTAATTTTGAAATAAATCGGGTCGGTAGAAAAAAAGTTTATTGTATAAATTATTTTCGCTAGTTGTGACTCATTAAGGTAAATGAGTGTTTCAAGTCCCTGAACTAGATAAAGATTGTTATCAAGAAAGCTGTGCATACAATGGTTCCTAATTGTCCTGATGATATCATTTGCTTACGGTATTAATTTTAATTATAGGCATGATTTATTCTCATATGTCTCATATGATGTTTCAATTCATCATTAAAGTCTGTAACAATATTATAGGTCGATCTCCTGGTTGACAGAAATTACGTCTTTTGTGTCTAGTTAAAAACATTAATTCAGAATAGTCTATCATACACGAAATTCAGAATTCGTAATGGGAGTTGGTTAACATTTTTTTTGGCGCTGCATCCATAAAAATAAATTGGCCTACAATACACAAAAATTCAGAATTTAAAAAGTAGTCGTTGTATTCGTAAGGGGGAGTTGGTTAGCAGTTTTGGCGCTGCATCCATAAAAAGAAATTGGCCTACCGTACACAGAATTCAGAATTTAAAAATAGTCGCTGTATTCTTAAGGGGGACTTGGTTAACAGTTTTGGCGCTGCATACATAATGTGAGTTGAAGCTTCCGCCATTTTGAGGCTTCCTCTATTTCTGTATTTTCAAATATCCCGCTAAATTTAATATAAAATTTCGACTTAGATCACTCTTGCATTAATTTCGACTTAGCACACTCTTGCAATTACTAATTTTGAATATGGCGCTAGCAACCATTTTGAATCCACCATCATGGATGGCGTCATCGGTAGGTCGGTAATGCAACTAATTACTTTACAATTTGACCGACGTCGTAAGCTGCCATCTCTTCCTAACTTGACCGACGCCTTAAACTGCCATCTCTCCCTGTTACAACTTGAACGACGCCGTAAGCTGCCATCTCTTCCTATTACGTAACAAGAATAATGACTCTTAGGGGCCTAACTCCTAAAAAAGGCGTCGGGACGCTTCGGGAATACCACAGGGAGAAACGGGCGCAATTACAATGCTTGAAAGGAGTCCCGTGACGTCACAGGACATGGTAAAAAACCTTGCGTAAGAGTGCACATCAAGACGTCTTGACATAAGGGCATAACAACATTGCTAAAAAGCCTTGCGTAAGAGTGCATATCCAGACGTCTTGGCAAAAGGGCTTAACAACATTGGTAAAAAGCCTCGCGTAAGAGTGCGTTTGCATGCGTCGTTGGAAAAAGGTCATAACTGCAGACGCGTAGGTACGGGAATACTGACCATAGGGCCTAAATCCTAAACAAGGAGTCTGGATGAATCGGGAATAGCACAGAGCCAAAGGGCGTAATTACATTATTCGAATCGAATCCCGTGACGTCACTGGACAAAAGGGCCTAACTAGGCGTCTGGAAGAGGGCGGGGGCGGGGGTGGCGTCGGGGGAGGGGG
This sequence comes from Ectobius pallidus, assembly GCA_964059195.1. NCBI lineage: Eukaryota > Metazoa > Arthropoda > Insecta > Blattodea > Ectobiidae > Ectobius > Ectobius pallidus. The sequence goes on from CAXKWD010000003.1 coordinate 166,631,012, forward strand.
TGGGGGCGGGGTGGGGGCGGCGTCGGGCTGCTGGGACCGCGTCGGGGGCGGCGTCGGTACAAAGGGCGGGGCGTAAAAGTGGTCTGATACTACTCAGATGATATTGCTATTATTAGTAGAAGAGTAACAACACTAAAAGAAATAGCAACTACACTGAATAATGAAATACAAGCCAGGGGAATGGAAATAAATGAAAAGAAGACAAAATATATGGAAGTGAGAAGAAATTCAAATAACAGTGGGCCTAATGCTAGTCTGAATATCGAAAATTTCAGGTTTGAAAGGGTGAATGAATTTTCCTATTTGGGATCACAAGTAAATCAAATAAATCAGGTTTCAGAAGAAATCAAAATAAGAGTACTTAATGGAAATCGCTGTTACCATACATATGCCAGCTTGATGAGATCTACAACTTTAAATAGGGCCATGAAAATGAAAATATGCAAAACGATCATAAGACCTGTTGTGACATACGGAAGCGAAACATGGACAATGACAGACAAGGATGAACAAATACTTAGAATATTTGAACGTAAGATTATAAGGAAAATTTATGGCCCCATCAAAAATGCTGATGGAACTTGGAGGATCCTAATGAATATGGAAATTGACAGGATTATAAAAGGAGCTGACATTGTAAGATTCGTTAAGAATAGCATGGTTGGGAGATACATTAAGAATGGAGGATGACAGAACACCTAAGAGTATAATGAACTGGAAGCCAGAGGGCAGAAGACTAAGAGGTAGACCACGAATCCGATGGATGGATACAGTAGAGAGCGATTTGAGAATAATGGGAATAAGAGGATGGAGACGGCTAGCAGAGGACAGGACTGGATGGAACAGAATTGTTGAGAAGGCCAAAAACTCACCCTGGGGTATAGTGCCAGATAAAGAAGAAGGTGATAGGCTAACAGAGAGTACAGGAATGGTACATACAATTCCTACTCCTGATATACCCCCAGAGAAAGCAATTAATTTAAGAAATTATGGAATACCTGAGGGTCATCAGGAAGAAGTAGAGAGGCAAGTCAAACAAATGTTGGACGATGGTGTAATAAGGCCTAGTTCGAGTCCTTGGAATTTCCCCCTCTTAGTTGTACCTAAGAAAGTTGATGTTTCAGGCAAACGAAAGTGGCGTCTTTGTATAGACTTTCGTAAGCTGAACCAAATTTCAATCAGTGATAGCTTCCCATTGCCTAATATCCAAGACATTATTGATAAGTTAGGAAATTCAAGATATTTTTCAGCACTTGACTGTGCGAATGGATATTGGCAAATTGCTTTCGCAGAACCAGATCGTATGAAGACAGCGTTCAGTACACCCACCGGTCATTATGAATTCACGAGATTAGCATTTGGACTCAAGTCAGCTCCTGCTACGTGTCAGAAATATATGTACAATGTGTTATCGGGTCTAGTAGGCGTAAAATCATGGGTATATCTTGATAATATTCTTATATGTGGAAAGACTCTACAGGAGCATAACAGGAGACTAAGGGAAGTTTTTCAGAGGTTAAGAGAGTATAATCTGAAGTTGCAGCCTGACAAATGTGAATTCCTTAGAACGGAATTAACATATTTAGGCCATATAGTTTCAAGTGATGGTGTAAGACCGGACCCCAAGAAAATAGAAGCAGTGGTTCGATTCCCTGCGCCCAAAAACCAGACAGCAGTAAAGTCGTTTTTGGGATTGGCTGATTATTATAGGTTTATACATAAGTTTAGTGAAATTGCTAAGCCTCTCACAGAATTACGAAAGAAAGAAAAGGGGTTTCATTGGGGTGAGCCCGAAGAGAAGGCCTTTGAAGCATTGAAACTGCAATTAGTAAACCCACCAGTATTGCAGTACCCGGATTTTACTAAAGGTTTTGTGTTAACCACCGACGCTAGTTAAACGCAATTGGGTGTGTCTTAAGACAAGGCCCTATTGGTCGTGATTTGCCGGTAGCTTATGCAAGTAGAACGTTATCAAGCGCAGAACGGCGAAATCCAGTGGTGGAAAAGGAGATGTTAGCCACTGTTTGGGGATGTAAATATTTTCGCCCCTATTTACTAGGGCGCACATTCACTGTGGTAACGGATCATAAACCGTTAACATGGATCTTCAGTGTTAAGATCAAAGTTCGAGACTTCTAAGATGGCGGCTTTTATTGGAGGAATATGATTATAAGGTGCAATATAAGAAAGGGAAGCAGAACACAAATGTAGATTCCTTAAGTCGCGATCCTAGTTTGTGTGCAATGATATCACCTGAGGAATTAAGTGAGGAAAGAAGGCAGGCTATAATAAAGGAGATGCACAATTCTCCAGCAGGTGGTCACCAAAGAATAAATAGAACATATGAGAGAATAAAGTTGTATGGTTAGTGGCCCCAGATGAGGCATGATATTGAGGAATAAATAAGAAAGTGCGATGTCTGTCAAAGAAATAAAACAAGGCCACCAACGAGGCAGGAATTAGAAATAACATGCTCAAGTGGCGCCTTGGATTAAAATAGCACTTGATGTGGTAGGACCGTTACCGCAAACAGAGAATGGTAATCGATAGTTGTTAACGTGTCAGGATAACCTGACGAAGTATTTGGTGGCAATTCCTATCGAAAATCAGGAAGCGAATACGATAGCTGAAAGTTTTGTAACTAAAATTTGCTTAGTGCATGGGATCCCGCGAATCGTAATGGCAGACATGGGAACTAGTTTCATGGGGCAAGTGTTTAGACAGGAGTGTAAGCTGTTTAAAATTTTAAAAAAGGTAAAGTCAGCGTATCACCCAGAGAGTAATGGGGCATTGGAACGGGCACATAAGGTTTTGATGGAATACTTACGATGTTTTTGTGAAAATAAGCAAGCTTCTTGGGAAGAATGGGTACCTTTTGCTGTATTTGTGTATAATACGACGCCCCATTCTTTGACAAAGTTTAAACATTTCGAGTTAATGTATGGAAGGATAGCAAACCTTCCAGGGGAGTTACAGAAGGGTCCAATATCCCCTCTGTATAATTATGAGGATTTTATGCTTAATACGAAGCATAAGTTAAAGGTAAGTCATAAAATTACAAGAGAGAACTTGTTGAAATCAAAGGAGCAGAAAAGTAAGCATGATGACAGGAGAGCCCGACCTGTGGAATTTAAAGCCGGCATGAAGGTGTTATTAAATAATGAGATGGTTAAGCCAGGTGTTTCTAAGAAGTTAAGTGCCCTATGGACTGGACCGTATGTGGTAATGAAGGTAAATAAAAATGGCACACTGTCGTTAAGGTCTCTAGTTAAGAATACTAGAAAGAAAAAGAGGATACAGGTTGCCCATGCAAATAGAGTAAAGGCCTATTTTTCCTCCTTGCAGGAAGAAGATGATAATTAGTTGGAGCCTCCTGTTGATGGCAGGGATAATCAACACCCAGGACCTAGAACTTGCCCCTATCCCTAATCCTGCAAGCATCTATTTTGATGCGGAAGGCTACGTTCAACTCTATAACACTCAATTTAAGTTAGTTACATATGTTAATACCAGGCAGGCGCAAAACTCTTTTAATCAAATGAAAAAGCATGTTCAATTAATATTAAAATTCTGTGATATCAAAAATAGAACTTGGTACGGATACACTGACTGCACAGCCTTTCAGTCTTATATAACAGGACGTATGAAACAGCTTGAGAAATTAAAAGCCATTATTATTGAACATACAGTAGTAGGCTCTCGTAATAACCGAACGGTAGCAGATTTTATAGGGAGAATAAAGAAAATCTTCGGTATAGCGACGATGCTGAATATTAGACTGTCAAAATAACAGAGTTGGAACGAGATCAAAGAGATTTTCTGCGATTAACTAAGGAACAGTTAATGGTCATCAAGTCCGCGGTGACGTCATTTAATTGAACTATTCACGGTGTGCAATATAATGAGAGAATCTTAAAGGAAGAATTTTCCAAATTAGTAGCACATGCCAATAACACGACAATTTCACTATATGATGAAACGCAGGCACTTGCGATGTTATCGGGGCATATAGCTCAATTAGAGAGAATGGTAACTTAATCCAGAGAGACATGAATTAATTATAGATGCATTAATTCATGCACAAAGTGGGGTATTACAACCCCAGATAATCACAGCCATGCAAATTAAGAATATATTGAAGGACGAGCAACAGAAAATAGGGCCTGGATTACCCTGCCAAAATACCTTCTAATGAGTTTATGCAAATCATAACACCCCAAATATACCTACACCGCAATTATCTAATATATATCCTGACAATACCAATGCTAGCCTCTGACCAATTCCATCTTTACCGAATGGTTACTTTCCCCACTTCTGCAAACCTGGTCAACAAGACATCAACAAAACACCTGTATATTGAGCCGCCTACAGAGTACATCATCAGTGACACCTTACAACGAAGGTTCGCCAAGATGACCAGATACCAGTTGGGGAAGTACTTCCAGTTAAGCGAGTTAAGATATGTATGTAAGGAATCGTTCCCTATGGCAACGTATAATGCAGGTGAAGACTGTGAAGCGACATTGCTCCACCCGTCCACTATTGAAGTGCCCACGAGCTGCAGCTAAAGTATGATTGAAATAAAGAGTACCCTGTGGATTAAACTTCTAGGAAATGAATGGCTTCATATCACTCCAAAGCCAGAAGTGTTTGCTTATCTGTGTGAAGACCACACTCCTCATTCTGTCAAACTTGAGGGGAGTGGAAAATTATACCTTAAAGAAGGATGTAAAGGCTCTACACACAACGATTTTTGCATATGCTACTATCACTACCAATATAACCTTACCCGATGTCATTCCTAATACTTCCATCGATCTAGATTGTTGTCTCTCTCCAGAACAACAAACCAATCTTGATAAAATTCAATTAGACCTTCCCATTACAAATATCCTTTCTCATGCAGATGACCTAAGAGTGACATCACACAAATTAGAAGAAGTTGGTAATATGATTGAAGATGAGAAATGGAAACTAGACCACTCATCAAAACTTCAGTTTATGTCATGGGCAAGCACGTTTGGATTTATCATTGGGTTATTGATAACCATATGCTGCAACTGCTGCTGTTGCAAATGTTGCAGAAAAATCGGTTGGTTGGCCTGGGAACGCTGTCAAACTACAGATTGTACTGATGTACTGAAACGTCATTGTTGTCTCCAGAAAACAATACATACAGGGAACGTGCATTACCATGGATGTACTGTCTCATTACCAATTACAACTTCAGAAACCATGACTGCAACGGAAGCGGTGTTGGTCCCAACACAGGAAGAAGGATTAAAGGAGTCAGATGTCGATACCATTGCTACGAGGACCAGGTCTACGAAACTTCGAAGTCAGCGACCCACGTGGCGATAATTAAGGATAAACAAGCGACACGGAGTAATAATGGAAAATCAGAAGACTGTGTATGTAAACATAGTGTAAAAAGAGACTGTATGTAAAAAGGAGTTTAACAAGCAATCAAGAAAATATTTAAAATGAACTAAAGTGTGGGTCCAGGAGCATTCAAACAAGCTCGGAGGAGCATATTGTTTGACTTAAGGGGTGGAGGAGTGTAGAGGATCGTACCGTAGACGCACCGGGGTGTGGGTTGTGTTTGTATATGTGTGGTTCATGTGATTATGATAAGAGAGATATCGGCTGTTTTACAGAAATGGAGGATTATATAGTAGAATTTGGTAGCAAATACAAAGAACATTTTAAGAAGTAGCCTTACACCACGGAGTGTAATATTGTGCAAGGAGGTACCATTCCATCAAGTGAGGTAGAGGTGTACGTGACTTTTATCATGTATTGATGGTGCAATGTTACACAAATTGCTTCTAGAAGCTTCTTTAATCCCTGGAAAAGGCCAGGTGTCGTAAACACTGTGATGGAATGCTACCCCAGACTATATAAAGCCCGATTGTCATGCACTAACGGTCTATCTCATCTAGTCAAATAAAGCAATTGTATTACTCCAAGTCCTGTGTTTGGCTCTTTCTCACACCGCGCACCGCTGGTACGCTACAACATGATCTCCGTGTCAGTGAATGTAAAGGGAAGGTTTTCCGGAAATACGGCATAGTACAAGCATATAAAACGAAAAGACAATTGAAAAATTATTTTCCCAGTATAAACATCTTGGTACGAACAAGGACAAAATGAATTTTCCCGGAGTATACTCGGTAAAATGTAGTGATTGTGAGGGAGTATATGTCGGGGAAACCGGGAGGGACTATAAAACCAGAATACGTGAGCATGAAAGGGATGTAAATAGTGGGAAATGCTCTACTCAGGGTGTCCACACAAATTTTGATATAGATTTCCCTGACTTTTCATGACCAAAGTTACTAATTTCCCTGACTCACAAAAAGAACATTTGTCAGACCTCTCTTATAAAGATAAATCAAAGCATAGTCGTCGTTCTGTCTTCCACAACACGCCTACAAAGGAACTACAATTTTCATAACACCAGTGTTCAGTCTTTCAGAACGCAACCATAAAGGAACTACAAGTTTCGAAAAATCATTTCATAACATCTTCTCAAGCACTGCCGTCTGCTTCTGTTTAATTCCTACATCTTTTTCGCGCTCATAATTCATTTTTTCTTCTTCTGCTAGCTCTCTAAGTTCTTGCTGAATTTTTCTTTTTTCTCTCCTCTTTTTGTCTTCCTCAGCATTTATCTGTCTTTTCTTTTCTAAGTAAGCCTGATATCATCTCCTGGAAGCTCTTACAGGAGTTAGCATACTTCTTGTAACAGTCACTTCTTTTGATCCACCCATACTCTTCACAGCATCATATACGATACGTTGAGCCACCAGAGATTCTTCTAACAAATTTTCAACTAAGAGACATTGTTTACGGAAAACCCACTTTCAACCGAGGCATTACCGTGTGATAAAATGAAGCAGAGCTTTATGACAAACCATAAATCATCAAATCTCTTGTCATTTCCAATTAGTGTATAAAAAACTCAAGTGCAACTGTATCCTTGTCATCACATGCAAAATCAGTAAATTGCTTCTGCCATTTTTCTAACTGAGCTTCAACTATCAGTTGGGTATACTATTTTTTTGCCCTCTCAGCCAACTCGTCGCTCACTCTCTTGTTACAATGCAATTCTTCTAGGACAACATCTATTCTCTTCACACCCAAACTTGACTGATAAAAAATGACTCTTGGATCAAAGCAGGTTAACCCTCGTGCAAGATGAGATTTCAACGGGCATTTGGCTTTCAGCTTTTCAACCATGCTGATAAGAAGTTTTCGAAACTCATGCTTAAATACAGATTTGTACTTGTCAGTACACTTAACCTTCCTTAACAACTTCTTGGCACCATATCCAATGGTGTCTACTGGAATGAGGTTTTCACTGTCTGACAGATTTAAAAGTCATAAGTTTGTAAGCAGTACTTGCTTCAGCAATACTTTTTTGTTTCACAAACCCGGCCTAGAGGTTCCTTATAACTTCTTGAAGTGCTGTTTAAAGCAAAGGTACTAAAGGTTGTTGACTCTGAAACCTTCTTAAAAAGGGTTCACACTCTGCAATCACACTTTTAAAAGAAGCTAATTTTGCTTCCAGAAGTGGATCCTTCATAGACTCCTCGAGATATTCATGATTCTTGTTGCCTTGTATACATCCTCCCTTAACAAATTTCTCAACACGACCATATATCTTCAATGCTTGGTCAACACACGCACCATTTTCAAGCCATCTCACAGAGGTAAGCTTTAAGGGAAAATGTGTACTGCCTGTAGTTTCAGTGTACTTTGCTCTGCGAGCTGGGCTGTCTTTGAATAGACCATACATGGCTCTTAAATTGTGATACAGATCCCATCCCGTCCGTCCATTGAAACTTGTAGCATTTTGTCGAAGGGAAGAGAGAGGCCTTCAACAAATCCTTCCAATAGATGATCATCAGTCGACCGTCCTAAGAAAACACTGTTGAAATACCGAGTAGCAACTCTTTGCTGGTTAACATCCCAAAACCGCACCACTATGTCCATTTGCCCATGCTGCACAACCTTATTTAAGGATTCATCAAAACATACTACATAATCCACTGAACTTAACCACCCCCGAACACAAGCTCTGCTTCTTCGGGTGGTGTATCAACTTTTTTATGTATATTTTTCGTGTAATTTGGAACAATAAATTGTAAATTGTAAATCATTGCAATTCTTTAAGTCAGTTTCCAAACAATCTCTAAAATAAGGAGATAGTCCATGGTTAATTATATATGACGCTTTAGTTTTTTCCATTGCGAAATTCTGCGCAATTTGACTATCAGGAAACATCCTCTTGAAAGCCGAAACACTTCCATCACATGAATTTAAGAACATCTTTCCTGTCACAACCTCCAGAGCCCACATGATCTCTGCTGATGTGACATCATCTTCATTCACAGAGAAAGTCTTGATATTTGTCTGCTGCAAAACTGGAACTGAAGTACAAACAGAGACTGCTAATGTTGTAGACGTTGAATCTTCTGTAGAAGGCACAACACACTGCTAGACAGATAGTTTTTTTAGCAAAATATGAAATGCTGGGCAGCAAACATTTACTTGTCAAATTCTTCACATGCTTTGGCCCCTTAGCATGTGACACCACAGCTTGTCTTCCCATGTTACTAAGCCTAAAAGATTTAAAGCATACTTTACAGTAAGCAGATGAAGAGTCCTCAGACACCAAATCTAACCATCCAGCAAAATCAGGATTCAATTTAATGTCTAGCCACTGTTTACTAAATATACACTGCCTGGCCATATTGTTCCTCAAACATTAACATCCATTCAAACCCGGAAACAGAAATTCACAAGTTCATACACACACTATTTAGAAGTTTCTTAACTGTTTGCGTCCGCGCGATATTTTCCCGCCGGGTGTGCGAGCCGTGGGTTGGGCGTTAACGACCTTGCACGTGATTCGTCCTATCCTCATGGTTCTGCCAACAATATATTTCGAATGGGAAATGCAGGAAATGTTGCTCATGATGCAATTTCCGAGTAGTTTACGTATGTGTAAGACATGTGATCTCCCCAAGAAATAATTAAGTTTATATGACAAGAGATGTTAGGTTCATTTAATAAAAAGGGGGATTGAGGATGTTAAGACGTACTCCGATGCCCATAGTATTCAAGGCAGTGACTGACCACTACGAACCTACAAGATGGCAGCCTTGATTTTGCACCATGTGACCAATCGACATCATCTACCGGCGAAGCTGAACACTTGAAAAAGCAGACGACATATCAATACGCAGTGTGCCATTTTAACAGGAAATTTTATATCAAATTTGCTAACACAGCCTGGGTTATGGCAGGCTGGAGCACGTAATTTTTCCCTCAAATTACTATCACTGGGGAAACTTTCTGACATTTCTGCAAGAATTCCCTGACTTTCCCTGACCAATCTCAAATTCCCTGACTTTCACTGACCAATTTCACCTTCCCTGACTTTTCAGAATGTGGACACCCTGTCTACTGGACTCAGTCAGCATATGACGGAAAACAAGCATGGTATTGGTGAAGTAAATATTATAGTTCAGGATGATTACGTTAGAAAGAAAGGTATATGAGGCATGGTGCATAATCGGCAACCTGTTGTGGTTAACTGTTGAAACAGGGGGTGTGTTTAAATAGGCAGGGCCGTAGAGAGAAAGCAAGAGCCCCAGGGACAAATTTTCCCGGGCCCCCTTCAAATATCAAATTCATCACTGAAACCCAACGTCGCCCTTTATAATGTATACAACAATAAGATTACGTAATGATATAACATCATTATTAAGTGCCAAATTCACATCTTTATTTTCCTGAGCATTAATTGGAAAATGTATTTAAAATTCGTGTTTTTCTGCAACAGTCCTCTTTAGCCCCTAGTTTTTTAGCAAAACTCCTCTTTAGCTCCTAGTTTTCAGCAATGGTCTTCCTTTGTCCCTTTTAGGTCCAGTCCGATTTAGGTTCTATAAGATTCGGAAACAAGAAGCATGAAACGGAAAAATACGTTAAAATATTCTATTTAGGAACAATTTAAACTTTATGTACGAATTTAATCTGTATGTACCAAAATGAATATTTTGACAATTATTATTTTAAATGTCGAACGTAAGTGAGGCCTACTGTTGAGTCCAAAAGGATTTCTGCTCCTACTTTTCAAAAATAGCACTTTTTCTTCAAGAATAATCCGTTTCAGATTTCCTGATTAATTCCGTGTCACCGTTATACGACAGGACAGTGCAGATAAAATAAACACATAAAACATAACTTAAGCTGCTTATTGACTTATAACTAATTTTATTTTAGAGTAAATTTAGAAGAAAAAAAATTAAACCTGGTCGGCAGGCAGCCCCGGCTGCCCCATCCCTCTCGTCGGGCCTGTAAATAGGTATGATGATGATATAGGGGACGAATGGCTGGATGCAAAGAGGAGACTGAAAAGGGAAATTCCAGTGGTAAAAAATTCCCCGGCCGCCTGCGGAATGCATAGAGGAGGAAATGTTTGATATTCCAAGGGACTGGAAAAACCACTGTCTTCTAAACTGCATTACTCGTGTATACACTGCTTGTAAAACAACTCAGCAAAGGGTGCCCACAAGGATCTGTTTGTGTCCCTATTTTCTGGGATGTGGGAATGGAACCTGGACTCTTAAGATTGGAAGAATCAAACGACTTACTTTCGACTAGCTTTCGCAGACGACTTACTTTTGGTGTTTGAGGCAGACTCAAGACGAGAATTGGAATGTAGGACTCTAGGACTCTAGAAATATTAGGTAACTGGTGTGTAGAAGTAAAACTAAAACTGGCACCAGCAAAGACAACTTATCTTTTGCTTAAAGGGAAGCTTCTACGTAACCCAACACTCAAGATAAATGGACAAAGCATAAGGAGAAGCAGAACGGTGAGATATCTAGGGATTGACCTGGAAGAAAAGCTTACCTTCATGCCCCATATTGAACGAGTAAGCGCTAAAGCCAATAGACTAATGAACAAATTCATCAATCTTGGAATGACCAAGTTTCGTCTTCCCCCAAGGGTGATGAAATTGTATCATGAGGCAATACTGGTATCAATAGTTGGGTATGGTGCAGGAATTTGGGCCCATCGATTAAAAAACATCAAGCCAGCTGCGAAGCTCCGTAGTCTTCAAAGGGGAATCCTGCTACGACTAACAGGAGCTTACAGAACGGCGACTGATGCCTTAACCACAGTCCTTGGGGTCATATCACTGGATCTCCTTATAAGGCAAAAAGGAGCTACATTCTGGGTTGAATAGGGATTACGAGGGGCATTCCGAAAGTAAGTTTCGTCAATGTATGCCAGGAGCGGCGTGTTCACCAGGGGAACCAAACAAACGCCAGACGAATCCTCACCCGTGGCTGGTTCCACGACGGAAGTGGCGTCAGCGGAGGAAGCATGACGCAGGCGCACTGCGCCGTAGAAGAGCGAGTCGCAGCAGACTGGCGTGCCCGCGGGTATTAGTGTACCGCTCACGATGGCACGAGATATTTGGCGCCACTGCCATGTGCCGCTATCTCCCCTCTTTCAAACGAGCCATTGCTGCAGCCGCTGAACCTTTTATTGTCCGAGATAGAGCTGTTTGAAATTGATCTCCCGATTTCCGTCCCCGCAAAGTGCGGCCTCCACGAACCCATCTCGCACAAACCTTATGGAACATCAATTTGTCACTCAAAATGGTCTGTATAGAACCTTTAGTAATGTCAGGAAGCTGAGGTGGAGCAGGCCGTGCGCCAATTCCTTGCATCGCAGGGCACCGAGTTTTACCACAGTGGGTTCTTCAAACTGATCGCACGCTACGACAAATGTCTCAATGTCGCTGGCAACTATGTCGAAAAATAGTGCACGGTGTATAGTTCATGCTGCCATGCTGTATTGCTTTTGGGTCAAACTGACGAAACTTACTTTCGGAATACCCCTCGTACAAGCTCGTGCAGAATTAATACTTGACACTCGAGTTGAAACAATAAGGGATGTCAAGAATATGATACTGGATTTGTGGCAAACCAGATGGGAAGAAAGCAACACAGGACGTAGGACTTACGATATTTTCATGGACGTACAAGAAAGACTAGAACTGCGACATCTACAGCCATCCCAAGGTTTGATCCACTATCTGACGGGCCATGGACCATACATGGTCTACTTAAAGGAAAAGGACATTTCGGATTCCAATCCTTGCTCGTGTGGGGGAATAGGTACTCCTGAGCATGTGGTTTGGGAATGCCAAAACACTGCTTAGTTGCGGGAGCCCTTTCAGAGACTACTACAAGGTAGGCAAATAGGGAACATAATAAGAGACCCCGACTCGTGGAAGTTGTTGGATGAAGTAGCAAATAGAGTTTCCCAGAAAGCAAAAGAAGACTATATAAATAGCAGACACGGACAAAGGCAATAAGACCATGCTATAAGACACATAAGGACACAGGACATAAGACAAATTACAAATAAAGGATAACAAACACCCGGACATGACTTCGTGGTGCCAGGATGACCTACCGGTTGACGCCGATGCGTGAAGTCTGGCTTCCAGACTAAGGATTCCGGTGACGACTGGTATTCACCTGGTTGATGATGAGATGCTAGTGAGGATGCGGGAGTGTACTGCATCTGTGAAGATTGGTATGCTTAGGCGCGACCTCCCATTCATCATCACAAATCCACAAAAATCCCGGACTCGACACTTACTTTAGTTAATGTAGTTAGTTTTATTATTAAGTTATCAATGTTTTTGTTATTTTTTTATTCATCTTAAATAGTTAAACCTTTCTCTCTGTTACTTTAAATGCTTATATTCTTTAGATTAAGTTATAAATAATGTAAATAACCTATGTAATTATAAATTATTAAGTACAAATTGTATAGTGCATAAAGAGGCCTCTGATAGGAATCCAGGACAGAGGCCAATAAGTATTAATGTATTAAATAAATAAAATATACACTGCCTGTCCTATACGGCTAATTTTGCGTACTCGGCGACATTACAGATGGCAGCACCTTTCACACCCAGATTGCTTCTTGTTTTTTGCTACGACATTGTTGATTATGTAGTGCTGTCACCGCCGTCTCGTAATATAGTCTAGAAGGCAGTGAGTACTGTTCTATGTTGTGTTCTTGCTAGAAGATAATAATGGTGAACTGTTGTTTTCCTAATTGTAAATATAAACAGGGAAGAGCTCACTCTTTAGGAATAAGGTACCATCAAATTCCAACAGCTAAAGAACTTAGGGGAAAATGGCTTGCTGCTATATCAAGGCAAGGTCCTGTCGAAGGAAGTAAATGGGTTCCTTCTGATTACGCTCATGTTTGCTCTCTACATTTTAAAGAAGAAGACTTCAGAAGAGATTGTAAAAGGAAGATCTTGAAACCGGGTGTTGTACCAAGGAAATGTCCGGGTTATCCCGTATATCTGCAACCGACTAACAAAACTCCCCAAATCGTTAAGCGGGAAGACCAACTCTTTCAAACTGTACACAGTCAAACGAAAATGAAATACCAATGATCGAAATAAGCGTTCCTGAAGAATGTGCAAACAATGCAAAAGTCGGAATTCAGGTAGACGTTCCTACTATTGATAATTCAAATTATCAAAAGATAATAAATAGTAGACTTCGGTCAAGAATTCAGCGATTGCAAAAAAAACTGAAGGAAAAAGAAAACGAGCTCCATATATTACAAAGAAAGGCCGATACTAATCCAGAAGTCGTTAAACTATTCGAAATAAAACAAGCCGCAAATGAAAATTCTAAAAAGGCTGTTTATTTATTGGACCAAATAAATAATTTTGGAAAGACTAAGCCAAAGGCTACAGACCATTCGGTACTGTATGGCGTGGAGAATAGCATCCCCTAAAGGGTATGAACATGGAAGAAGTTCTCAATTGCTATCTGCTCCTTCGCGTAGTACAGTCGGTCAAATAAAAAACGTCGGGACTCTGTAACGTTGTAAATATGTTACGTATCAAAAGTGCTATGGACCACGAGGAAACTATTCATAAACAAAGGAAACCATAGAAACTATCGATACTGTGTCAGTTTTGTTTGAATTGCAGGAAGAGGAATGTGCGCATGCGCGCGCAGGAATTTGAAAAGAAAGAAGACCGTTAACGGAAAAAAAGGAGGTGGAAGAAGGGAGGACACGACAGAGGGAGTAAGCAGCAGACGGTCGACGAGAGAGAGTCAGAACTGGGAGGTTGATGTAGAAGGTTGTGGAGTTGGCGGACGAGGCCTGAGATGGACGGCGGGAGTGACGACGTAGTGGCCTGACGTTTCCTGTCAGACGTAAATTGGGAGGCAACCATCCAACTGGAAAGCAACGATCGGAGGCTATGTGGATATAGCTGTGGATGGAATGAGCCTGAACGTAGCTGGCTTATGTCGTGGCTGCCGACAGCGAACAACCGCTGCGAAGAGAAGAAATGGGCCGAGTCTAAGTAAGACTTGGATGTGGAATGGAATACTACAGGAATTGGACATCGGACAGAAGAATGAAGAACAACACTAATCTACTTCTTGTTGAGTATAAAAACTATTAATATCAGACACTTCTTCAGTTTCTGTAAATGAAAAAGATAATTGATAAATACATTTCCGTAGTTTCTAAGGGATGGTTGACTAATAGATTCCTAAAAGAACAAGGAAAGTTTGAATTGGAGAAATGTTGATAAAACAAGATTAGTAGAAGGTTAGGAGATTTAAAAGAAATACAGTAATCCAAAGTTTTCACTTCCTGTTGGAAAAGTTAGGATAGAAGTAGTTGAGAAGAAAGAAGGGAATAGTAAAAATAAATCTCTATACTTTGGGTGTTTTTAAGTGGTTGAACCACTCACGAAATCGTAAGCTAGGTTCAGCTGGTGATGCTTATAAATGCTTTTATAATTTTAAGACAGGTCGTGAGAAGAGTAAGGAAGAAATTATAAGGGGCATGAAAGTAATCCTTATTTGGGCTTCTCCCACTTGGGTTTTGTTCAGGTGTCAGATGGATATCTACATGTTGGATGGCATGCTGGCCTGTAATATTTAGTTGCTTTATGAACAAAGAGATTTATTAGGAAATGGTTTTGGAATAGAGTAGAGCAAGTGTAAAAGAAAGGTAGCTTGGTTGATAGTGACTCGCTTACGAATGGAAGTAAGGATTATCGGTTGTGTAGTTCAAGTTCTAGGCTAAAAGAGAATAAAAAGAAGAGAAAAAGAAGTGAGAGAGGGAGAAAATAAAGAGAAGCTACTTAGGCGGTGTTAATTAGTTTCGTAGTGGAATTCACAGGGAATTCAGAAACATTACTGGGCACAGAGTGAAATTAAGTAACGGGAAGACAAAATTGTAAAAGGAAATTAATTTTGTGAATTGTAATTGGAAGGAACTTGAATAAACTACGCCGAATAATACAGTATGTTGGGTTAAGATAATTCAAATGTAATTGAGTTAGAAGAATAGAATGTATAATTCAAATTCTAAGTTAGGGTAGAATAGAAAAGAATTTCACAAGTTGGGGAATAGATAGAAGTTACTGAAAAAGGTGTGGATGGGTTTCAAATCTGAATTCAGGGGAATTTAGAAACACAAATGTACACAAAACCAAAAGTAAGTAACAAGAGAGTATAATAGTTATACAGTGGAAAGGCTAGTGAAATTGAAGTAGATAAGAATTTGAATGAATTATCGACCATAAATCAAAATATTGTGGGTTGAAGTAAATTTAAGAGGAAGGTCGAGTAGTATCGAAAAACCACTTAAGGTGAATGTAAAGGTGAGAGTAAGGTTAGAAGGGAGAACCTGATAATTCTTTTATAGTTATTATAAATTAAATGGAATAAAAATAACTAAGAATTATAAAGGTAAGGATACTATAAAGTGATGTGAACACTGGAAGTATTAGAAAATTTAAGAAAGTCTAGTAGTAGGTTTGGTCCGAACCTAGCAAGTTAGTAATAATTACTAAAGGATTTCTAGAGCTCATCGATGTCCGAGGCGTTAATCAGCCCCAAGAGCAGTTAGGAAACTTGTCAGAGACCTTGGACATCGATTTATCAAAATTAGTTTTTTATAGGCCTTTAACTTTTCACCGGTTGCAGGGGAGAGGTCAGGTTGCCTGTAACTCAGAACCTAGACCCCGCCACTGTATCGGAGGTTTATCGCCACAGTTCAGTCTGTGGATATAGATCTAAATTTCCATTTCATTCTTCCATATATTGTCTTTACTATCTATCTTTTAAAACTTCTTCTTCTTTGACGGGACAGACAAAGACAATCTAGTACAGTGAGAAAGGAACATAAAATACATTATAATTGAAAATGAACATTTATTAAAAGAAGTGATTACAGTGTGTGATTTTATAAGGTTTCTCTGTTGTGAAAATTTAACTATTGATACCTCCAATTGGTTGTTGAAAGAAATATTTGAAGTAGAATTCGGAAATCAACCTGTAACATAAAATTCAGAAATTACTTGGTTGGAAGGTAGTAAACCAGTATAACATTGAAATTAATTCAGAATACTAACCTTATTAAGAGCAGAAAGTTTAATATAGTGCCTCATCTTGTAAATGTTGATTTTGGATCATAATGGTATATAAAAAGTTATAATTGTAGTAAACATATTGTTGATGAGCAGATCTTTGATATAAAGATATAAAGAATTAAAACTATTGTAAACTAAAATTAAATTTGTAAAATTAATAGAAATAACCTGAATATTGTTGAATAAATCATTATTGTTATTTGTTGAAAAGAAAATTCAGTTAAAGTGGCTTTATTTTTCAAGTGATGAAATGAACATATTAACTCCTTTTAAATAGTAAGAACCCGACCCCATCTCCACTGTTTAAAGGCTAAGCCGAGGTATTTGTATATATAACCTTGTATATACTTAAAAGATTTTGTGACTGGACTTAAACAGAAAAAAATTGTAAATAATAGAGAAATTTATAATGCTGATAAATTAACTTGGGAATTAGATAATGAATTGGTAGATGGCGCATTATACAAATTTTTCTACCAATAAAAGAGAATTCTTATAATAGTAAAATTATGATGGAGTTTGAGAACACCCTGTAGATGTGGTGCATTGATAGTAACATTGGAATGTTGGAGTACGCGTGGAGTACTTTGGAATGTTAAGACAGGTGTATTTACGTCACTGTTACGATAGTTTATCAGACGTCAAAGTAGATCACGTAAAGACATAATATTGGAAGACAGAGTAATGAAATAAGTTGTTAAGTAAAAAGAAACTTTATTCAGTTAAAGTTTCACATGTTTTGGCGACATGTTTTGGAAGACAGAGTAATGAAATAAGTTGTTAAGTAAAATGAACTTTATTTAGGTAAAGTAAAGTAAGTCCGTCACAACTCGTATGCAGTTAAAATTAAAGTTTTAACGCATTAGTTCTTAAGTTTCCTATAAAAAACATAAAATACAGGTCATTTTCGGAACATATCAGGCCATGCGACAGGAGGGAAAAAATGAACAATGCGGAAAGCGCAACACACAATATTCAACTTAATGTATTGTCATAATTCATTTTGCTTTGTGTCATCGCCACATACAAATGCTAAAGTGAGAGAAAGTGAAGTTAGGGCTGTAATTGACCTGCATTTTCCGGCCTCTGAAGCAGCGAGAAGATTCCATATTTATGAAAGAGCAGCTCAGAGGTGGGAACTTTACTATAATGCGACCGGAAGTTTTCATAGGAAACGTGGATCTGGCCGGGCGCGTATTTCGATGCTAGATTGGTTGCAGAAGTTGAGCGTAAGTTATTGATTTTGCACTAGAAGTACCGGTATTATAAAATAAAATCTTTAAAAAATGCTCCTTGAATAAACATATTCCTCCCGAATCTATTAATTAATATTATAAAAATTTTCAACCAAGAATATGGCGGATTTGAGGCATATAGCCAAAGCCTTCTATACATGTTTGTTTTGGAACAAAACTGACTAAATAACCAAGAAAATACATGGATAGACAAGAGGCGTGTGTGAACCTAACCTTAAGTCTTCCTGTACATGTACATGCGCATATGCTCGTTCGTGATACTTAATCAAATACCGCCCGACGTTTTTTATTTGACCGACTGTACCTTAAACAGGTATTTAGGGAACGTGGACTGTGATGTTGGCATTTCACGATTGCAGAAGGACAGGCTAAAAGTAGAATGTGATTGCCTGCAACCAGCAGAGAGGGTTGTCTCAGTTATAGCCAATGAAATGGCAATAAAGGAACGACTTTCGTACGATAGAGCAAGTGACAGGTTTTTCGGTGTTGTAAATGCCGAGGGGGTTTACGACTCTAACATTGGTAAATACCCTACCCTGGCTAATAAGTTACTGTGCTTTGTGGTGAACGGACTATAAAAAAAAATCACAATTCTGCAGCATACTTTTTAGTTAAAGCTTTACAGGGCTCTGACCTGTTCCTTTTGCTTCAAAAGGTAATAAAAGCAGTGGAAGAAACAGGTTTCTATGTGTTGAGGATAGTGACAGACAACCATAGAACTAATGTTTCTATGTTTAAACATTTTGGAGAGGGGAGCCTCAAAACTCTGATTCCTCATCCATTCGATCCTCATCGCAACCTGTATTTCAGTTTTGATTACTTTCACATTATAAAAAATGTGAGGTCGCAATTTTTGGATAGGGAAATGACTGATGGTAACGGCATAATCAGCTCCAAATATCTGAAAGAAATTTACCTCCTTCAGAAAGATTTGACCGTGAAACCTATCCGTTATTTGACGAAAAAGCATATTGAACCCTCCAATTTTGACAAGATGAATGAGCTGTCTGCTGTGCTGTAACGGCTACTATAAAATTTATGAAAGACAATCAAGCCAATTTGAGGACAAATTTGGACTTCTCAGATGCGAATTCTACCATAATTTTTATGGAATCAGTGTATAAGTTTTTCATTTACAATGACGTTAGTGACAGAACACAAGGTATTAGACTCAGTTTTGTTCAGTAACAGACGAAAGGCTGAAATGGCTCAGTGCCAATTTCATTGAGTACATCAATAAAATACAATTGGAATCGAAACATGCCAAACTGAGGGGCCTGACTAATGAAACAGCAGAAGCTCTAGTGTTTACTGTCAGATCTACAGTTGATTGTGTGTCATATCCACTGCAGAATGGATTTCTTTACGTCTTAACTAGACGGTTTTCTGGATATCCTGTAGAAGCAATGTTCAGTGCAGTAAGAATGAGTGGTGGCTGTAACGACATGACAGACGCACGTACAGCGGCAAGTGCAATAAAACGGATTATTAAATCCGGACTGATATCTTCCAATTCTGTCAATACTGGAAGCAAACATTTAAGCCAATCTGGTTACATTCTTCCTACTGGTCATGAGGAATTAAATGAATATTCGGCAGAAATTATTCTTCCCGGCTATGTTGCTCTTCTGCTTGAAAAAATCCAAGAGCCAGACACTAGTGTTCAAGTAAGTCTGGGAACTGCCTCCCAAGCTTTGGTTGCTGGTTATTTGGTTCATGTGGTTGAAGAGAGACTAAATTGTGACGTCTGTATCAGTATATATCCACGCCTATCTCGCCATCGCCTTTAATGCAGTTCATTCGTAACCAAGATAGAGCAGGTCTTCGGTACCCTAAACAGGGTTTAGTGTGCCTAGTGAAATCCTTGCAAGAATTTGTGGAAGCCGCTGTTCCATATTGGAAGAAATCAGATCACATTTTGAAAACCATGTATAAGTATGTGATACCTCCCCTCTCACAGTGTTCATTACTGAACTGCGAATTCTTAAATCATCAGCAGATTGTTAGCGAAATATTGACTGTGAAATTTGTTCGACCGTTGCTGGCCAATATTGGGAAAAAAGAATCGGAAAAAGTATTTCGCTATGTGTGCCAATCCAAACCTCTGTCGAGAAAAGTTCTCAAGGTATAAAGCCGAGGAGGTCACCTGTAGTGTTGCTCGGTTAGCAAGAGCAGTTGCTACTCAAATTTATTTTTACCATCCCAAGCTGCCTGTCGGTTCGAGTAATTGAGCCCATTCTCAGGGCCGATGAGGAAGGTTGCGGTGATAGCACTACATTTTTTTACGGAATAAAAATCCATCATCCCAGTAGAATTTAATAATTTTATTGATGGTTAGGTGACAATCCTCAATGAATTTTCATGGAGTACTAGGCTTAGAACTAAATTTCATCTTGCTTGATACTATATCCAATAAAAACACTTTATTCACCGCTATAGCTTTGCAACCCAACAATTAACAGCTATTCTCCCTATTTCCAGTCTCTTGAAAATACCTGCTTCCCAATTGAAAGCAACGCATTTAAATAATTATGCCGTAATTTGAAATTCTGTGGATCCCACAGTAAAATTCTCTTGGGAAATATTCCCTAAAGATGTTCTCAAAGCATAAACTGAATGTTTAAACTTGTATTATTCTAGGTACCGGTACTTAATTGCTATGAATAAAATTTTGTAAAATAATAATTATAAAATTTACTATCAATGCTTCTAATTAATTTATATTTATTTTAATTATTGCTCCAAAATTCCATTTCAAGGTAAGTGTCATATACGAAAATAATATTATGTTCTAAACAAGTAACACAAGTATCTGTATCTGTTCAATGCTTATTTTGACGCAGCAAACGCATAGAAGCAATGTACGGTAATGTATAGGGAACTGCCTTCTAGACTCTATTACTCGTGTATTCTCGAGACGGCGGTTGTATAGGTGGCGGTGATTGCTGCAATCTGGGTGTGAACTGTGTCGCCTCTACTGGAGAAATTAGGCAATTGAGCAATTCTCTAAACTCCATGTTAAAATAAAGCATAGGACAGGCAGTGTAATTCTCGAGACGGCGGTGGGAAAAACAGATATTTTAGAAACAATGTTTTTATTGATGGTTACCGTCAAGGGGGTGAAAGTAACATTGAAAGAATAGCAACAGCTCATAAGTTCACTGCCCGACCGGTTGGTGCACTGTGATCGCTGTTGCCATGGCGGCAGGTTTGTTTCGAAACATATGACATCAAAGTACGAAAAGGCGTAATATCTGGTTCTTTTCCTGCAGCGATCTGTATGCATTAGTGTTTGGAAAAGGAGGAGATATAATTAACATATTACAAATATGTCAAGTAGCGAAGGCAAGTTAAAATACATTAACTGCTTAAAACAATCCTGAATTAATATTTATTCCATGTTCTACGAATTATTAAGATTAATGTTTCGTATTCTTTGTTTCAGAAACGAGTAAAATATTCCTGTAAGTTCCCGGCTGCGGAAGTAAAAACTTGAGATTGAAATCCAACGTGAACTACAAAAACAAACATTTCTACAGGTTTTCAAAAAAATCAAACGTGAACCAACTGAAACAGTGGAAACATCAGTGCAATTTAGATGATAATGTGAATTGTGCTAATTATTTCATGCGTGAAGACCACTTCCTGGAGAAAGATTTCGTTAACCATACTAGACATAGTTAAATTACGAAGTTATCCCAAAGCAGCTTGCGACTCGTGATTTACAGAGACCCAATCCCTGTGAACTCCCAATCAAATGTGGGAAGTGATCTCAAGCCTCGCCTAGTTTTTGTGAAAATAGAAAGTAAATTCATACCACTGTGTATGACTGAGGTAAAAGAAATTCAAGCGACAGGAAGCTACTAATATTTATGGTAATGTTATATTTTTAAAGTCAGTTTTTATAGATATAATTCATTAATCAAGAGTGTTTGTTTTTTATTTATAAAGACATCTGAAGTAATACATATTTCAGCAATCACCGAGACATGTATGTTGTGCGTAGCAGAAATTCTAGAAGGTATTCTACACTACGGTTTGTATAAGATCTGACGCATATTGTTTGCAAATTATTATTTTTTCTTATTTAAGGTGTTCATCATTTAGTGCATTTTGCGTTCAATGCTTTTAAAAGATAAATGTTTGTATCACTATAGCCTGATGGTATTAGTGGGCTATGGTCATTACCGTAGCCCGCTAATACTAGTGGGCTATGGTTTTACAGAATTTGGAATGCATTTTCATACATGTGTTCTGGCACGCAAATTTTTCATTCTTACAGCTTAACTGCCCGACCCGTTGGAGCGCTGTAATAGCTTTTTGTTTCCGAGTTTTGACATGCGCTGTTCACTTCTAATAATAATATTGGTGTTCTGTGGTTACCGTGACGAAACTCAATCTTCTTCATGATCAGAACTGTGTGAGAAGTCACCTTAGGAAGACTCAGGGGAAGAGTTGAAACGTGTTTTAATTTTTTAACCTTTATCCATTGATTTTGTAATAATTTTAAACACATCTTTTTATTGCTTCTTGCGATTATCAAGGAACGTGTACTGCCAGGAACGACTATTTATTCCGACTGTTGGAGGCATATAATTGTCTGATCGATGAGGGTTATTGTCATTTAACTGTAAACCACTAGATTCAGTTTAAGGACTGGGAGACGGGTGTGCACACCAACACTATAGAGGGTTTGTGGGCACATGCGAAACGTAGTTTGCCTTCCACCAATCGGAAAAAAGGCGCACATTTCGAAGGCTACCTAGATGCTTTTTTATGTACCGTAAATGGAAAGGGAGAGAACTTACATTCGAAGGCTTCCTGTCGGATATAGTGTCTGTGTACGAACCTAAGAATTGCGATTAGGAATTCTCTGCATTTCTTTATTGCACCGTAAAACGGCTCTTTTGAGAGCCAACAGGGACCCTATGGGAAGTGATGTGTCAAATATAACCTCTCCTTCCCAAATCAACCTCTGCCGTCACGTAGCGGATCCTGAGTAATGCTAAAGTGGCTCTGATAACATGTCAATTGCAATTATTAAAGCAAGCTGCCAGCATAACACAGCAAGCTGCATTACCGGTGTTAAGCAGCGGCCGGCATGCGCTGCAGGGATAGCGGGGAAGATACGCGGGGTATTGGCTAGGCGGTGAAGGCGTGAGGGGTAGCTAGAAGGCGGGGAAGGCGACCGCGCCGATGGAAAGGGGAGCAGCTTGTGTCGCAAAGTACCATCTTGCCAATATTACTATTTAGTCCAGTCATTTGGTGCTCAAAAAGGGGGTTACCTGGAAAGTTTTCCGGGAGTTTTGAAAATTGGTGATTTTATAGATTTCGACGTGCTCTTTTCGAATTTTCACTTTGCTACCTCGTATCTTTGCCGCTCGCGCCGCCATATTGGAAAAATGGCGCGCAAAAACAGTTTTTTCACAATATCTCCTTTACGATTCATTTTACGATGAAAATAGTTATGTAATAAATTAAACTAGAGAAAATATCCTATAATTTATGTCGTAACGATTTTTTTGTAAAATGGATAGTTTCGGCGTACGAGCGCCGCAAAGTCTACTCCGACACGTGTTTTGGCCAAAGCCACGGAAGATGCGGATACGCTAATAACAATCAATACGGCAATCAACACTTCATCTACATTTGATTCCGTAATAGTTGTCGGCAAAGATGTAGAGCATCTTATTCTGACGGCTTTATCTACGCGTTCAGAGACACACACACACACATGTATGTATATATATATATATATGTTCTCAAACCAGAAAAAGGGAAAATTTCGCAACGAATATATTCAACAAAAAGTATCGTAGATAAAACAGCCGCAGATAACATAATATTATTTCTGCACGCCTTCAGTGGCTGTGATACAAAATCAGCACTCTTTAAACAAAGAAAAATAAAGTGCTAATTTATTAAAAAAAACAGAATTAACCGAGCTTGTCCAGGTATTCAAGAACCAAAATGCAGATCCAAAGATCATTGCTGAAGCTTCCTCCTTGCATTGAAGGTTACAGTGCCGTGAAAAGTGAGTCGTTAAACAACTATAGATAAACATGAATCACAAAATCAGCATATGAAAATAAATTTAATATTGCACCGCTGCCACCGACGGAAACAGTAGCACGAGACAACATTCGTTCCAAACCTATCACCAGGTTCAGCAGTGGTATGGAGTTGAATATATTCGTTGCGAAATTTTTCCTATTCCTGGTTTGAGATTATATCTAGGCTATGTTTGAACGCGTAGATAGAGCCGTCAAACGAATAAGAAGATCTACATCTTCGCCGACAACTGTTACGGAATCAAATGTAGATGAAATGCTGATTGCCGTATTGATTATATGAGCCTAGAAAAAAGACGAAAACTTCTGCGGTAAAAACGAAAATAGGTGTGTTTGATTATATTCGCTGTACTAAATTCGAAAATGCATTTCGTTTTTCTCTATCACATCTGGTTAATTGAAATTTGTGGAAAATATTATTTTGACATTTTGTATAATAAAATAGCTGTTTGCAGCTTTGATGCTGAAATTTGAAACTTTTTCCTTTGCGGTAAGTGGTGTGATAGGCGATCTTAACCAATTTTGGGTTACTGAACATGAATCCGTTGACCGTTTCTACGTAACACGTCATGTTTTCTTGAATAGATACTTCACAACGAGAGATATAAGTTATTGCTTAGACTAGCTTACAGGATAAAAAATACTTAAAAATTAGGATAATTTTGATAATACTTTCGGGGAAAAATAAAATAATATTTTCAAACAGTCCAAGACGTATGTATTCCAGTATTTTTTGTGAGTGCAGGCCAAATAAATTTATTTTTCAAAATCATTTGATCCATACAAATGCTCAGTGACAAAAGAATCGAAGTTTGTTTGAGGGGGAAATATTAAAGATTTGAACTTATGGGAATTTTACATTGGTTATTTATCTTATTACATTGATCGAGCTGAACGGTTTTGAACATGTATTTTAATAAATCTAAAATCTATAAGTTTGCCAAATTTCAAGTTTCTAGCTCATCTGGAAGTGAATAAACATAAATGTTAATAAGTGGAAGATTAGACTGTCGTAGATGTGAATGATGTCACGGCTATCCAGCAAGTTTTTCTATACTTATGGGGCAGCTAGAAACACCAAATTTAGCACGCTTATGACTGTTGTATGTGCCCAAATTCCTACCAAATTGTATGATTCTGTATTTCATACCATGTGTGCCAATATTACATAATGTGAGAAAAACATACAGAATTTATTTAAAATAAAAAAATCTAACTCAATCTAAGGGATAACGGATAAAGATACGTCAAAAAGTCATAAGACTAAAGTTGTAGATCTCTAAAAATCCGTTACTGCTTCTGCAACAGGTTTTTTTATACGACTTACCGTTTAGCTACTATAAGCCCCCAAAGAAGTCTACACAGACCTTAAAATTGCGTCCGCCATAACAGCAAACACGAAAACTATATGTGAAACAACAAAAATAATGACATTTTTGAAATCAGGAGACCTTATTTAGTTAAAATTGCTCATTAAATGCTTTACCGCAAAATGATGCAGGTAGTGGCGTATCCGCATCTTCCGTGGCTTTGGCCAAAACGCGTGTCGGAGTAGACTTCGCGGCGCTCGTACGCTGAAACTATTCCATTTTACAAACAAATCGTTACTATATAAATTATAGGAAATTTTCTCTAGTTTAATTTATTACATAACTATTTTCATCGTAAAATGAGTCGGAAAGGAGATATTGTGAAAAAACTGTTTTTGGGCGCCATTTTTCCAATATGGCGGCGCGAGCGGCAAAGATACGAGGTAGCAAAGTGAAAATTCGAAAAGAGCACGTCGAAATCTATAAAATCACAAATTTTCAAAACTCCCGGAAAACTTTCCAGGTAAAACTACCAAATGACTGGACTAATTGTACAAATTATTGTTAACATATAAAATAAACTTTTTCACTTTTTGTTACGGTTCAGACAAATGCACAGGACCTCGTAAATACGAGTAGCAAAATTTAGGCTACAAATAAAAAAATTTGAACCTTTTGGAATTTTCTCGTCGGTTACACGCTAAAAGCTACAAGTTTGTAACCTAGAAGTTTGTCAACATTAATGCCAGTAACAATTTTCGAAGTTTTTTTGGGGGTAAAAAATTTAAATTGTGAAGATTTTGGAATTTTTCCATCGATTATAGGCTAAAAGCTATAAGCCTGCCAAATGTCAAGTTTCTAGCTCATAGGAAAGTGGGTAAACATTAATGTCAGTGAATGGGTGATTTAGACTGTGCTAGATGTGAATGATGTTAGACTAAACAGTTTTTCCACACTTGTAGGGCAGCTAGAATCACCAAATTTGGCATACTTATGAAAGTTGGATGTGCCAATATTTCTGCCACATTTTATTCTATAAATCGTAAAAAATTAAGTTACTTAATGTTACTTGGCAATTGGCATCTCTGTGAGGGACTTCATAGTTCGCGCGCTTGAAGAAGAAATCTTGCTTGTAGAGCAGCCCATAGGCGTAGCGAGGGGGGGGGGGGTTTGGGGGTTTGAACCCCCCCCCCCATTGATTAAAAAAAGGAAAATTGTATAATTTTTTTAAGTGTGCCCATAAATTGCTTAATACAAGTATAAAGCGTGGGAAGCTTAAAACTCGTTATTTTGCGTCTTAATTTTTAAAATTTTCCGTGGGAGAACCCCCGGAAGCTTAAAACTCGTTATTTTGCATCTTAATTTTTAAAATTTTCCGGGGCACCCCTCTCCTTCCATACTCGCCAGACCCCGCGGATGTTATAACCCCCCCCATATGGTCGGCCTGGTTACGCCTATGGAGCAGCCTACGCGGCAGAGAAGAGAAGCGGCGAAGACAAGAATCACGTTGTTGCAGAACGACTAAAACGTTTAAACCCTGGGAGGGTTACCACAAAGTCAAGCATCTCACACACGTTACAAGCCGGCAGGATGAGGCAGCAACTCCAAATGCGACGACCTCCGTGCATTTACATGTTTAAATGATTTTAAATAGTTAAAAATCATGAAGGCATGTTTCCTGTCAATTAGAACCAATCACAAAGACGATTTGGAAGTAGTTTAATAGTATAAATAGTCTAAATATTCTTTACATTCAAAACTGGTCGTTGTGCAACACTGCAACATGATCAGAGGCCGCCACTGCTTGGTAGTAAATAATAATGCTTCATAAGACTAGTAACATACCGAACAACAACTTTTGGAGAGAAATAACCAACTGATTCTCCAGGCTGTCGACAATAGGGATTAAATACGAACTGTTACTTTTTCATGAAATTGGTTGCTTTCGTTATGTTCAAATTTAACAATCAATAACAAAATGTTACTTGCAGATCACAGAAAATGGATACTGACATTTAAAGAATATAAGCTATTTGTTTACATTTGACATAGCCTACAACATGTCTACCTAGAATAAATATGGAATGGCTGAATACTGTTACACTATGAGCCATATTGTCTTGAAACTGCACTTTCTCCACTGATTGTATATATTACCAATAGCCTAATTAGAATATATAAAATATGACTAATTTTAAACAAACTAATTATACCACTTCTGAAAGTAATTACCGGTATGTCCAAACAACACAACTCCAGTTTCAGACTGCCCAAGCAAAAGAACTGCAATATTATAGGCCTGTCTGAACTCTTCTAGGAGCCTGCAGAGACATGTAGACTAGGTTTTCCAACCATCGCTATAAAAATAATATTAGTGAGGGTTTAAAAAAGAGGTCTGTGACAATCCTAACTTGAAAAGGAAATGAACAAAACCTTTATCACAATGAAATTATTATAGGGGAAATCAACTTTTGTTTTTTTATTATTTTAACTATGAACCCATTCCCATCCCATCCTCAAACTTGGTACATCATTTAACATTGGTGTAACCAATTCCCTAGAATTTTTTGGGTATTTTAAAAAATGCACTTTTTTCAAAATTCAAAATTTTCACTTTGAATTTTGAAAAACAAATTTCATTAGAACTATTATGTGTTACATATCATTGGAAAGCTTGTAAAAAATGCTAAAAAATAACACCTTACCAAACTCTGGAATAATTAGGAGAGTTGCTACATCAGTTGAAATATACGTTGTTCATGCAATTTTTATAATTTTAATATTTTACATGGCTGTATTTTCAAAAGGGGTTGAAATATTTCAATAAAAGTTTGTATTTCTCTTAATATACATGAAAACTACTTCTCCACAAAATTTCATACAAATCTGAGGTGAAGTTAAATTTTCACTAAAAGTGGGGAAAAACAAATTTAGGGTGCACCTTCCCTCCTGACCCACCCTCAGTGAAGCAGTTCCTTTTATATCACAATCTAGCGAATTCTTCGAGGATGAACAGGCTGACAAACCGTTGGATACAAGGTACTTACTCTCACATTTTTAATATTTGGTACAAGGGGCACTCTCGAATTTTTAATATTTGGTACAAGGGGCACTCTCGAAGTTTTTATATTTGGTACAAGGGGAACATTCACATTTTTAATATTTGGTACGGTCGGGAGTGTCGGCGACAGCGAAAGACAAATACAAGGTGCACTTTAAGCTCCGCCCACTCGATATTCACATTTTGTCTCTCAGCGAAGCATGGTGTCAAACTATCCTTGTATATTGTCACCGACACTCCCGACCATACCAAATAATAAAAATGCGAGAGTGCCTCTTGTACCAAATGGGACCAGCCCTATTCTATTAGTCATACAGTTTTCTTTTTTACGAAACAAAATAACGTTTAAAATGCATCCCTAGATGCAAGGATTATAATTAGGTGCGAAATTGGTTCATATATAAGAATATATCCTGTAATTCTCTTTCCTTAAAATACGTAATTCATGATAATATCGTATAACTGACGGCCATCTTATGTGGGTAAACAGGTTAACCAACACGACAAACCTCACTGCAGACATAATATGGCACATTTCCAAAACGCGTGAATTTGGTATGCCTTACCAAACTAATATCACTGTTCATAACCTAACCAATCTAACCTAACCAGACAAACCTAACTGTCACAAATAGAATCTACCTGCCACTACTTACCTTATGGCAAGAAGATCAGTTGGTCATTCTGTTTCGCAGTTGATCATCCTACTTCACCCAGAACCATAATATGGCTGCCATGTTTAATGCGTAGTAAAAATGAACTGATTGCAAGGGGTAAAAATACAACAAAGTTCTAAAAACTACTAGTTCAACCCCTGAATCAATTCCTTCAACAAAAGTAAGTACATTAAATTACATTTTCAGCGTCAGGAAGGAAAATTGTATGACTAATGGAATAGGGCTTTACCCGTACTAAATATTAAAACTGCGAGAGTACCCCTTGTACCTAATATTAAAAATTCGGGTGCCTTTGTACCAAATATTAAAAATGGGAGAGTAAGTGCCTTGTACCCAACGGTTTGACAGCATGTTTATCCTCAAAGAATTTGATAGATTGTGGTGTAAAAGAAAGTGCTTCGCTGAGGGGGGGGCAGGGTGGGATATGTCTCATGCCACGATGCGCCTTATATTTGGTTTTCCCCTTGGCGACAATATACAAGGATACTTGGTCACCCTGCTTTGCTGAGAAACAAAATGTGAATATCGAGTGGGCGGAGCTTAAAGTTCAGCTTGTATTTTGCTTTCACCCACTGGATTTTACCTACAACTGCATTATGGACAATAAGCAACTTGCGATGGGAAAGGTTGAAGGCTAGGGGAAGATAAGGGAAGCGAGCGTCACCAGCGTAGAGCGGAATGAGAGCCAAGGTGCCACAAGTATTTATCTTTAGCCAGGAGTTTACTCAATAGGCCTATATCCAGTTAAGGGAAAACGGTAGAACAGGCCGTGCATGAGTGCCCCACTCCAACCCGCCTGGAAAGTAGGGGTTTTTGGTGGGGGAGACATCTAGCGGCGGTGTTTGAACTACTAGCAGCGATGGTAGCGCTATCTACTATGCGACTGGTGAAAGAGAAAAAAATAATTTATTTCTCCTTTATTCTCTTCCTTTCCCGTCTCCTTTCTCTCTTCCTCTCACCTCCTCTTTATCCTACCTACCTATTCAAGACCTATTCCTAATAGTAAATTTTGGATCGACCAGGATTCGAACTTGGGACCCCTAGCATTATAGCCAGGAGTCTTAACAATTACACCACAAGTGAATGTTGAGCAGTGAAGGAAGCTTTCGTATATTTGAGTTATGTAAGGGACGATTTCATGAGTTTTAACGCAAGAATCGGTTTTTATAATTTTGAGATATTTAGTTGGTTACGAAAAGAGCAGTGTTGGTGCAAGGGGATTTTCCTGCATCAATTAAGCCATATTTTAAGTTATAATATGGCGGTTTATATAATTGCGAAATATTATGTATGGTGCAAGGGTCTTTTTTATTATGAAATATTACTTGGTTTTTTTATAATTGTGAAATGTTCTGTTGGCATATATATGACGTTTTTTATAATTGTAAAATAGGGAAAATGGTACAGTAAGACACACCCGAGTCCCCCACTCCTACTCTCAATCCCTCCCCTAGTGGCGGCATTTGAACTACTAGCAGCGACGGTGGCACCATCTCTTAAGCAACTGATGAAACAGAAAAAATAATTTATTTCTTCTTCTCTTCCTTTCCCATCTCCTTCCTCTCTTCTCCTCTTCACCCTACCTACCTGTCCGAGACCTATACCTACTAGTAAATTTTGGATCGACCGGGATTTGAACTCAGGACACCTAGCATTGTAGCTAGGAGTCTTAGCCATTACGCCACGAGTGAGTGTTGAGCAGTGAAGGAAGCTTTCGTATATTTGAGTTATGATAGGGGGGATTTCATGAGTTTTAACGCAATAATAGGTTTTTATAATTTTGAGATATTTTGTTAGTTATGAAAAGAGTAGTGTTGGTGCAAGG
This sequence comes from Ectobius pallidus, assembly GCA_964059195.1. NCBI lineage: Eukaryota > Metazoa > Arthropoda > Insecta > Blattodea > Ectobiidae > Ectobius > Ectobius pallidus. Next base: position 166,661,734 of record CAXKWD010000003.1, read on the forward strand.
GAATTTCCCTGCATCAATTAAGCCATATTTAATGTTATAATACGGCGTTTTTTATAATTGTGAAATATTATGTATGGTGCAAGGGTATTTTTGTATTGTGAAATAGCCTATTTTGTTGCAAGGGTTGTTTTTATAATTATGAAATATTATGTGGAGGTGCAAGGGTCTTTTTTTATTGTGAAATATTAGGTGACATCTCAATTGCAATTAAGCATTACTGGCGTTGAGGTTAAGCAGCGGCTACCGGCATGGTGGCATGCCTTGCGGGGAAGCAGTGCAAGCGGGAAGTGGCCAGGCGGGGAAGCGGCCAAGCGAGTGGCGTGAGGAAAGGGGACCAGCTTGTGTCGCAAAGTACCAGTTTGCCGCAGGGGTGGATCCAGAGAGACTTTGGGGGGGGGGGCGGGGGGAGCCAAAGTAGAGAGGGAACTTTTACTCATAAAAATTAATTATTCCCAGTACACAATTGAAATCAAAATTAACATTTTGGCATTTTATTACAAATGTATTTCAAAATAATGAATGTCATAGCTTTAATTTTAGTATTTGGGTTATGTTGTCTTTACAAAATGTATTAGAAGAATGACCGTTTGAATAATTTGTGCTTAATGTTACAAACTTTGGGGGGGAATTTCCCCCATCCCCCCCCCCGTGGATCCGCCCCTGGTTTCCCGTAAAATGTTTGGTGCAGGGGAATTTTTTTATTGTGAAATATTATAACCGGCACTGAGCAACGGCCGGCGGGTGGCTAGGAGACATGCTAGGAGCAGCCGGTGGGATAGGGGAAGCGGCCAGGCGAGTATCGAGTGGAAGGGGGAAAAGTGCGTGGCCCATATTACAGATTCACCCCAGTGAATTCATCAATGAGCTCCAAGTTTAGCAGTGAAAAAGTTAGTTTCCCCATTAGAATTTTATTGTCACTAAACATTTACAAGAAATGTATCAACATAAATCTGTACATAAAATATTGAAATAAATATTATATTACTGGTACAAATAATTAACTAAGGATTACTGTCACTTGGCTTTTACAGTTGCTTATACACTACCACATCACAAAATATTAAATTAGTATAAATAAAAATTCCATTTATAGAGTTTATACACCACAATTTACTATAATCGATCCCATTCTAGTTTGATCCTAGTCAAAACAAAGAGGAGAACTCACAGAGAGTTTGCGGAAAATTCGCATCATGTGACAAAACGTGATTGGTTTATGTCATTAGCATGCACCATTACCAGAGTGTGGCTAATGAGTAGATGTAGATGTAGATATCTCATCCTGTAGATCCTGTGTTGAGCAGAGCTCAAGGATATAGAACATGTCAGATCAAAAAATACTTGCATGTTATAACAATAATATAGGCCTACAGAAACGGCAAGCTGCCAAATTTATCCAAGCTGGAAATATTCATCCAAATTGTAGAAGGTGTGAGTTATTAAAAATTCCTTGACAGATGTTTTGAAAGGTTTGCTCTTTCTTTGAATACATAATAATTTAATGTTGTTTGGAAGCTTGTTATATATCTGTACTGCAGAATAATAAGCACCCTTCTGAAAGAGTTTTAACGAGTTATTTGGTCTGTGTAGATCATTCATGTTTCTCGTAGTACGTCCATGTACACTAAAATTAGTTTGAAATTTATCAATATTATCCATTACATAACACATAACAGAGTATATATACTCCCCTGTAAGAGTGAGGACTTTTAATTTTTCAAATAGCGGTTTACAAGATTCCCTTTTTTTCTTTCCACACATTATTCTTATTGCCCGCTTTTGTAATCTAAATATTTTCTCCCTATGGGAAGAGTTGCCCCAGAATATGATCCCGTACCTCATTACCGAGTGAAAATATGCAAAATATACCATAAGTAATGCATCCTGTTTTAATATATTATTTAAAATTCTTAAAGCAAAGAACGCTGAACTCAGTTTTGGACTTATCATTTCTATGTGTGTCTTTCAGTCAAGATTTTGGTCAATTTGCAGTCCTAAAAATTTTACATTGCTAATTTCTTGTATGATTTGTGTTTCATAATTAATTTCAAGATTTGAGATACATATGTATTTTTGTCCTAAATTGTATAAAATGGGTCTTATCAATATTAAGTGTCATTTTATTAGCTAGAAACCATGTGTTTAACTCGTGAAAAGCCTTTGTAGCTATTCTTGATAAATGTTCTTGTGACGTTCCTGTTACAAGTACACTAGTATCATCTGCGAAGAGCAATACCTTTGATTCGTCACTTAAGTTATAGGGCAAGTCATTAATGAAAATTAAAAAGAGCAAAGGTCCTAGTATTGATCCCTGAGGTACCCCATTCTTAACAACCCCTAGGTTAGATTCATTTCCATTTCCATTTTGAGTTCTATCAGAAAGATATGATTTGAACCACTTAAGTGTTAAATTATCGAACTCATAATGATCCGATTTTTTAAAGTAATATTTCATGATTTATACAGTCAAACGCTTTAGCTAAGTCACAGAAAATTCCCAGAGTATATTTCTTTTTATCTAACACTTCCAGTATTTCTGTAGTAAGTTGAAATGTAGCATTCTCAGTGGACATGCCACTTCTAAATCCAAACTGAGATGAAGTAAGAATGTCATTCAAATTAAGATAGTGTATTATGCGGTTGTACATGACTTTTTCAAAAACTTTTGAAAATAAGGTTAAGAGCGATATAGGTCTGTAATTTGATGGTAGATTTTTGTCACCTTTTTTAAAGAGGGGCTTAACAATAGCATGCTTCAGTCTTTCTGGAAATATTCCATTTTCTAATGAACAATTGCGTATGTGACTAAGAGGTTTACTGAGTTCCGATGAGCAGCTTTTTAATAACTTATTACTTATCTCATCCCATCCAGACGAGCTTTTACTTTTGAGAGATTTGATTATATTTTCAATTTCTATGTGGGAAGTCAGGTTCAATTGAAATCTATGGTTCCAAACTGTAGACTTTGTTAGTAGGTCTACTGCCTTAATGCTAATATTATTTATAGGAATACTTATATTAAATATATTTATAAAGTGACTATTAAAAGCATTTGTAATGTCTGATAAATTATCTAGTTTTCTGTCTCGGTATATTAATGATGTACAATCATTGTTTCCCTTTGTTCTCCCCATTCCGTTTTTTTATTATATTCCATACAGTCTTAACTTTATTATTTGATTTATTAATTACTTGTGAAAAATGCCTACTTTTTGCTTCTTTGATTACTTTCTTCAGTATGTTGCAATACTTTTTATAGTATTCCTTATGACTTTGGTTGTTACTGGTTCTATATTTTAGGTAGAGCGCTCTTTTGTTTGCATATGATATTTTAATACCAGCCGTTAACCATGTGTTATTCCTTGAATTAGGTAAATTAGCAGTTTTCTTTTTTGGAAAATTTGCCTCAAAATGTAGTGACACTATGTTTAGGAGTTCACTTAATTTACTACCTACTTTGTCATAGGATAACATAGATTCCCAGTTTTCATTCGCAAGATCTTGTTTGAAATTTAAAATTGAATCGTCATTCATTACTCCAGTCATATTACTATGACTACTGTTACTGTTTACTGTTTACTATGACTACTGTTACTGTTTACTGTTTGAATTTACTTTATTATTGTTCAGCACTAACATTTGTGCATCATGATCTGATAATCCATTTAATATTGGAAGTACTTTAAAATTAAAATGTTTTTCTGTATCTATGAATATATTATCTATTGTTATTTGGGAGTCGTTCTGAATTCTCGAGTCATTCTGAATTCTCGACAGATAGCGTGGGTGTAATAGCCGGTATGCGCTAGCCGTCCGTCACTTGTTTTTCCAGTTGTCGTCTGCTGGCACCATGCTTTTAAATGGCGTTCCATCTTCCCCGTCTGAAAAAGTATGTTCGTAATTTTATATTTTTATAGAGGACATGAGACTACTATACATACTTCCTTATCTACTGGGCCCTGCTAGAATGTTTAAGTGTCAAAAAGACGAAAGAAAAATTACAGCAGATAGATTCTAAATAACACTAAAAAGGAAGTATAACTAACAAATATTGTGAGATATTTCCGATATAGATGATATTATTTTATACTAGAGTTGCAGTAATATGTTATCAATGTATAAATATTTTTATGCAGTGTTGCAATTGGATATTCTTTAATTTTTAAGTTAATATTAAATTTGTCGTGAGCATCGAGAAGATGTTATGGGCCATTTAAAAATAGGGTAAATTACAAATACGAATAAATTAAAATTACGTATTAACGCAATGATAATTACAGTACATTGTGTGAATTTTATACCTTTGTTAAACTATATCTTTAGTGCACCTTTATATTTAAAAATTACTTCCCTGTTTAATTTATTTAGTTATTTTAGGCCTATTTAATTGCTGTATAAATATGTGTATATTAATGTAGCCTTCTATTGCATCTGAGACCAAAATATAAATTCTGTGATTTCTAAATAGCCAAGTTAGATTGAAGACCTCGAATAAAAATTGTGACAATAGCGTTGCCAATTTAATAGCCTACATAACTTAACTTATAGTTATTAAATTCTGCCTTTATAGTCTGCTATGTCATGCAATGAAATATTCTTAACAATATTTTGTCTCATAACTAGAAATGAAAATCATGTAGCGATGGTCTAGCATACCGATAATGAAAGGAATTAGAAAAAATGAGGAATGAGAAAAAAAAGAAAGAAAGAAAAAAAAGGTCTAATCGATTCTCCAGTTCCCATCTTTTTTTAACTATTATGGACAGGAAGAGGTAAGTTCTCGTGTTGTAAACATTTTTTAATATTTTGATTTTGAATAAGTTTTTAATAGAATAGAAATAGAAAGGAAGTTTTTGGTTTAGGTACTGTAACTTACTTAAATAAAATCTAAAGTCATTATCTTTAGGCATTGTTAAAACTACATTTAAAAGTTCTTCAACTTTATCTATAAAAAAGTCATTAAAATTAAAAGGACTTACTTAACTATTAAAATTCTTGTCATCAGATGACAATTTACTTTCTTTTTTTATAATATTCCACATGGTTTTTGGCTTATTTGTAGCATTCTTTATGATACCATTATTTAATTTGATTCTGGTCTCCTTTACTAACCTATATAAACTCTTTTTACATCCCTTATATGTTTTCTTTATATTGTCAGAACCAGTATTGATATACCATTCAAAATACAATTTACATTCATTTTTAAGTTGAACAGTATCCTTACTCCATACTCTTTTAGGCCTAGGAAGAGAAGACTTATTGACAATTTTTTTAAGCGGAAAGCAAGTTTCAGCCAAGCCGGAGAGTTTCAACATAAAAAAATTTGTTTTATCACAAGTACTACGCAGTTCATTGTACATAAGAATCCAGTTAACGATTGATAGTCTGTCACAAAAGATTGCAACATTCTCTTCATTCATTACCCTCTTCAATTGATGTTTAATCTTGTATTTACCATTACCCTTAAATTACTCAACTTTAGATAAGTTAAATTGAAGATCGCCCAGTGATCCGATACCTCAGTTCTAATAATTTGGCTCTTAATGAGTCTGTCCCTGCCATTAACAATATTGTCCAGGCAACAGCCTCCACCATATCTGGGTCTCGTAATACCGACGGTAGTAATATTTATGTTAAAAGATGTAAACAAGTTCTTTAGCGTAATATAATCTAAACTAGTTTCTAATCTAAAATCTAAATTAAAATCTCCACATAAAATTATGTTTGCATTAAAAGAGCTTAAGTGCTCAAGTAACCTATCCATCCTATCAATAAATTTATTAAAATCCTTACACTCGACATTAGGTCTATATAAAGCTACCACAATCGTGTTTATGTCAACTAGAAAAGTAGCACTATATGGTGGTATAGGCTAAATATGCATTTGATATACAGTGTGTCCCACGCAAGAGTTGGCCAATGACGCGGGTTCCTGCGGCGCGGCGGGCACAGCTCCAACTCCCGAGCGATCGGGTGAAATATCTACGCTAATGAAGCCGCAATCGGTGTTAAGATTCAGGTTCTCACATTTACAGTTGGAATTACAATGAAAATAACCACGTACCTCATCATAAGAGATGTTGGAAATGTCCTCCTCTTGCATCCACACAACATTGGAACCTGTTTAAGAAATTTTCTTTCACGCGCATAAGTTCAGCTTCCGAGATAGAATTAATTTCTCTTCTGATATTGTCTTTAAAGGAAGGGTAAACTAAAAAAATACCATTTTCTTATTTTAATCTCATCGCACGGAGCTTTGAATTACGAAACGAATGGTGATCTCGTGAACTTCAGGTGCCCAATATTACGCCTTGTACGGGTGAAGTGAAAAGCTGCTGTGACGTCACACCTGACTAACTCGCTAGCAGGACAACAGCTGCTGTAATGCTCGTTCGTGTGTTTCTAATACACCACCAAGTCTCATTTGTGTTTGTTGTTGACAGAGATGCCTGCAATGTTACCTTCTAAGGACAAATCTCTGTATTCACAAATTAATATCACACGAAAAGAAAATGACAAAGAATTATTGAAAGAATTGCAAGGAAGAAAAGAAAATACGGAATGGTGTAAATGTGGGCTGTGTATACATATGAAAACGGGCCACGAAAGTGTGTGTTGTTGGGACTGTGAAGTAATTTGTGAACAGAAGGGGGTTGTAGACTGTATAACACGACATTGCTCATTCGATAGCGTTATTATAAATAAAGATACACTAGTTGCCAGGCGTTATCAGTTAATACTTAGATCTAATACAGTTCAAAAACAAAATATTTTTTCAAGATACGAACAGAGTCACATTCAGATTCAGAATCATCTTTTGCGGTAGTAGAAATTTCTGAAATGCTAAAAGAGCTATCTAATCCAAATCACAATTTCTAGAAGAAACATTCATTGAATCTGTGCAAACATTGACATAAGTATCATTTCCTAGTTCACACTGAACGCCTACGCTGTTAGAAACTGAATTTTCGTCATAAATACTAGATTCCACATTCATGATTTGTCCATTCCCGGATACTGAAGGATTACTGTTCAAATCTTGCAATAACTCTCTCATTTCCTTCTTCCTCGAGTACGACGATTTTCTTTACTTCATTGGCGGTGTTTCAGATTTCCCACGCAAAAGAACTGATGGCACAGTACTTCTTTTTTAAACAGATTGCGGGGTTTCTCCAGATAACTGTTTTCGTAACTGTACCGAAAGCTCGGTATCATTTTCTTCAAAATGTTGTAAACAAACCGTACTGTATTTAGTAGGAACAAATTTTTCTCTTTTTATTTTTATCAGCCATTGCTTATTTACGTTCGGATGACTTATCTCTGTTGGGAAATCGATGAAAAGATATTTTAAGTGTGTTATCACTCTTCGACGATGAGTTTGTACACCCCACAACACAACAATAAACCATTGTTTGAACAGATACTCACTAAAAAACTGAAACAGTGGACAGAATGCTGTGAACTATCTTTCACCGGGCGAGACTGAGTCAAGCACTCGTCAAGTGTGACGTCACGCGCCCACCGCGTTACAATAAACATATTCGTTTTGTGATTAAATGTGAAGGTGTAAAACATTTCTAACAGTGAATATCATTTCTTAAAAACATTTTCTTTCAATCCGTATGAAGAAAATGATACTGAATTTTTAGTTTACTTTTCCTTTAAGTTCTTCTAATGTGTGTGGGTTTGATCTAATTTCTGTTCAGTAAGTACGCGAGCGATCGGTGTTAAGATTCAGGTTCTCACATTTACAGTTGGAATTACAATGAAAATAACCACGTACCTCATCATAAGAGATGTTGGAAATGTCCTCCTCTTGCATCCACACAACATTGGAACCTGTTTAAGAAATTTTCTTTCACGAGCATAAGTTCAGCTTCCGAGATAGAATTAATTTCTCTTCTGATATTGTCTTTAAGTTCTTCTAATGTGTGTGGGTTTGATCTAATTTCTCTTCAGTAAGTACGCGCCGCTTGGTCCCTCGTTTACTATCGCGAATCGAACCAGTTTCCTGAAGTTTGCTTACAAGTTTTCGCACGGCTTCTCTGCTTGGAGGACGTACACCTGGGAATTTTGCTAAAAACCGACGTCTTGCGTCCTTGCAAGATGATGTAATAAATCACATGTTTTTCTTTGTGAGAACCTGAACCATTACACCAACAGTGGGCTTTATTAGCGTAGATATTTCACCCGTTTCCTTTGTAATGTACGGGAAGTTGACCTATACACTTTATTTTTAAGTTTCTCCATAAATAATATTCACATACTGTTAGAAGAACTTAAAGACAATATCACATAGGCCTATCACAAGAGAAATGAACTCTGTCTCGGAAGCTGAACTTATGCGCGTGAAAGAAGATTTCCTAAAATGGTGTCAGTGTTGTGTGGATGCGAGAGGAGAACATTTCCAACATCCCTTGTGATGAGGTACGTGTTTATTTTCATTGTAATTCCAACTGTAAATGTGAGAACCTGAATCATAACACCGGCTTCATTAGCGTAGATATTTCACCCGATCGCTCGGGAGTTGGAGCTGTGCCCGCCGCGCCGCAGGAACCCGCGTCATTGGCCAACTCTTGCGTGGGACACACTGTAGAAATAAATAATATTAAAAATGTCTGCGAAAACACACCACATATATCGGTGTTTATCACGTATATCAATTAGTATTTTACTGTCTGAACCATAGAGGTATATTCTTTAGTTACTCTGAACCATACCCAGTCGCCAAATTAGCAACACTGTATATAAATATTCATATCTGCATAACATTTCGTACGTCGGGAACATAGTAATATAATTAATAGCGGGCATTTCTCACAGTATTTGTCAGCTTATTCTTCCTTCTTTTCGACTTATATAGCTTCTATCTTTTGCAATTTTTCTTTAAGCTTTTTCACGTAATTATATTCTGGAAGTGTCCAGTATACAAAGAAATGCGCCTAGTAGCGCTTTCCCCGCTAGAAAAATAGAAAAGTTCGAATGTATTTTTCAGTCTGCAAAGATGAAACTCCATTTAAAAGCATGGTACAAGCAGACGACAACTGGAAAAACAAGTGACGAACGGCTAGCGCATACCGGCTAGAGCAGTGGAGACATCTGCTGATTCTAGTTCGCTACATCCCTATATCAACATTTACATGTGAAATAACTCTCTCACTGGCATCGTCATCATTATAGTATATCAATTAGCAAACAAATCAAAGGATTCATTGTTCACGACGACCCTGCGAGTGAGTTATATACTGAGAATAAACAAACTAACATTAAACACGGTGACACTTGCGTTCTCACGTGCGGGCTATGACAGCCACGCCTCTTTGTTTTGAACAGGATCGTTCTTAAATGGGATAGAGAATAACCAGTATTCTGCATTTTTCCCAATTGAGATTAAAAAAATCGTCAAGTGAATAAAAATAGTTTAATTAGTATGCCTTTAATGGCATTTTTAAACTGAACTGTTGACATTGATTTAAATGTTAACCTATACTTACCGACTTACGACACCCTTTTTCCATGTTTCCGCCTGATTATATACTGCTTTGAAGACGGCAGTCGTGTACAACGTCCACAATCAAGTTTTGTTGTTCAACAAACCTCACCTCACGAGTCCACCGCACATTGTGGCGGTAACACAAAGTCACAAACCTCGCCTCGCCACTCATTCTCACATTGTGGCGGCAAGGATATAGACAGTGTTGCCAACTAAAAAAATTGTTCCGTAAAAACCATTGAGTTGGAGAAGAACTGGAGTTAGCAGTCCAGCACAGAAAGTGAGGCCGACTGTTTCGACTAGCTCCGCCTGGAAAATATGGCAAGAAGCTATTTGTCTGCTCAGCAAGAAATGTCAAGTAGGCATATATGCCTGAAAATTTATTACGATAGAGTGAACAATACCTTACCTTTAACTCCAAATAATTTATTTTTATCAATACGAATGGCTTTACCCGTGACTTCTCTTTTCATTATGTAAGTCTAACCGACAAGTTCGCGCGTATTCAATACAACATTTATTACTAGGGCCCAGATTCTTATGTTTTAAACTATTTTATTCCTTGCTAGTTAAGTGTGGTATTTGAATATAATTATTCATTGTCATGAATTACGTTAAATTAATATTACGTTGACATGTTTAGAAATTGAAACATATTTGATATTTGATAACATTTTTAGGCAGTACCAACTGCAATCGGTCACATTAGCTATTTACATTAATACACATCTTTAAGAACCTAAGCTATGAATATTTACATTCTTACAAACTTAATTACATTAGTCAAAATTATTATTCAAAGTTATACTAATGCCATAACCCAAGTGACACTAAATGAACAAAGTATACTTACAGATTACACATGTAATTGCTTACACTAAGTTGCTCTGTTCTATTTGTAAATCTGATTCTAAGTGTTCTTTAACATTATAAAAAAGGATTTTTTAAAGCTAGGAATATAGTTTTTTTAAAACAAAGTTGGGGGCATTTCTTGAAGTTTGTATGGTAATTTGTTATACAGTATAATGTTGTCCCAAATTTATTTTGATTTCTGGTCTGATAAATAAGCACTTCCGTGTTTGATAGCTTTTTATGTAATATTTTACTAATGACAAGACATAACAAATATACAAATTTATTATTGTTAGTAAGCCTGTCTCAATAAATAATGGTTTGCAATGCTCTAATTTTTTAGCATTGGTTATTATTCTAATTGCTTTTTTCTGGATAACTAATACTTCATTAATTCCTACGCCATTTCCCCATAGGCTACTACTAGATCACACCTTATTATGCTCTGAAAAATGCATATTAGGTAGTCTTTACATAATCTGAAGATACTTACTTACTTACTCACTCTATGGCAATGGACAATTCCTAAGCAAGCTAAATGAATATTATGTTTTATGGAACCCGAAGGTTCATTGCCCCGGTTACTTGAGTCCGTCATTCAACCCTATTCTGTGCTAACTCCATCCAGCCATCACTCGCAAATCCTACTTCCCTTGAATCTATATTAATATTGTCCTCCCACCTGCATCTAGGTCTTCCAAGTGGTATATTCCTTTCGGGTCTCCCCGTCAATATTTTTTAAATATGTCTTTCTTCCCCCATGCGTGCAACATGTCCAGCCCATTTCATCCTCCATGATTTAATTAGCTTTACTATATCCGGTGACGAGTACAGGTTATGAAGCTCGTCATCAAGCCGTTTTCTCCAGTCCCCATTTTCATCTCTCTTAGGCCCAAATATTTTCCTAAGCATCCTGTTTTCGAACACTTTCAGATTTTGTTCTTTGCGAAGAGTAAGCGACCATGTCTCACATAATACAACCGGCAGGATAATTGTACTGTATTATAAATGTTTATTTTTGGATTTGTGGACATTAGATGAAAAGATAAGAATTTCTTACCTGCATAAAACTAGCATTTCCTGATTTGTGTCTACACTTAAATTGGGCCTTAATATTATTTGTGTCTGTAATTATTGCTCCCAGATAAACAATTCTTTAATCTACTTATTAAATAGATTACACATGAGAGCCTTTTACAAATACTTCTAATCTAAGTTAATCTGTTTCAACCATTACCTACCTCAGCTCATCCTTTTATGCGAAACTAAGTATGCCCATTGTTGTATTTTTTATTAGTTCTTCGATTTTTCCATGCATTGCCATCCTACCTGAATTATGATATAGGCCTATCCAAAAAATTGTTAACATCTGGATTAAGGATTAATTACTAAATATGATATTAAATGCTATTATCACAATAAAATACACTTAAAATGAATGATGACGATTTTGAAGTAGAACAATAATTTCTAAAGATTTCAACGTAATACTAATTTAATGTAATAAGTGTAGTATTGAATGCATTCTATTTTGTCGGTTAGGCAACGACAGAAGTCACGGGTAAAAACATACGTATTAATATTCATCTTAATTATAATAATGACATACTTTAAATTATATTAATATTAATTATTCTTATAATGCATGCAAGAAGAACTATCTTACAATGATTCGTCAACAACATCTTCAATTTCCAAACCAAACATGTGATAATTCAATACAAGAAAGGCGATTTGACGTTTCGTATTGAGCAGACAAATAGTTTCTTGCCATAGTTTCCGGGCGAGACTAGTCGAAAAAGTGGCCTCACTTCTTAGTACAGGGGTGTTGAAGGATCTAGTAGGCCTTGCATTTCATATTTTTTGTTACCAGTTGGCAGGCCTACCAGTTTGGTTTGTTGACGTGAGTTCTGTGCTGTATGGGCACGTTTTTAAAGTCATCGATTGATTCCACCGGTGCCATCGGTCTTTCACCAGGGCGTTTGTAAAGTCAACGGACAATCCACCGGGAAAGCATCAGGCCGTTCATAAACTCACCGGTGAAAGTCCGGTGGAAGTCACCGATTGCAACCAGACTCACCGAACTTAAAGTACGATGCTTCTTAGATGACAAACATGGCGGAGCAGCGAAGCAGACGACACTTGCCACTAGCATTAATACATTGAGTTTATTTTCGTGCGAAAGCTAACGAACTGCTCTTCATCAGAGTTTGAGTCCTCCGAAAATGAAAGTGATGAGTTGATTTTGTTTGAAGACGAGAAAAGAAAGAAAAAATACTCTACATAAGAAATCTATTAATTCCAAATATCTCGAATAATAAGCTTTCATGGGACCAACAAATAAACAAATGCTACTGCTAAGCTGTCTCGAGTTATTTATTTTTCTACTCCTTAAGCTAAAAGCCTCAGTTAGTCAAGATATGTTAATAACAGCGTATTTTTCATCCACATATCCTATATGGCATCCGGTTATGGGGCAGTACCGGTAGTTCAGGGTCAATAAAGGTGTTCCTATGTCAGAAAAAAATCATAAGTATTTTAGCAGGAGTAAAACATCAAGATAGTTGTGTAGGTCTACCTGATATTTCGTTAATTAAAAACAAACACAGTTCCTAGTCTTTATATAAATTTAGTACACGTGAAAGAAAACCTACAACAATTCACACAACGCTTTTGTATACACGAACACAGAACTAGAAACAATTTGAAATTAGATTTGCCGTCATTCAGATTGTTGTTGTTGTTGTTGTATTTAAATAAATAAATAAATTAAATAAATGTGTTGACAGTCATTTATATAAGCAATATATATTTTATAATAATTTGCCCTTTCTGCTGTTGAAGTGCCTACTAAAAAATTTAAGAAAGTCCTAAAAAGCTGGCTCATATCAAAAGCATTTTATACTGTAATGTAAATGATTTCCTAAACATGGAATGGACATACAATTTTAATTAGGCCAGATTAATATTTATAAGTATATGGTATTTTAATTGATCACATATTATAATATAATTTATTGTTTAATTTACTTTTAGTTTTAAGGGTCTTTGATGCAATTGTAAATACTTAAGTAGGCCTATCATCTTAAAACTTATTTTATTTCTTTTGTGTAACATTGTAAGTTGTATGTATCCTTTTTCCCCCTGATTGAATGGAAGATAAGGCCTTCACTCTGCCAGGTAGAATAAAACATTATTGTAAACTGACAGCACAGGCTATCCATAATGAGGTCAGGTACCGCATTTAGCTATGCAATATTTTATGGATTTTAATATGCTCAAAATATTATTTATGATAATGGTAGCACTCAGTTATTAGTTCCCTGCCCATCATATATTATTATTTCCATTTCTAGCAAATCCATGATGAAATAATTAATATACATTTCGAATATTCCCGCTGGAATCCATCAACCCGTTCGTAAATTCAACGGCTCATCAGATGAAAAAAATGGCGGATGACGTTCATCGTACATTCACCGGACTTTCACTGCACTTTTCCACCGGTGGATTTACTGGTGACTTTAAAAACGTGCCCTATGTGTTGACTAATGGCCGACGAGTTGTCTGATATATATTGTCTTGTGGTTAGAAATAAAAAATAGTGTGTCTGAACTTTAACTTTATCCTTATTCGTAACATTTTGGCGACCGTGACAGGACGACTATGGATAAGCTAAAGAAAGATAGATCTACTATGAGAAGATTATTGACGAGGGCGGCGAACTCTTTGGAAGCGACGCTCAAAAATGATGAGTCCACAAGACAGGATCTTGTAGCGTGCTTTAAGGTATTAGAAGATAAAGCTGATAGACTTTTCAAGAATGACGAATTGCTACAAGAAGAATACCACCAATCTGAGGTTAAATTAAGTGATGAAGAAGAAACCAAAGATTTGGACGAAACGGAAAGTTACCGCGAAAAGTGGTTGGTGTTGAGAAGCCATTTTGAAGAAAAGTTGACGGAAGATATGGAGGCAACAACAAGCAACCGGAGTAGTTTCAGAGGTGGATGTGCTTCAAGAAGCCTGAAGTTACCGAAGTTAGAACTTAAAAAATTTGACGGTAATGTGAAACATTGGATAGCATTTTGGGCACAGTTTAAACGAATTCATGAAGATGTTAGCCTAGAACCAGAAGACAAGTTTCAGTATTTGTATCAAGCTACAGAGGAAGGCTCATCGGCAAGAGAATTAATTGCAAGTTATCCACCTTCAGCAGAAAACTATCCAAAAGCCATTGAACAGCTGAAGACAAGGTTTGCTCGTGATGAACTTCTAATCAACATTCATGTCAGGGAGTTGCTACAACTGGTTTTGAAGAAAGCTGCGACAACTGAAGTAAACCTACGTGGTCTATATGACAAACTTGAGACTCAGTTGAGAGCCTTAGAAACATTAGGAGTGACGGCCAATAAATATGCAGCTATGTTATACCCACTGGTTGAGTCTGCGTTGCCAGAGGAAACCCTAAAAGCATGGGGAAGATCACAGAATCAACAAGAGAGGACTCAGTGTGATAGCTTAGAAGCACTGTTGCTATTTTTACGTCAAGAAGTTGAACGAGAAGAACGACTGCATATCAGCCGTGCTAGTTTTAGTTACGGGAAGCCTCAGGACCTTGTGAATCATAAGGTACCCACAGCAGCAGTCATGCATGCAGGAGAAAGTAAGCAGTCAGAAAAATCTTGTATTTGGTGCAATAAGAGTTCTCATGTCTCTCAAGATTGCTTTAAAGCAAAAGAAATGAGTCGTGATGAAAAACTAGACATTTTAAGGAAAAGGGGTGCGTGTTTTAATTGTCTGTTGATGGGACATACCTCGAAGGTGTGCAGAGGCAACATCAAGTGTTTGTTGTGTTACAAGCGACATCATGCCGTCATGTGTCCTAAGTTGCAGTCTAAAGGACATGTTAACGAAGAAGACAAAGTGGGAAGAACACAAACTTTGTTATCCCATCAACAACATCAGACCTTACTACAGACACTGATGGTGAAAATCGAAGGGGCTAAGACTAAGTGGTTAGCAAGAGTTCTTCTGGACTCAGGATCACAGAGATCATACATAACCAAGGATGGCGTGCAGAAACTAGGTCTGAAGAAAATAGATGATGAAAAGGTGAGACACTATCTTTTCGGAGGAGTGAACACTGAACAAGAAGTTCACGGTGTTTACAACATCACATTACATAGCCTGGATGACCAGTTTAAATGTATCATTCCTGTGTTGGACAAAGACAAAATATGTACATATGTGCCACGGCTAGAAATACAAGAATACTACCCCTTACTGAAAGAAAATAATATAATCCTGTCTGATGTAGGCCATGATGTACCAGAAGTAAAGATTCTACTGGGAGCGGATGTACTGGCCAGATTGTTTACAGGAAAGATTGTAGAGTTGGATGAGAACATGTCTGCTTTCGAGACTAAGCTTGGGTGGACTGTAATGGGGCAGAGAAAAGTGAAGGACAGTTTTAATAGAGTAGGTGCTGTCAGCTGTTTAAATAGTTTGGATATTCCGGATTTATGGCAACTGGATACAATAGGCATCACAGATCCCATTGAAGTGAAAACAAAAGAGAACCTTGAAATGGAGACTTTGCAATGTTTCAAACAAACTGTTAAGGTTAGAGAAGATGGGAGATACGAGGTGCGTTTGCCATTCAAAGAAGGTCATCCACCGCTGAGTTCTAACAAGGAGATGGCTAAGATGAGACTAGTCGCTACCACCAAGAAACTGAAGGATATGAACAAGTATGAAAATTATGACAACATACTATGTGGTTGGTTAAAGGATGGTATAATAGAAAGGGTTACATGCTACAATGAAGAAGAGGGAGATTACTACCTACCCCATAGAGCGGTGATTAAAGAATCCAGTATGACTACAAAAATTCGACCTGTATTTGATGCTTCGGCTAAAGATAAGGCGGGCAACTCATTGAACAGCTGTTTGGAGAAGGGTCCTAACCTAATAGAGAAGATCCCACAAATCCTAATTCAGTTTAGAAAAAACAAGATAGGTGTAATAGCAGACATAGAGAAAGCATTTTTACAGATCAGTCTGAACGAAACTGACAGGAATTTCTTGAGATTTCTTTGGTGGGAACAAGAGAAACTCATTGAATACAGACACTGCAGAGTGGTGTTCGGTGTTTCATCAAGTCCCTTTCTGCTCGGAGCAACTATATCACACCATTTAGATGGAGCTCCTGATGACTTGAAGGCAACAGCATTGAAATTACAAGAGTCATTCTATGTAGACAACTGTGTCACTAGTGTTGCGAATGAAGAGGAGTTAAATAAGTTTGTGGAAGAAGCCGATAAGCTGATGACTTCTGGAAGTTTCAAATTGCGAGGATGGGTCAGTGGACCTGTTAACTGCTTCACAGAAGAGTCATCGGTACAGGAATGTGTACATGTATTAGGATTGATCTGGAATCCTGAACTAGATCAGCTTTCTTGTGAATTTGATGTGATATCGATGATGGCACAACCGATTACAAAGAGGAAGCTGCTGTCAGTTGCACAGAGAATATTCGATCCCATTGGTTACACATGCCCGACGACACTAGTCCCAAAAATGTTATTGCAAGAAATATGGAAGGAAAAATACAGATGGGATGAGGAACTACCAGCCCACTTGGCTGGACGATTCATAGCATGGGTTAAGCAAATACATTGGTTAAAGCAGTGTGATATTCCCAGAGCAATATTACCAAATGCTTGGGTGGCAGGTGACATACAGATGCACATATTTTGTGATGCGAGCAAACATGCTTATGCAACGTGTGCTTTCTTAAGAACAGAAACAGATACAGAAGTGACAGTAAAATTGGTCCAAGCTAAAACTAGGCTCGCACCTATAAAGACTGTGACGATTCCTCGTGTAGAACTTCTGGCTGCAGTCATAGGAACACGAATGAGCATCCAGATAAAACAGGCATTGAAAATAAAAGATTTGAAAATGAATTATTGGACCGACTCTGCTGTTGTATTGGCATGGATTAAAAGAAATGAAAACTGGAGCACCTTTGTGGGTAATAGGTGTAAAGAAATATGCTGCTACAGTGACCCTGAAGACTGGCACCATGTACCAGGCGAGCGGAATCCTGCTGATTTGCCATCCAGAGGGTGCACTCCAAAAACACTGTTCGAGAGTCGTTGGTGGCAGGGACCAGAATGGCTCAAAGGCAGAGTAAAGGATTGGCCTCGAGAAGAATCGATTGCTTCAGAAGAAGAAGTTAATAATGAAAAGAGAAAGGGAATTGTTGTGGCTACAGTCACTACTGCAGTAGAAGAGAACTTTGTTAATCGGTTACTGTATTTTTCGCAATATACCAAGATGGTACGGATGATTGGTTGGATCTTGAGATTTTATCACAATCTTCTTCAGGTGAATAAGAAAAAGAGAGAATTGACTTTCGAAGAAGTCCAAGAAGCCGAGATTGTATTACTAAGAATGGTACAGTCAGAATGTTTCACAGACGGAAGTAAGCTCACTAAGAATATGCAGTTACTGAAAGATGAAAGGGGACTAATGAGAGTGAAAACTAAACTCAACTTGAGTGAGGAAGTCCAGTCCTTTAAGACGCCAGTGGTACTCTCAGGCAAGCATGTAGTTACTACAAGATTGATAATGGAACAGCATCGGCTCAATATGCATGCTGGTTTACAAACATTACTTGCTGTGCTTAGAGAAACTTATTGGATTGTGGGTGCAAGAAAAGCAGTGAAACAAGTGATTAATAAGTGTGCTGTTTGTAAGAGACATCGAGCTACATCAGTGCAGGTACCTTTTGCTGCATTACCTAAGGATAGAGTTGGACTTTCAAAGCCTTACGAAATTACCGGAGTAGATTATGCAGGACCATTATTCTTGAAATCTGGAGAAAAGGCATGGATTGTCCTGTTTACTTGTGCTGTGTACCGTGCTGTGCATCTGGAATTAGTCCAATCCTTGTCTACAGCCTCATTTATACAAGCTCTGAGAAGGTTTGTAGCTCGACGAGGAAGACCCTCCACTATTTGGTCAGACAATGGCACTAACTTTGTTGGTACCAATAGAGCACTGCATGAGTTGGATTGGAAAGAGATTGTGGACGTTGCAGCTGTAAAACGTATCTTGTGGAAGTTTAATCCACCTACTGCTTCATGGTGGGGCGGATGGTGGGAGAGACTAGTGAGAATGGTGAAGGAACTCATGCGTCGAAATCTTGGACAAGCTTGTCTGCAATATGAGGAACTATACACAGTGCTATGTGATTGTGAAGCCGTCATAAACGCTCGGCCACTCACCTATGTGATGGAGGATACGGAAGAGTTAATCCCATTGACTCCAGCGAGTTTTCTACAAACACTTTCCTGTAACGAGACTCCTGATTTGGATGCCATAGATAGTACAGCTTTACAACAGAGATGGAAATATTTACAGAAGTTAAGACAAGATCTGAGAAGCAGGTTTAGAACTGAATATCTGGCTTTACTGGTACACTATGGTCAAAGGAAGGAGCGAACTGTTAGTATTGGGGATGTTGTTCTGGTAGGAGACGACTCTTCAAAGCGAATCAACTGGCCGTTAGGAATCATCTTGGATTTATATCCAGGAGCAGATGGGGTATCAAGAGTAGCCAGGTTGAAGACTGCTGTAGGGGAGAGAGTGAGACCACTTCAAAGACTATATCCTTTAGAAATCTCTTCCAATGATTATAAGGATTTGAAAGGGGCTGAAACTGTACCCGATGTGATATCGGACACATGTGATGCAGGGGAAGTGAAAACAACTAGATCAGGCAGAAAAGTGAAAATACCAGAACGCTTAGACTTGTGATTGATGTATTAATTTATGCACTGTTAATGTAATGTTGCAATTTGTGTTTCAATTGAAAATTGCAAGGTGGGAGTATATGTTGAGGGATCTAGTAGGCCTTGCATTTCATATTTTTTGTTACCAGTTGGCAGGCCTACCAGTTTGGTTTGTTGACGTGAGTTCTGTGCTGTATGTGTTGACTACATTTTTTTTTTTTTTTTTTTTTTTTTTTTTTTTTTTTTTTTTTCATTTTTTTTTCGACTAAAATGGCGGACGACTTGAACGCTAATTTTTCAGGTTCCTCGTTGTTTTAGTGATTTTGCAGTGTTTTCATAGTGCGTTCGATATATTTATAAAACGCAGTATAGTTCGTGTAGGCATAGTGATCGGTCGTGACTAGGAAGCTTTTGATTCAGTGCGGGTTGTTCTGAAAGACCTTTAGTTTTGTGTTGGTCATTATTGGTGACTGGTGATTGTGGGTACAGGTTTTAACTTTTATTGTGGACTTTTGGTACTCAGTCTTTGGGTCTCCCCGGGAGGGGAGGATTTATGATCCGTTGTTATGATGGATTCAGCTAGCGAGTCTCAGTTTCCTTTGCCAAACAGTTTACATATTACGAACTCAATGGAGACAGATAGTTTGCAGGCAGTGAATAGGCCTAATTCTTCTAGCCAATCCCAGTTGGACTCAGAGAATCATACCACATTCACACAAGAGAATAATTCACATAAAGAGTTACCGGTAAAAAGAGATCACCGATATGAACATTCTGACACGGGGCCATATTTCGTGTCCATAAAACAACCTGGCCAAGCATTGGGAAATATGCACCCGATGAAGGTGGGACAATGGTTATTCCGACAAAACTACGACGTACAATATATCAACAAAGTATCTAAATATCAAATCGATGTGCACTTCAAAACATATTCAGCGGCAAATACCTTCCTTAATTCTGATTTTGATAATGTTCATCACACGGAATCATTCATCCCAGCTTATGCCATATACTCCTCAGGAGTAATTCGAGGTGTGGAAGCAAGCATCACAAATGAAGATATCAAAGTTGATACTTATGTCCCAGAAGGTTTTAAAATAACAAATGTATATAGATTTAACAAAAAAATTATTGACGATCAGGGATTACCCTCATATCTACCAACAGAAACTGTTAAGATCACATTCCGCAGCCAACGTTTGCCTCGGTCAGTGATCTTGTACCACCAGAACTGTAAAGTTGAAACGTACCACGATCGCACTAGACTGTGCACCAAGTGTGGTAAACTGAACCACATTGCCAAATTCTGTAGATCAACCCCTAAATGTCTCAAATGTAGTCAAGACACGCATCAGGGTGATTGTACCACAAACATAATTAAATGTGTGAATTGTAAAGGCAATCATTCGACTACAGATACGGATCACTGCCCTGCTTATCGTTTGGAGAAACAAATCAATGATAAATTGGCATCTTTGCCTATC
Organism: Ectobius pallidus; assembly: GCA_964059195.1. NCBI lineage: Eukaryota > Metazoa > Arthropoda > Insecta > Blattodea > Ectobiidae > Ectobius > Ectobius pallidus. The sequence goes on from CAXKWD010000003.1 coordinate 166,682,373, forward strand.
TCAAGATACGAAGCCAAACAAATAGCCATGGGTCGCTCTTCATACGCACAAATGGTTCAGCAACAAACATCTTTGGCTTTTAATACAATAGCCCAATTTCCACCATTGGAAAAAAGATCTCCACTATTGTCTCCCCTCCACCCACTGGGAGATACCAAGCAGCAGCCTCCATTTGCAGTCTCAAATCTGACCTTTAACACAAACAAACGAAAAGAACAGGATAATAATGTCGAGACCGACAAGATTTCTTATAAAAAAGTTCTCCTCTTTCCGGATGGCCGGATAAAGGAGCACGCAAAGTCAGATACTCCCACGTACACAAAGCATACAATCAGTACTCCACACTCGGAATCATCCTTAGGGTCTGTGATAGGACCTTCAACGCAAGTTAAGAAAAGCTCTGCTCCAACAAAAACTCACCATATGCGCCAATTGATGAAACCTAATTCCACGGTAATCACGGCCTTAAACAAGGTCTTAAGTGAGGTCCCGGATCACCTACGGGGGGACATTGTACGAATAAAGCAACAAATCAAAGATCTCATTGATTACTCCAGAACGTAAGAAACAATACTTACATACTTAAGTCCTTCTTAATATTTCATCACGCAGTATATATATAATTTCTAGACCAAATTTTTTTTTTTTCCTGCAAATAATGGTTCAATTAAAAATACTGCAATGGAATGCACAAAGCATCAAAAGTAAAAAAGAAGAACTTATCAACTTCGCAGAGCATCATGATTTTGACGTCATGGTAATCATTGAAACCTGGTTAACGCCCACGATGAAATTCCAAATTCCAGGATATGTTACTATTAGAAATGATAGGGAGGGTAAAGGAGGAGGCATCGCAATCCTTCTTAAAAAATATCTCTCCATTAACAATTACCGCACGATTAACAATTACAACTTTACATTTCAAGCAATTGAGATTACGATGGGCCGACTGAAATTAACCGGCATATATAACACCAGCAATAACCACATAACGCGGACTTTTTGGAGAACGACTTTTACATTGGATCAACAATTTAAATATATATTTCTTGGTGACTTCAACTTAGGTAAACCCATAGATTCCATATATGCTACTGATACTATCCACTTCATCGAAGAACTAAAAATCAATAACGTCTATCTCATTAACAAAAGAACGCCTACCAGACTTGGATATAGAGGGCAACAAGATACCACACCGGACCTCACATTTATTTCAGCCAGCCTAGTTGCAATCACTGAATGGACAACAGCAACGGACACCCTCGGTAGTGACCATATTCCAATAATTATTGCTATCAATTCAAAGGAACCTCTCCTCCCTATCACTGAAATTCCACATCGTAATAAATCTATTAACTGGCAATCTTTTAAAAATTCCATCCAACCCCAACTCGACAACAGTCTCCCTTCTAATCATTCCTTGGATCTTATTCATTCTACCCTACAAGAGTACCTAAATACGCACCATCCACCCTTCACACCCCCCAAACCTCAAACCCGGACGAAACCCGCCTGGTGGACTCCTGATATAAAACACGCCATAGCTAAGAGAAAACTCTTACTTAAGGACTTCAAAAAACAATGCAACCTCCAGTCATATTTACGCCTCCGACAACATCTAGCACATGTGAAAAGGATCATCTTATGTGCTAAAAGACAGAACTGGCACGATTACTGCTCTAAAATAGATTATTCTACCCCACCGAAGCAAATTTGGCGTCATGTTAAATGGTTTACTGGCAAAAAAGTCTACAATACCGATCAGATAGCTTTTGACATTAAACTACAGGAAGATTTTCTGAAACATGTGGTACCGGATCAAGTTCATCCCCCTTACATAGCACCAACAACTGAGATGCATTATTCATTCAACATACCCATATCCCGAACGGAAATATCCAACATCATACGACAGCACAGTACGCACAGATCTGCACCAGGACCAGATTTAATTTCATATGAAATGTTACACCATGTGGAACAGAGCTTGCTACCGCATCTAGAATTTGGTTATAATGCCATATTACAGGGGCAAATTTACCCGCAGAGTTGGAATCAAATGACCGTCATCCCGATTCTGAAACCTAACAAAACTGGAATTCAGCCATCCCATTATAGACCTATCATACTTAGCTCAACTTTACGAAAAATATATGAAAAAATCCTGAATCAACGCATATCTTTCTACATTGAGCGATATAACATTCTTCATGCGAAACAATTTGGATTCCGAAAAGGTTATAACAGTACATTAAGCATCTTATATCTGATTACCGATATCTACACAGGCTGGATGAAAAACGAAAACACATTAGCTATTACGATTGACTTAAGTACAGCGTATGATAAAGTGAATTTACATCGACTATGCGAAACCTTGGGAGAAATAGGAATACCATCCATATACATTCAAACCATACTTCAGTTAATGGTCGGCCGTACACTCGCCTTCCCTCCGTACTACAACCATCAGCAAACCAGGCAGACGTCTATGGGAATTCCTCAAGGATCTTCCCTTAGTCCCATGCTATTCAACATTTACACTAACAACCTACATACATTACGACTCAAGATTAGTAAAATACTCTGCTTTGCTGACGATATTATTCTCTATTACCGATTTCCTAAATCATCACCTACCAGTACAAATAAGGATTTTCAAGATGACATCGATATCTTGACCCAAGAACTGGACAATATGGGAATGGAAATCAATATTGACAAAAGTGCTTTTACTATCTTTGCCAGATCAATGACCTCTCAACAGAAAATGCCTCACTTACATCTAAAGCAGATCCCGATTCGTTACAACACGCATCTCAAATACCTTGGAATATATCTAGATTATAGGCTATCGGGCAATCAACATTATCGGATGTTGACCAACAAACTATGCAATAGGCAAAATCTATTCCGTTACATCACTGGAAGATACTGGGGTAATCATCCAAAAGCCCTTTACATGCTTTACAATAACTTCATTAGATCTTCACTTGAATATGGGATACAGGTCTTGGCACCCCCTACCAAGCAATGGCAACATAAAATAAGCTCTATTTTATACAGTATAGGAAAAAGCATACTGGGAACTGGTGGGAAACCGAATAAACTCCAAGTCTTCAAGGAACTCCACCTACAGACGCATCAGGATCGTGCAACAGAATCAAGCATAAAAACCATGAAATTTGTATTCCTCAACGGTGCCCATCCACTCTACACCAAACTCAGATATATGATGGAACTACGGGAATTAAACAGCGGCCACCGATATAATTACAAACTCCCTCCTATCTTCGACATATTCCAATCCTTTTATCACGACCAGGAAATCCAACCATTCCCCAAATATCCTCTATACTGCACTGATTATAATACGCTTATAAAGCCTCCTGACTTAGATATTACTACTTTCCATAAACAAGATATTAACTCCAACCATATCTATCTTGATATCGTTTCCACTTTTCCCCCTGACAAAACTATGATTATTTTCACTGACGGATCGAAAACTCCTGTTGGTACTGGAGCTGCTTATTATAATGACAGTACTAATGAAAGGAAACAATTTACACTATCTGCTCTCAACAGCGTCTATACAGCTGAAATAATAGCTATCCGCCAGGCACTCATAAGCCTGAAAAACATTACAGGATACAACATCTATATATTTTCTGATTCACGAAGTTCTTTGGACACAATATCGCGTACGGACATCAATACAAAATTTTCGTGGCTGGAAATCAACATAAAGCAGATAATTCACACACTGCAAGAAAGTAATTCAGTTACATTCATCTGGATCCCGGGACATCGTAACATCAGGGGCAATGAAATCGCTGATCAATTAGCAAAACAGGCGTCAGCGCATCCTTCCCAAGACAAATTCTTACTACCAATACAAGATTATATCACACACAGGATCCGGATACATAGATCTAACGCAATGCAGAAGAATAAACCCTGGTTTATCACAACTCCAGCATCCAGAGCTGAAATATCTCTTATATATAAAGTTAAATTCCATACGGCCATCACCCCCCATTACCTACACAGAATTAAAAAAAAGGGACAATCCACTCTGTTCCTGTGGACAAATAGGAAATTTAAATCACGTACTTTTCTCGTGTCCAAATCTAAATACAAGTGACCAAGACTTTTATAACGACCTACGCACAGAGTATGGATATAGCCCATGGAATATACCAGCCTTAACTACGGATCAACCACACAAAGCAGCTAGAATTTTAAAACGATTCTTATACCGATGTAAAATGAAGATATGATCTAACAATTTAGGACAACTACTTTTTGTATACACACAGGAAAATTTGTTTACAACCTCTACGGACGTTAAAACCTTACATGGTGTGACGTCGATAAATAAAAGTGAAGTGAAGTGAAGTGAAGTGTGTTGACTAATGGCCGACGAGTTGTCTGATATATATTGTCTTGTGGTTAGAAATAAAAATAGTGTGTCTGAACTTTAACTTTATCCTTATTCGTAACAGGGGAAAGGCTGTAGTGCTAACTTCAGGTATAAATGGAGCTCAATGGTAAAAACTGTTTAAAATCCGCTAAATTATGTTAATTAATTAATGGCAGCGATAAAAGCATACGGGCAGTTCCGAAATTTCTTTGAAAGGGTTAAAATTACATGTATATAGATTCTCATTTAATTCCAAAATTCATTTATATTTCCTTTTTTTCCAATCCACAGTTGTGAGTTTCAACTACTGGAAGTTTCTGTCATTGCATCCTCTGCACTAGAACCTCATCTCTTTAGCCGTAGGTATTATTGGTAATTTCATCAGCCTCAAACGCTGAAATTTAATAAAGAAAATTTAAAATATGGCATAGATTTTCTTTTAATATTCCGTCAAAGCACGATATCCACTAAAAAATCCGCTATCCGCTAAACCATATTTTCTCCGTTGAAAACGTTAAAAATCCGCCAAATTTAACGGGAACACTGGATATAGAGATGGGAATATTTCTTGTAACACACATATGTAACGTTAACGACCTGTTACAAAAAAATAAAAAGTAACGTTTACCAAAGCTCCTCCTTGGATATATTTTCGTCTCAACAAAAGGCGGAACCAAAATACTGAAAGGAGGGGCCGACAAAGACGAAAGTTTGCTATTATTTATTGGGGGTGTGAGGGTATGGAATATCCATTGAGCTGATTTCAGTGATCTCCAGTGACCTCCATATATATACCTGGACTTAGCACTAAATACAATCCCCTGTACTAAGATGTGAGGCCACTTTTTCGACTAGTCTCGCCCGGAAACTATGGCAAGAAACTATTTGTCTGCTCAATACGAAACGTCAAATCGCCTTTCTTGTATGGTATTATCACATGTTTGGTTTGGAAATTGAAGATGTTGTTGACGAATCATTGTAAGACAGTTCTTCTTGCATGAATTATAAGAATAATTAATATTAACATATTAAAAGTATGTCATTATTATAATTAAGATTAATATTAATACGTATGTTTTTACCCGTGACTTCTGTCGTTTCCATACATGTAGGCCTAGGCCTAACCGACAAAATAGCATGTATTCAATACTACACTTATTACATTAAATTAGTATTACGTTGAAATCTTTAGAAATTGAAATATATTGTTCTACTTCAAAATCGTCATCAATCATTTTAAGTAGGCCTATATTTTATTGTGATAATAACGTTTAATACCATATTTAGTAATTAATCCTTAATCCAGATGTTAGCAATTTTTAGGATAGGCCTATATCATAATTCAGGTAGGATGGCAATGCATGGAAAAATCGAAGAACTAATAAAAAACAGACTTCGTTTTTCATAAAAGAATGAGCTGAGGTAGGTAATGATTGAAACTGATTAACTTAGATTAGAAGTATTTGTAAAAGGCTCTCATGTGTAATCTACTTATGTAGATTAAAGAATTGTTTACCTGGGAGCAATAATTACAGACACAAATAATATTAAGGCCGAATTTAAGTGTAGACACAAATCAGGAAATGGTAGTTTTTATGCGGGTAAGAAACTCTTAACTTCTCGTCTAATGTCAACAAATGCAAAAATAAAAAATTTATAATACAATTATCCTGCCGGTTGTATTATATGAGACATTATGTGAGACAGGGTCGCTTACTCTTCGCGGAGAACAAAATCTGAACGTGTTCGAAAACAGGTTGCTTAGGAAAATATTTGGGCCTAAGAGAGATGAAAATGGGGACTGGAGAAAACGGCTTGATGACGAGCTTCATAACCTGTACTCGTCACCGGGTATAGTAAAGCTAATTAAATCATTGAGGATGAAATGGGCTGGACTTGTTGCACGCATGGGGGAAGAAAGACATATTTAAAAAATATTGAAGGGGAGACCCGAAAGGAATATACCACTTGGAAGACCTAGATGCAGGTGGGAGAACAATATTAGGATAGATTCAAGGGAAGTAGGATTTGCGAGTGATGGCTGGATGGAGTTAGCACAGAATAGGGTTGAATGGCGGACTCAAGTAACCGGGGCAATGAACCTTCGGGTTCCATAAAACATAATATTCATTTAGCTTGCTTAGGAATTGTCCATTGCCATAGAGTGAGTAAGTAAGTAAGTATCTTCAGATTATGTAAAGACTGCCTAATATGCATTTTTTCAGAGCATAATAAGGTGTGATCTAGTAGTAGCCAATGGGGAATGGTGTAGGAATTAATCAAGTATTATTTATCCAGAAAAAAACAATTACAATAATAACCAATGCTAAAAAAAATAGAGCATTGTAAACCACTATTTATTGAGACAGGCTTACTAACAATAATAAATTTGTACGGTATATTTTTTATGTCTTGTCATTAGTAAAATATAACATAAAAAGCTATCAAACACGAAGTTCTTATTTATCAGACCAGAAATCAAAATAAATTTGGGACAACATTATATAAAAAATACAATATAAACTTCAAGAAATGTCCCCAAATTTGTTTTCACAAAAAACTATATTCCTAGCTTTAAAAAAAGCTTTTTTATAATGTTAAAGAATACTTAGAATCAGATTTACAAATAGAATAGAGCAACTTAGCGTAAGTAATTACATGTGTAATCTGCAAGTATATGTTATTCATTTAGTGTCACTTGGGTTATGGCATTAGTATAACTTAGAATAATAATTTTGACTAATGTAATTAAGTTTGTAAGATTGTAAATATTCATAGCTTAGATTCTTAAAGATGTGTATTGATGTAAATAGCTAATGTGACCGATTGCAGTTGGTACTGCCTAAAAGTGTTATCAAATGTCAAATATATATTAATTTCTAAACATTTCAACGTAATATTAATTTAACGTAACTCTTGACAATGAAACGAATAATTATATTCAAATATCACACTTACCTAGCAAGGAATAAAATAGTTTAAAACAGAAGAATCTGGGCCCTATTAATAAATGTTGTATTGAATACGCGCGATTTTGTCGGTTAGACTTACATAATGAAAGAGAAGTCACGGGTAAAACCATTCGTATTGATAAAAATCAATTATTTGGAGTTAAAGGTAAGGTAATGTTCACTCTATCGTAATAAATTTTCAGGCATATATGCCTACTTGACATTTCTTGCTGAGCAGATAAATAGCTTCTTGCCAGATTTTCCAGGCGGAGCTAGTCGAATCAGTCGGCCTCACTTGCTGTGCTGGACTCCTAACTCCAGTTCTATTCTAGCTCAATGTTTAGTAAACCTAAAGGAAAATACAACTAGGACTAATGCAGGTAAAATAGATTCAAGCTCGATAGCTCCAAAGGAACTGCTTTGTTTGATGTATATTAACATTCAAGGGCTATCTGGCAAAACAGATTTATTAGCAGTTGAAGCTGAGGAAAATAAACTAGATATCATATGTATAGCGGAACATTGGTTAAAACCTGAAGAGCTTGATCTTGAACTCTTTCCCAACCATAAAGTTGTTTCTAGTTATTGTAGGAAAACTAAAAACCATGGGGGTACAGCTATATTACTAAACAATAACCTTACTTATAAAGACATGTCCTCAGTAAACAAATTAGCCTTAGAAGATGTATTTGAAATATCTTGTATTCTTGTTGTGGAGGTTAATATCTTAATTATCTGCTTTTATAGAGTACCTGATCCCAGCAACAAGTCAATGTTTTTTCAATTATTAAGTAAACTATTTGACATAGTACTCACTTTGAGGACTGATATAATTTTAGTTGGTGATTTTAATGTGGATTTTAATAGTAACTGTGGTACTAAAACAGAACTCTGTAACTTAATTGATAGCTATGGTCTGCATATTATGTTCAATAATATCATCACAAGACCAGGATCAAAAAATCTAGGAAAGTGCATTGACAATATCATAACCACCTTTCATCCATCTAAGACTTATACGGATGTCACTGACATAGGTTGCTCTGATCATTATAGTTTAAAGCTACAAGTAGACATAGGTTATAAATACCTGAAAACAAATAAGAATGCTCATGTCAGCTATAGAAGCATTCGTAATATAGATGAGTCTAATTTAAACATTCTTGCTATTTGTTTCAATAGCATTAATTGGTTGCCTGTATTCTGTTGCAACAATGCACATGATAAATTTATTACATTCTTTGATCTATTTCAATGGGCAGTAAACTTGAGTTTTCCAATTAAAAAAGTTAAAAATAACGCAAACTATCAACAATCTCTCTCCAATAAATGGTACACTCCTGCATTAAGAAATTTGAAAAAACAGGTACACAAATTTTTCTATCTTTCAAAAAAATCCACTTGCCCTATAGCAAAAGAAGAATTTAAACAGCTCAAATACAGATATAGGTATGAAATCCGTAAAGCTAAATTGGAATATAACAATAAATTAGTCCGTGATGCGATTAATAAGCCAAAACAAATTTGGAATATCATTAAACAGAACTCTACTATAGGAAGTAAAGTCTTGAAGCTAATTCCCTCCTCTTTGTCTTGTGATAGTTTTAATGATTTTTTCATTAATTCTGTGAAAGAAGTAATAGAAAACATACCCCCTAGTAGAAATAGTGTAGCACACTATGCTACACAAGCAAATAGATTACCCATAAACAATCAACTAGGCTTCTCTTTTAAAAAAGTTTCAGTACAGGATGTTTATTCTACGATTCAGACATTAAGCAACAGCTCGTGTTTGGATATATATGATATTAATTCTAGTATTCTTAAGCATTGTAGTATCTATATATCAGAGATATTATGTCATATCTTTAATGAATGTGTTGAAACTGGATATTTTCCTGATAAACTAAAAACTTCTAAAGTAATACCTGTATATAAGAAGGGTGACAAAAATGTTTTTAACAATTACAGACCTATATCGCTAGTACCAACGTTGTCAAAAGTTTTTGAAAAAATCATAAGTCAACAAATTACTAAATTCTTAGAATCAAACAATTTACTTTTTAATAATCAATTTGGTTTCAGAAAAGATTTATCAACCTGTGAAGCTGTCATGGCATTTATTCAGAACTGTATAGATGGCAAAGAAAATAACCTTAAAATTGGTGCCCAATTTTATGATTTATCCAAAGCTTTTGACACTGTATGTCATGAAAAACTGCTTCTTAAGATTAGTCTACTAGGTTTCACATCGTCTGCGTTAGCACTTATCAAATCTTATTTAACAAACAGAAAACAATCAGTCTTTATTAATAACTCATATTCTAAACTAAACAGTGTAAATTATGGAGTACCGCAGGGGTCAATTCTCGGTCCTCTGTTGTTTATCATCTATATGAATGATCTCCCCAGAATTATTGAATCCATTTCTGTAAAATGTTACCTTTATGCTGATGATTTATGTATATGTTCTTCGTCTAACAATACTAATATGGAATTTCCCACTGACCTACTTAAAGACTGGTGCAATGCTAATTCGTTGTCTCTAAATCTAGATAAGACACAAGAATTAGAAGTCTCTTATGACTGTAAATCAGCAAAAACTAGCGAACCAGTAAAATTCCTTGGAATCTTCTTACAAAATGACTTAAATTGGCAATCTCATATCAACTATATTAACCCAAAGATTAACAAAGGTATATTCTTAATAAGAAAACTTAATAACACTGTATCACTAGATGTGTTGCTATCTATTTATTACGGATATGTCCACTCCTATCTTACGTATGGAACTATATTATGGGCAAACAATTCCCATTCCAACTGCATCTTTATTGCTCAAAAACAAGCCCTAAGAGCAATGTTCAATAAGCCTCCGAGAAGTCATTGTAAACCACTTTTCATTACAGCAAGAATTTTGTCACTACCATGTATTTATATATTACAATGTTTATTATTTATTAAAAAACATGAGAGCAGCTTTCAATCTTACTCTGATGTTCACAATCACAACACTAGGCATAAAAGTGATATAAACAAACCTTATTGTCAATATTCAAAAACCTTAAAAAGTTTCCGATGTGTTTCTATAAAATTATTTAATAAACTCCCCATTTCAATTAGATCTTTAAGTACATCCAGATTCAAATCTACATTAAAGAATCTTTTAACTATGTCCTGTTTTTACAGCATAGAGGAATTTTTAAATTATGAATTTCAATAATATTTTCCATATTAGTATTGTGCAAAATTAATTATCTAACTCTATATATTAACAATGTTTGTTCTTGTGTACTTATACTTTCTCTTCTATCATATGTATATATTTTTAATTTTAAGTTTCAATTGACGACGCCTATACAATCATTACTTCTGTTATGTATTGTTTAATGGGAATAAAGAGATTAGTTAGTTAGTTAGTTAATGGTGATCTCAATATATAAACAGGATACACAACAGCTGTGCTTTGGAATTGCATAAATCGTGACGTTCACTTGTTGTTAAGTTGGCTACTCCGTACGTATTGTTAAGTGTGTTTCCTATGGTAAACATATATTTATGAATGCGTTTTTGTTATTTTTCATGACAAAATGATCAAATATTGCGTGGCATAAGGCTGCACAGAGCTCCAGAGAAATGGAAGTGGACTTAAGTTTTACAAGTAGGTTATTAGGTAGATTTTCGAAGAAAAATCTACCTATTGCAATGGATACCATGTTATGATTTTCGAAAAATTCTTTCATATCTTTACGTTTCATGCTCCCCTAAGTACGAAACCACCGCCCGTTCAAAAAAAAAATTGTGATATTTATATATATATATATATATATCTTTACACGATAGCGGCCGTGATTTTGAAGATATTTGAACCAAATTTTATTATGTTATTTCTAGGCCTAATAATTCGGACAAGTTCGTTAATGGGCAAAATTGGCCCAAGGGGGTGGTCGGGGGAGGGGGTTGAAATTTTAAAACATTTATATCTCGGCCCCTATGAAGTATAGAGGGAAACTTTGTTGGAATAAATTAGAGTACTCCCTATGGAGTTCACAGTGACACCAACGATTCGGGGGTTCGAGTGAGGGTGGGGGTGGGGGATGAAAATTCGAAACTTTTGAAACCACGTCTTGTGGGGTATCTCTGAAAAGCTCTTGATGAGTACTCTACAAATCACTAAATAGTTTCTTGATAGCTCTCATATGACGCGAGATTTTAATGTTTGAAAATAATAACACTTAAAAGAATTATTATAATATCATAATTTTGTCTTGTTTAGCGGCTTTGCTAATTTTATTCATTGCTAATCTTGCGCACGGCCTCCCAGAATATTATATCCTATTCTTGTTGTCAAAACAAATGATTGTAGGCTCTTCCTCTTTACCGAATTCAGTTCTTATTACTGCAGGTTTGCCATGCCAAGGCTAAAGAAGAAGAGTGCTATGCAGCGACAATAAATTAAACCAAAAGCACTTCGAAATCTACCTCCGCCTGTAGGCCTGCCTAAAGGGATTTTTTTGTTTGGAACATTTGAGGATACTGGCCGAATCTGACTTAACCAAATACTCTCAATAAGAATACCGCCCACTCTACTCTATTCCCTTTGTTCAAAATGTCCACTAGCACAGAGGTGCCATCTGTTGAGTAGGAATGGGCAGCAGTCTCAGAAGCTACTTAATGAACCTATATAGCTGCAGAAATAAATTTGTTTTTCAAAGTCCTGATGACACAGTAACTTATTTTTGTGCTTGATAATGCAGGAATTAGGTCGGGAAATAACATAATTTACACTACCGCTAAACTAATTTAATTAAATGACGATAACGCTAATTTTTTAAGTAAAACTTCTTTAGCCGCGGTAGGGGTAAATCGAGGGCTTGTGTAACGCTCAAAATCATCACGAAATTAGTGAGGTGTGACGGAACGGACTGCACAGAAAACAATCAACTCAATGATTAGGCTTATCCAAAACTGAAAAAGTCCAAAAATTAAAAAATTAAATCCAAAATTAAAATATACAAAAAATAAAAAATCAAAGATCCAACATTTAAATAATCTAAAATTTCAAAATCAAAAAATTCAAAGAACCAAAATTAATAAGTCCAAAATTTAAAAAATAAAAAATCCAAAATTAAAAAATCTTAATATCCAAAATTTAAAACATAAATATCCAAAATTATAAGATTCTAAAATATAAAAATAAAAAAATCCAAAATTAAAAATAAAAAATTAAAAATCCAAAACTAAAAAAATTCAATGATCTAAAATGTAAAAAAATGTAAAAATCCAAATTTAAGAATTAAAAGATCAGAAATTTAAAAAATCCAAAATCTAAAAAGTCCAAAAACCCAATATAAAAAAGTCCAACAATCCAAAATTTGAAAAATCCAAAATTGAAAAAATGAAAGAAAGAAAGTTTCACTTCTGCCGCATGGCGTTCCACACACACTTTTTTTTTAATAAGTATCAAAACTAATTGTTTCACTTTAATACATTTTCGTGAAAATCAGCTTTAAATTTTAATTCAATTTGTACAATATACACTTTTTTTTTAAATTTGAAATTTTTACATGTAAAACAATTCGGATGGTAAGCCAAAGAACATCTGTATGAATCAGTCTTGTACACACTCTAATTAACGATTTTACTTATTTCACTCTCAAAATAATTATTACAACCATAGACGGCACATATCATGCCACCTACATAACCGGACATTTTCTTTAGGCCTATGTTGTATTTTACTCAGGGGTGCCCACCCCCCAAAACTTCATTGCTCACCCCAAAACTTCATTGCTCACCCCCAACCCAATTGCCTGTCGACAAAGGCGCCCATATGATATTTTCTAGGGGAGGGGGCAACTTTTTTAATTAATTTATTTTTTGTCGCTTTAACTTCTTGGGCCACTTTGTATTTTATATTAATAATATAATAAGTAGCCAGAAAATAATTGCGGGGAGGGTCGGAAGTGCCGGGGGGGTTTGGAATACCCCCCAAAAAAGGGGTCGGGGGTCCATCCCAGAAAATGTTTAAATATTGAACTAATGAAAATCACATTTTACGCTATTTTAGCACTAAAAAACTAGTTAAGAAATTTGTTTACCATACTCTAAGACATGCCAATGTAAACAAGAAAATGTTACCTAAGTCGGATGTCCACCCCGGGAAATTTTTAAATATTGAACTAATGAAAATCACATTTTACGCTATTTTAGCACTGAAAACTAGTTATGAAATTTGTTTACCATACTCTAAGACATTTCAATGTACATAAGAAATCATTACCTAGGTGGGGGGTCCAGGCCCGGAATTTTTTTTTAAATATTGGATTAATGAAAATCACATTTTACGCTATTTTAGCACTAAAACACTAGTTAGGAAATTTGTTTACCATACTCTAAGACATGCCAATGTAAACAAGAAAATATTACCTAAGTCGGGTGTCCACCCCCGGGAAATTTTTAAATGTTGAACTAATGAAAATCATATTTTACGCTATTTTAGCACTGAAAAACTAGTTAGCAAATTTGTTTACTATACTCTAAGACATGGCAACTTAAACATGAAATTGTTACCTAAATTATAATACTTATTACTATTTATAAGAAAAGTTAAATAGCACATGGAACAGTGGACATAATAGGCCTACTCATTATGTTATGAAAAGAAAATAACTGCTATATCATATTTGACACACCAACAAATCTTGTTTAATTAAATAAATATATTTTTTTAAATACAAATATAGAATTTTAGGTTTTGACTCTTGGGGGTCTGAACCCCCCCTTTCCTAATCCACTGTGGATTCTGCTTCCATGTTGTCGATTTGGTAAAACTTCTGCAATTCAAATAATTGTCTTAAAAGAAAAACACCTGACTATAATAATTAATAATATACATTTTTTCCTTGTGCCCCCCCCCCCCCCGAGTATGGGCGCCCATAGCTGTCGAAATTCTTCATCTTCGTCTCTATAAAGAATTAAAGAGACCTTTTGAAGTTATAGAACTTGACCGTTTTTTAATTTATCATATGAAACTCTAATTTTGCAACAATTTTCAACCCCCGGCCAGAAAATTCATAACACGATAATATTCCCCCCCCCCAAGAAATTTCAATGACGCAGTCTGCGTCTTAACCCCCCCCCCGTGGGCACCCTGTTTTACTAGAATTTATATTATATTTTCGTACACAAAACACAACAGACAAACGTTAACTATCAGACGTTAACTATTGGATCAGAGTGGGCCGTGCTTCTTGTTGTCTCGTTGAATTTTCACTTCTCATTAATTTTGAAATATTATTTATTTACAGCTATAAGTTAGTTATTTCAATCATGTGAACAGAAAGTTAAGTGGATATTACTACTTATAAACATTGCAATTAGTGTGTTGCGTTTCAAATACAGACATATTTATTAGTTAATTTTGTTGGTTCTTGAACTTGTGTTTAATGGCGTGTGATTGTTTACATTTCTGTCAGTTTCCTTTTGTTCGTTACACAATTTCTGGTTACTTTCTTGTTTATTATCAAATATAATTTCGATAAGTTACGCAAAATGGCATCTACCTCTGTTGGAGACTTTGAAAAATGCCTTGGCATTCTTTTAAACGTCAATGAAGGAACTCCCAGACTTAAGAGAGATCTAAAGCAGAATATTACAGACAGTGTTAGCAAACTTCGAGAGATATTCAATGGTCTGATTAATGACATAGCATCAAAGGACAGCAAGATAAAAGAATTAGAAAAGGAAATTACAGAAGCACAAAAAATAAATCCCGTGGAGACACAGGTGAAGAGAAGATTGTTCTCAGAAGCTGTCACTTGCGGACAGAAGCCTACACAATGGCAGCAAGTACAACAAAAGTCGACAAAATTTAATGTTATTGTCAAATCTAAGAGCAAACAGAGTACGGAATACATTAAGACGTATATTAAGTCGAAGGTCAGACCAGCAGAAATGAAGGTCGGAGTAAGTAACATGAAAGCGCTCAAAAACGGCAATCTTATAATACAGACCGTAAGTAAGAGTGACATGGATGTTATTTGTCAGAACTTAAATGAAAGGTGTGGAGACGAAATTGAGGCTAATGGCACTAAATTGTGGAATCCACGGCTAATAATATACAACGTGGGAGACGACATGGATATGGACGCTTTAACGGATGCTATTACCCGACAAAATACAGAACTGGATCTCCAAGAAGGTGACATAACGCCGAAATTTCTTTTTAAAGACAGGAAGGGAAACAATAACCTTATAATAGAGGTGACTCCTGAAACTAGGAAGAAATTACTTGGGAAAAAACTCAAAGTGGGGTGGAACATATGTGGACACTCTGATTACATAAAAATAATGAGATGCTACAAGTGCAATAAATTTAATCATCGGGCTAATGACTGCACAGGTACCCAAACCTGCCCTCTTTGCGCAGGAAATCACTTAATGCGAGAATGTACGGCTCCAAGGGATCAACACAGATGTACCAATTGCATTAATTTTAATAAATACAACACTAAAGAACCTGTAAACGAGCAGCATTCTGCACTGAATAAAGATTGCAGCTATTATAAAATAAAGGTTAAGCAGTACATCGAACACATTAATTATTAGTATGGGAAGTCTTTTCCAAAATCCAAAAAGCAGAAGACAGTTGAAACCTTTACAATGCATGCAGATAAATGTACAGCATTCTAGAGCAGCCACAAACAATTTAATCCAGCTGATCTCTGCATATGATGCCGATCTAATTTTTATTCAGGAACCATATATAATTAATAACCAACCAGCTGCAATTCCGACTAATCTTAAAACAGTTACTCATGGCAACGACAGAAAAAGAGCAGCGATTGTTGTGAATAACCCTGAGATGGATATAATAACGGTGAACCAATTTTCGGATGAAGACTGTGTAGTAGCGGAAGTTATTATCCACGAGTTCCAATTCTTTATTTTATGCAAATACTTCGATATTACTAAAGATATAGATGAGGATATTAAGAAAATGGAAACTATATTGAACTTTACCAATGGTAAACCAGTGCTAATTGCAGCCGATACCAATGCACGAAGCCAGACATGGTTTGACAAGTTAACTAACCCCCGTGGTAGGAAACTTGAAGAATTTATTGTTACTAGCTGCCTACATGTCAACAATGAAGACAACGGCTTGCCGACATTCGAAACTATTAGAGGTAGTAGTAAAATAGATTTAACCTTATCAAATAATGCGATGGTCCGCTTGGTAACCGAGTGGAACAGTGGCGTGGAAGAAAGCTGTTCAGACCATAAAATAATAACATTCCAGATAGAAACTAACAAATTTCGAACCACTATTAAACCCTCCCAACAAACCTTCGGAGGATTAAAATACATTATAAATAAAGGGGATTTTCCCAAGTTCGATTCAAACTTGATGAAGAATCTGATATCTAAGTTTCACTTAGGAAACACGGACGCCCCTAAACTACTAGAAGAAGAACTCATTGGAAAAGTTATCAACAAAATGAACATAGAAGATATAATAAATCACTTCTTTTCTTGCATAAAAACTGCATGTAAATCTTCTTTTCGAACTTCAATGTCCAGGAAAAAACCAACCAAAGGCAGAACGGCCCCATGGTGGAATGACAATCTAACAGTACACCGTAAAAAAGTAAATGCCATGAGGAGGCGTTACCAAAGAACGCAAAACAACGAGAACTTAAGACTTCAAAGGAAAACCCAGTATCTAGAAGAAAAGCATCTATATCAATCAAATATTCAACAACAGAAAACTAAGTCATGGAAACAGTTTTGCACCTCTACGCCGGGCTCTAGCCCATGGAATGCGGCATACAAGATATCAGCCGGGAAAATAAGAAAGCATTGTAATCTTTCTACAATAAAAAAAAACAGATGGGACGTATACGGAAGGTTTGGAAAGTACACTAGGTTATATGATGGAATACTTTATTCCTGAGGACAACAAGAAGAGCGATAATGACTATCATAGAGAAGTAAGGAGATTAGTAGCGGAACCCACCGAAGTACATGATGATAGTATCTTTACAACAGAGGAGATATATACCACTATTAAACATTTAAACACTAAAAAAGCCCCTGGCGAGGATGGAATTAGAAGTGAGATACTTCTGAGGGTCTTCGAACTTTTCTCCTCGTTCGTTACGAGAATATACAACGAATGTTTAGCGAAGGGATGCTTCCCAAAGCTCTGGAAAAAATCACTCATAATACCCATAATCAAACCAGGAAGAAATCAGAGCAGAGAAGTATCTAAATACAGACCCTTAAGTCTAATAAATGTGGCAGGAAAAGTCCTTGAAAAGCTGCTAATAGAAAGAATACTACATCAAATTTACACAAACAGTTTAATGAACCCCAACCAATATGGTTTTACTCCACAAAGAGGAACCATTGATGCTGCTATGGATGCAAAGCAATTCATAACACATAGTTTGGAAGAACGGAAATGTGTTGTCATGGTCAGTCTAGACGTACGAGGCGCATTCGACGCTGCCTGGTGGCCTAGTATACTTCAAAATCTGAAAGAACTAAAATGCCCAAGAAATCTCTACAAGCTTACACAAAGCTATTTTAGCGAAAGATTTGCTACATTGCATACAAATACTTATCAAGTCATAAAGCAGGTGCACAAGGGATGCCCTCAGGGATCTTGTTGTGGCCCTGGCTTTTGGAACATTATGTATAATTCATTGTTAAATCTTAACTACTCAAAACATTCACACGCACTGGCCTTTGCAGATGATCTTATACTGCTGACCAAGGGAGCTACTCGTCTTGAAGCAGAAAATTATGCTAATTCGGATATTTACAAAATACAGAATTGGGCTTACCAGAACAAAGTTGACTTTAATGAAAGTAAATCAAAGGTCTTAATAATTTCAAAGAAGAAGAAAGACCGGGCTGAGAAAACAAATATCTTTTTAAACTACAAAGCCTTGGAACAGGTTAGAGAATTAAAATATCTAGGAATTTACTTCAACGAAAAATTCAACTTTGGTAAACATATCGACAAAATAACTGAAAAAGCACTACAAGTAGTAAATATCTTGAGTAGAGCAGCGAAATTACAATGGGGACTAGGGCACTGTGCCTTAAAGACAATTTATAAAGGAGCCCTGCTCCCAATGTTAACATACGGCTGCCCAGTTTGGTATGAGGCATTGCAAACACATAAAAATTTAAGGAAACTGCAGCGTATACAAAGATTAATTAATATAAGAATGGCCAAGGCTCACAGGACGCTGTCATTTGAAGCCTCGTGCGTGGCTGCCGGAGTTCAGCCTATAGGTATAATAGTGACACAATCTGTAAAGATCTATGAAGCAACTCATCGAAGTAAAGATTTCCGTGCAGATTATGACACGCCTCTACAAGTTAAGGACTGGCCTCATCCTGCAGACAGAACATCAATTGAAGAAATTAATAGTTCTCTAGCATATGAGTTAGAAATCTACACAGATGGCAGTAAAATTCACGGAAAAGTAGGCGCAGCAGCAGCATTTTATAAACGAGGACAATTAATTCATACCATGAAGAACAGACTTCTCAGTGATTGTTCCAACAATCAGGCGGAACAGATTGCGATATTAAAAGCTATTGAAGCAATCAATGATCTACCTATCCCACTCGAAGAGAACAAGGTAGCAATCTATACGGACAGTAAAATTACCCTGGACTTACTTCAGAACAACCGCAATCACAGCTACCTTATCGAGCAGATCAGGAACTTAGTAAGAAAACTCAAGGATCACAAAATACATTTTGGATGGATAAAGGCCCATATGGGATTTGCTGGTAACGAGATGGCAGATAAGCTAGCTAAGGAAGCAGCAGGAGAAGAAGATACAGAACCGGTATACTCAAAAATTCCCAAAACTGCAATAGTTCGAGAAATTAAAGAAGAAGGTCTAACAAAATGGCAGGCGGATTGGACCAACACGACTAAGGGAGCTACCTGTAGGGCCTTCTTCCCATCAGTTCGTCAGAGAATAAGACAAAGGATCATAATGACAGCACCAATCGCAGCAATAGTTACTGGACATGGAATAACCAAATCCTACCTGAAGAGATTCCACATAATGAATGATGACACGTGCTCCTGTCTTCAAGAGGCCCAAACTGTAGACCACCTATTATACAGATGCAGTAAACTCCAACAACAGAGAGAAAATTTAAAAAAGCACATTGCAATCAAACACGGGCAATGGCCGGTTCCTCCAGATCAACTAATTGTGAAACACTATACATCATTTAAACGCTTTATACATGCAATAGACTTCAGTTCATTATAGTTAATAATAATACAAGTTTAGATAACACAGCTGTACAATGATAGAATTTTATAAGAAAGTTGTAATTATTGGAATTTGCTCAGAAACTATTACCTTAATGATTTAATGTATCCAACATTGTAGATACTTGTATATACTTAACTTTTTTAATGAGACATAGCATGTAGTATTGCAGCACTTAAGCAATGGAACATGCTGTATTAATTCCATTAAATAAAAATAAAAAATAAAAAAAACGTTAACTATGTCAGCTGACGAGTAACTGCCCATTCCTGCTCACTGGCGGCGCTAGTAGTAGCGTGTCCCGGAAAAAGACAGGGAGTGGACGGTATTACTTATTGAGAGTATTTGACTTAACCTCAAGCGTAGCATAGTCACGAACGCTTGTCTTTTTCTTGCCTTTGTACAGGTTTCCATTTTAATAATAATATTAGGAAATTGCATAATGTGCATGTTTGTTTATTCCGGACAGGTTTCCATTTTCTTGGCCTGATATTCCGAAGAAGTGGATTCAACCAATGCGCAGAGAATATTGGGATGTAGCGAACTAGAACCAACAGATGTCTCCACTGCTCTAGCAGGTATGCGCTAGCCGTTCGCAGTGATCTCAATATATAAACAGGATACACAACAGCTGTGATTTGGAACTGCATAAATCGTGACGTTCACTTTTTGTTAAGTGGGCTACTCCGTACGTATTGGTGAAGTGTGCTTCCTATGGTAAACGTATATTTATGAATGCGTTTTTGTTATTTTTCATGACAAAATGGTCAAATATTGCATGGCATATGGCTCCGCAGAGCTCCAGAGAAATGGAAGTGGACTTAGGCCCCTTCCCCCAGCAAAAGCTACGAACACGACTATTTTTAACTTATTTTTCTATGGCTAGCCTTTTTGTCTTTCAGATCGTCTCCATGGGCTAAGCTATACGAAAAAATAAAACCCAGAATAAGGGAGCGAACTCATGTAGTATTTAATGTATTTATTTATTAAATACAAACATATATTAGTCCAAAATTATTAAGTTAACTAATTAGCAAAATACAAATATGTGCATAATTAAAAAGTAATGAAATGGGAAAATGGTCATGTTTAAATATGACAAAAATTAGGACATGTTCTATTTTTCATCAGTTGAACGATGCATTTCAGCGCAGTATCCAACTACGCATCTCCTAGTAACCTCTCACAGCAGGAGACCAAAACATTGATAATAGGAGTCAATTTTTTGTAATTGGTAACACGTCAAATATGCAATATTTGTATTTAATACAAAAATTCCGATGAGCAAAAAAAGAGGTGGAACATTAATATTTATATTAGGGTGGGGCATCACTAGGGGCCCCCATAGTAGAACGCCACTGGTCACCCACAGCGAACAGTACATTAAGCAGCAGACACCTGATTGCTATAATGTCAAGGTCTGGTGCACCCGTAAAATTACTAAAAGATGCTGTACCATCAGTCTTCAATTTTCCAGGACGTCTTCAAAAAATTATTGTTGCAATAAGACAAGTGGTTCGTAATGTGGTTAGTAGTAGGCCTACTTTAGGTACCATGTAGGAATATAAATTATGCAATATGTCAGTCATGTAAATATAACTTAGTATTCTTATGCATGTAGGCCTAAATTTTTCATGCTAGTTTTTAATCGCAGAAATAAGAGGAAGCAGAAGTTTTTGTATAAGACCTCGCTGAAAATTATACGAAAATAGATAAACAGACACAAACAGATGACCTCCCACCATCTCCTATCAAAACAGAATTGAGAAAAAACAAAAGGCTACAGGCGATTGTCTGTTGCAAGAACAAGAAGATAAATAGCATGGCTAATTAATTTCAGATTTGAAGAAAAAGGAACTTCTAAGTAGTATTAAGACTAAGTATTTTGAAATTTCATTTCAGTGGCTTCCCTTTGCGCTAGTCTACAGGAAGTATTAAAAAAAAATAATGTGAATTATGCATTTCCAAAGCACTTAGCACAGATTTTGCCTATTCTCTTTATATATAGAAATGAAGCATAATATCGCAATATGTAGGCCTAATGTGAAGTTATTTTAAAATTTTAAATGCGAGTGTTTACAACTGTTTACCAATGCACATTCACGCCTGATTTAGATTAAAGAAATATTTTTACCAAACCATTACAATATGAAATTAGTTTTGTTATGTAATTAAAAAGCATAAAGTAGTTTATATTGAAACGCTTCATTCATAAAAGTTTTTAAAAACGCCAATACATCTTCATAATTCCATTAATACACATGAGTTTGTTAGAAGGAGATACGGCATAGGAGCTAAAGTATACGTTCACTTTCATGGCGGACCGCGAACCCTGCCGTCACGATTTTTCATCATGCAGTGCTACCTCCAGTATGTAATAGAGCTCAATGGCCGTTCGTCACTTGTTTTTCGAGTTGTTGTCTGCTGGTTCCATGCATTTAAATGGCGTTTCATCTTAGCAAGATACGTTCGAACTTTTCTATTTTTGTAGCGGGTAAAACGCTACTAGGCGCATTTCTTTGTATACTGGACACTTCCAGAATATATTTACGTGAAAAAGCTTAATGAAAAATTGCAAAAGATAGACGCTATAGAAGTCGAAAAGAAAGAAGAATAAGCTGACAAATACTGTGAGAAATGCCCGCTATTAACTACATTGCTATGTTCCCGACGTACAAAATGTTATGCAGATATGAATATTTATATACAACGCTGCTAATTTGGCGATTGGGTATGATTCAAGGTAACTAAACTAGGGTTCAGACAGTAAATTACTAATTGATATACGTGATAAACACTGATATATGTGGTCTTTATTCGCAGACGTTTTTAATATTATTTATTTTCTATATCAAAAGCATATTTAGCCTATACCGTCATATAAAAAAGCATTCAAAATCAAAATATTAAAATATGTTTACAACACGAAAACTTACCTCAAAATCAAAATATTAAAATATGTTTACAACACGAAAACTTACCTAGAATCGATTAGACCTTTTTTTTTTTCTTTTTTTCTCATTTCTCATTCTTTCTTATTCCTTTTATTATCGGTATGCTAGACCATCGTTACATGATTTTCATTTCCAGTTATGAGACAAAATATTAAGAATATTTCATTGCATGACATAGCAGAATATAAAGGCAGAATTTAAGAATTATCATACGTTAAGTTACGTAGCCTATTAAATTGGCAATGCTATTTTCACAATTTTTATTCGATGCCGTCAATCTAAGGTGGCTATTTAGAAATCACAGGATTTATATTTTGATCTCAGATGCAATAGAAGGCTACAGTAATATACACATATTTATACAGCAAAGTAAAATAAATAGGCCTAAAATAACTAAATAAATTAAACAGGGAAGTGATCTTTAAATATAAAGGTGCACTAAAGATACAGTTTAACGAAGGTATAAAACTAACGCAATGCACTGTAATTGCGTTACTACGTAATTTTAATTTACTTGTATTTGTAATTTACTAAATTTTTTAATGGCCCATAACACGGAAAATTTAATATTAATTTAAAAATGAAATTTGTTAATTGTTTTAGTGTTATTTAGAGCCTATCTGCTGTAATTTTTCTTTCGTCTTTTGGACACTTAAACATTCTAGAAAGGCCCAGTAGACAAGGAAGTATGTATAGTAGCCTCGTGTCCTCTATAAAAATATAAAATTACGAACATATTTTTCGGACTGGGAAGATGGAACGCCATTTAAAAGCATGGTGCAAGCAGACGACAACTGGAAAAACAAGTGACGGACAGCTAGCGCATACCGGCTAGTACACCCACGCTATCTGTCGGAGAAGTTTGGCGAGCTACATCCCTATTGGCGTAACTAGACCTCTTGCGGTCCAGGGCGGATTTATTTTTTAGGCCCCTTCCCCCAGCAAAAGCTACGAACACGGCTATTTCTAACTTCTTTTCCTATGGCTAGCCGTTTTTGTCTTCCAGATCGTCTCCTTGGGCTAAGCTATACGAAAAAAATAAAAGCCAGAATAAGGGAGCGAACTCATGTAGTATTTAATGTATTTATTTATAAAATACAAACATATATTAGTCCAATAATATTAAGTTAACTAATTAGAAAAATACAAATATGTGCATAATTAAAAAGTAATGAAATGGGAAAAAGGCCATGTTTAAATATGACAAAAAATTAGGACATGTTCTATTTTTCATCAGTTGAATGATCATTTCAGCGCAGTATCCAACTACGCATCTCCTAGTAACCTCTCACAGCCGGAGACTAAAACATTGATAACTGGAGTCAATTTTTTGTTATTGGTAACACGTCAAATATGTAATGCTTGTATTTAATACAAACATTCCTATGAGCAAAAAAAAAAAAAAAATGAGGTGGAACATTAATTTTTATATTAGGTCCGGGCATCACTGGGGGCCCCCATAATAAGTGGGGCCCGGGGCGGACCGCCCTGCCCTAGGAAGGCCACTGGTCACCCACAGCGTACAGTACATTAAGCAGCAGACACTTTTCACCTGATTGCTATCAGTCAAGGTCTGGTGCACTTGTAAAATTACTAAAAGATGCTGTACCATCAGTCTTCAATTTTCCAGGACATCCTCAAAAAATTATTGTTCCAAAAATACAACTGGTTCGTAATGTGGTTAGTAGTAGGCCTACTTTAGGTACCATGTAGGAATATAAATTATGCAATATGTCAGTCATGTAAACATAGTATTCTTATGCATGTAGGCCTAAATTTTTCATGCTAGTTTTTAATCGCAGAAATAAGAGGAAGCAGATTTTTTGTATAAGACCTCGCTGAAAAGTATACGAAAATAGATAAACAGACACAAACAGATGACCTCCCACCATCTCCTATCAAACAAGAACTGAGAAAGAACAGAAGGCTACAGACGATTGTCTGTCGCAAGAACAAAAAGATAAATGGCATGGCTAATTAATTTCAGATATGAAGAAAAAGGAACTTCTAAGTAGGCCTACTGATTTAAAGTATTTTGAAATTTCATTTCAGTGGCTTCCCTTTGCGCTAGTCTACAGGAATTATTTAAAAAAAATAATAAATAATGTGAATTAACCAATTGGCTGCAAGAAATAGAAGAAGACTTAAAACAAGCAGGAATCAATAGGGAAATGAAAGAAACAAATTCAGAAACAAAATTATGAACGCAAAATTTGAAGTAAAAGAAAGCAAGAAAACAGGTAAAATATGGACCGAACAAAGGAAAGAGGATCACAGTTAAAGAATGAAGAGATTTTGGGAAGAGAAAAGGAAGAAGAAACAAGAAGGAAGTGTATAATCATGTAACATTCAAGTTCAAACACTGTCTTAATGGCAAAAATGTGTAATAATAATAAATAATGTGAATTGTATCCAGTACAGTTGAAGGTCACGGTTTATACATTTCCAAAGCACTTAGCACAGATTTTGCCTATTCTCTTTATATATAGAAATCAATCTTAATATCGCAAAATGTAGGCCTAATGTGAAGTTATTTTAATTTTTTTAAATGCGAGTGTTTACAACTGTTTACCAATGCACATTCACGCCTGATTCAGATTAAATAAACTTTTTTACCAAAACATTACAATATGAAATTAGTTTTGTTGTGTACTTAAAAAGCATCAAGTAGTTTATATTGAAACGTTTCATTCATATATGTGTTTTAAAAACGCAAATACATCTTCATAATTCCATTAATACACATGAGTTTGTTAGAAGGAGATACGGGATAGGAGCTAAAGTATACGTTCACTTTCATGGCGGACCGCGAACCCTGCCGTCACGATTTTTCATCATGCAGTACTACCTCCAGTATGTAATAGAGCTCAATGGCTGAAACAGAACTGTAGTTAACCAGTGCGTTTCTTTTTAAAGCGAAGCTAAAGCGCTTTGCAATTGCTGCATCAAAACCGTTCTTTTTTACATTTTGCTGCTTCTCTTTACCCCCACTCTACTACCCGTGCAGCGAACTCAAATATAAGGAGAGTTTTTTTTTTAACTCAGCGCATTTTTGTGCGCATGCATCGAGAGCGTTCCTAAACACAGCGCTGGAATCCATCGGCTCGTTCTCCTTTCCAGAGCATGATTCATCGCACTTCAAACGCTTCCATCGGTCTTTGGTACGGATGGAAATGCGATTGACCATTGTCGTCTGCCACGATACTATGGTCGTCTGCTTTTCGGTATAGGCAAATACTCTCAATAAGAATACCGCCCACTCTACTCAATTCCCGTTGTTCAAAATGTCCACTAGCACAGAGGTGCCATCTGTTGAGTAGGAATGGGCAGCAGTCTCAGGGTGGCGCTTGTGGCGTGAGTCAGTGAGGAAGTGCTTTGTGCAAGCTCCGTACATTTTTATAGTTTTAATAGTAATTAGTTAGTGTCTGAGCTTCAACTTTTTAGTATAATTACAGTGTAGTGTACTTTTGATTCCTAAACATAAATTTTAGCCTATTAGTCAACTCAAAGCTTACAGCATTGAATTTTCAATTCTCAATAGCCTACTCTTAATTGTCCGCCATATTGTTTACGGACGAAATCAGCTGCTTCACACACTCGCTCACTACTGGTCACTTTGATTTGCTCTTATATTCTAGAGTTATTTCCTTTGCTCATTGTTTTTTAATTGTTGTTTTTTGTTTCATAGGATTATTCTGCAATGACGGCCGAAGAGTTATGTGGAAATTGTTGCTTATCTGTCTCTGAAGGTATTCAATGTGACTCGTGTGACTTATGGTTTCACTTTACATGTTCTAGGTTATGTATCGACGAAGTCCCGATGGCGATTGGTTCTGCAAGCTATGTATTAAGGATACGGAGATTAAAGACTTGCAATATGTGATTGATGTGTTACAGGATGATGTTCGATCTCTGAAGGCGAAACTCGACGAAGGAACTAATGTAAATGTTTCTTTCCCTAGGTTGGACTCCTTTGCCGAAGTAGCGCAAAGTCACAAAGGAAGACCATCAAGTAACAACATGTCCTTGCAGAAGACTTACAGCCCCATCGCTACTAATAATCGATTTTCTGTTTTAGATGGCCTAGAAGAAGTAGATGCCCCAGCTGAACCAACTGCTGTTCCAGATGGCCTAGATAGGATAGATAATTTTACTTCTAGCTTTGTCTCTTTTGCAGATGTGCTGAGGCATCCCAGAAGAAGAACATCGCAGAACAGTGTAAGTAGGCCTACTAATAATGTTTTCTCTGTTTCAGGTAGTAGTGGAGATGTAAATGAAGAACAGCCATTTAGAGCAACGACTGTATGCAGGCCCACTAACAAAAGAAACATTTTAGTTTTAGGTAGCAGCCACGCCAGATATATGGGAACTGCTGTAAAAGATGCTGTTGGAGAGAGTTTTCAAGTTGAGTGTATTTGTAAACCTAATGCTGAACTTAAGGATGTAATTTCAGGTATCAAGGATCTATCTAAAGGTTTCTCTAAGGATGACCATATTGTAATTGTTGGAGGTGGTGGTAATAGTCTAGACAGAGATCCTAACTTTGAAATCGACCAGGATCTACACACCATCTCTAGAAGCAGTGTACATACTAATGTTAGTTTTGTTGAGTTATTTCACAGGTACGACAGGCCCTCGCTTCGATCCAAGGTGAAAGCTGTGAACGACAAGTTAAGGGATTTCTCTAGTAATCATGTAAATTTTAACATTGTATCTGTTAATAGCCTAAGAAGAGAAGAATTCACTCGACATGGACTCCATCTGAACTCCAGAGGGAAGAAGACGCTAGCAAAACTTGTTGCTGAAGAAGTAAAGAGTAATGTATCTAATTGTAGCAGGCCTATTCCTGTCATAGTAGATGGATCATGTCATTTTTTAGGGAGAATCTAAATCAAAGAAATAAACAACTTTTATGTGTACCTCAAGATAAGAATAATACTTCAGTTAAGCCAAAAACTAGAATTAGTACATCATTTACATTAATACATCAAAATATAAGGGGACTTGAAAATAAAATTGAATAATTCAACTTAGCAATTCAGGATTCAATTAATTCTAATCTACAGGAAATTCAAGTTATTTGTTTGACAGAACACCACTGTACAGAAAAAGAGCTGGAACAATTAAAAATTGATAAGTTTTCTTTATGTTCAAATTTTTGTAGACTTCCAAAAAATGTGGAGGTGTGAGTATTTTTATCAAAAGAATCTTAGATTTTAGTGATATAGACACCAGTTCCTTTTGCAAGGAACAGGATTTCGAATGTTGCTCAGCAAGAGTGGAAACTGACAATGACACGTTTGTAATAATAACAATCTACAGAGCACCATCAGGTAATTACAACTATTTTATCAATCAGTTAGAAAAGGTTCTTAATTCATTATATAATAATAGTGTAAATATGATACTGTGTGGTGATTTTAATGTAGACATGTCAACTGATAGTGAAAATAAGGCAAGACTTCTGTCCTTAGTAGGTAGTTATAATCTAGACTTCATAGTGAACTTCCCAACTAGAATTCAAAACAACTCTCAAACAACAATAGATAATATATTCTTAAATAAAGAAAAAACTTGAAGTTTGAAGTAATACCAATAATAAATGGGTTATCAGACCATGATGCTCAGATGGTAATGTTAAACAATACTGAAGCATATCCGACTATCAAAAATACCCGTAGTAATATTATCAGAGTAATGAATGATGTTTCGATTTTAAGTTTCAAACAAGATCTTGCAAATGAAAATTGGGAAACTATATTTACCTATAACACTGTTGATAGTAAATTAAATGAATTTCTAAATATCGTGTTGCGACACTTTGAGGCCAACTTTCCAAAAAAGACAACTACTAAAATACCTAATTTAAATAATAAAGCATGGCTAACCCCTGGTATTAAAATATCATGTGCTAAAAAAAGAGAGCTCTATTTACAATACAGAACCAGTAACAATCAAACTCAGAAAGTGTATTATAAAAGATATTGCAGTGTGCTTAAAAAGGTTATTAAAGAAGCAAAGAGCAGGTATTTTTCACAAATAATTAATAAATCAAACAACAAAGTTAAGACTATATGGAATATAGTAAAAAATGAAACAGGGAAAGCAAAGGAAAAAAGTGATTGTACGTCATTAATATACAAAAATAAGAAACTAGACAATCTATCAGATATTAGAAATGCATTTAATAACCACTTCATAAATATTGTAGAGAATTGTGTTCCCACTAACAATACCAGTGTCAAGGCAATAGACCTTCTGACAAAATCTACAATTTGTAACCATAAATTTGAAATCACACTGACTTCCTCTATAGAAATTGAAAATATAATAAAATTGCTTAAAAGTAAAAGCTCATCTGGATGGGATGACATAAGTAATAAGCTATTAAAAAGTTGCTGTTCGGAACTTAGTAAAACCCTTAGCCTTATATTTAACTGTTCACTAGAAACTGGAATATTTCCTGAAAGAATGAAACATGCAATTGTCAAGCCCCTGTTTAAAAATGGAGACAAAAATTTACCATCAAATTACAGGCCTATATCGCTCTTAACTTCATTTTCAAAAGTATTCGAAAAAGTTGTATATAACCGCATAGTTTACTATCTTAATTTGAATAATATTCTTACACCATCACAATTTGATTTAGAAGTGGCATGTCTAATGAAAATGCTACATTTAAACTCACCACAGAAATACTGGAAGCGCTAGATAAAAAGAAATATACGTTGGGAATTTTCTGTGACTTAGCTAAAGCATTCGACTGTATAAATCATGAACTATTAATTGAAAAATTGGAAAATTATGGAATAGATAATTTAACACTGAATTGGTTCAAATCATACCTGTCTGATAGAACTCAAAATGTCGTAATAAATGGAAACAAATCTAATCTAGGAGTAGTTAGAAGTGGAGTACCACAGGGATCAATACTAGGACCTTTGCTATTTTTAATTTTCATCAATGACTTGCAACATAACTTAAGTGACGAAACAAAGGTATTCCTTTTCGCGGATGACACTAGTGTTTTTGTAACACGAAAATCCCAGGAACAACTGGCAAGAGTAGCTACAAAGGCTTTTCACTAATTAAATATATGGTTCCAAGCCAATAAAATGACGCTTAATATCGAAAAAACCCACTTTATTCAATTCAGAACAAAACAAAGATGTACCCAAAACCTTGTAATTAATTACCAAACACAAAGCATAGAAGAAATTAGTAATATCAAATTTTTAGGATTACAAATTGATCAACATCTCGACTGGAAGTCACATATTGAAATGATAATTCCAAAACTAAGTTCAGCATGCTTTACCTTAAGAGTCCTGAATCAGCTATTAAAACAGGATGCCTTACGCATGGTGTATTTTGCAAATTTCCACTCGGTAATGAAGTATGGAATCATATTCTGGGGTAACTCGACCCATAGGGATAAAATACTTAAGCTACAAAAGCAAGCAATTAGAATAATGTGTGGAAAGAAAAGGAGAGAATCATGCTAACCGCTCTTTGAAAAATTAAAAGTCCTCACTCTCACAGGGGAGTATATATACTCTGTTATGTGTTATATGGTAGATAATATTGAGAGATTCCAAACTAATAGCAGTGTTCATGAACATACTACTAGAAACAGGAATGATTTACATAGACCGGTTAATGCATTAAAACTTTTTCAGAATGGCGCTTATTACTCCGCAATACAGATATACAATAAGCTTCCAAACAACATTAAATTATTATGTATTCAAAGAAAAAGAAAATCCTTCAAAGGATCTCTCAAGAAATTTTTAATGACTCACACCTTCTACAATATGGATGAGTATTTCCAGTTTGAATAAGTTTATAGTGTAGTATATTATATATCATTATTTATTACTTGCTTGTATATTGTAATCTGACGTGTTCTATATCCTTGAGTCCCACTCAACACAGGATCTACAGAACGAGATAACTACATCTACATCTACATCTACTTAATGAACCTATATAGCTGCAGAAATAAATTTGTTTTTCAAAGTCCTGATGACACAGTAACTTATTTTTGTGCTTGATAATGCAGGAATTAGGTCGGGAAATAACATAATTTACACTAACGCTAAACTAACTTAATTAAATGACGATAACGCTAATTTCTTAAGTAAAACTTCTTTTGCCGCGGTAGGGGTAAATCGAGAGCTTGTGTAACGCTCAAAATCGTCACGAAATTAGTGAGGTGTGACGGAACGGACTGCACAGAAAACAATCAACTCAATGATTAGGCTTATCCAAAACTGAAAAAGTCCAAAAATAAAAAAATAAAAAATCCAAAATTTAAAAAGTTAAAAAATCCAAAATTAAAATATACAAAAAATAAAAAATCAAAGATCCAACATTTAAATTATCTAAAATTTCAAAATCAAAAAATTCAAAGAACCAAAATTAATAAGTCCAAAATTTAAAAAATAAAAAATCCAAAATTTAAAAAATCTTAATATCCAAAATTTAAAACATAAATATCCAAAATTATAAAATTCTAAAATATATAAAAAAAATACAGAATTAAAAATTAAAAAATACAAAACTAAAAAATTCAATGATCTAAAATGTAAAAAAATTAAAAATTAAAAAATTAAAGAATTAAAAAATCAGAAATTTAAAAAATCAAAAATCTAAAAAGTCCAAACCCCAATATTAAAAAGTCCAACAATCCAAAATTAAAAAATCCAATTCTGCAAAATTGAAAAAATAAAAAAGAAAGTTTCACTTCTGCCGCATGGCGTTTCACACACACTTTTTTTTAATAAGTATCAAAACTAATTGTTTCACTTTAATACATTTTCGTGAAAATCAGCTTTAAATTTTAATTCATACGATTTGCAAAATACTTTGTACAATATATACTTTTTTTTTTAATTTGAAATTTTTACATCTACTCTTATACAATTCAACGGCCCTAAATAGCGTGCTTGCTCGCCCGCTTCGCGAGGCATCGGGTATACTCGGCGATGTTCGTCTCTCGCAGTCTAAACTTTCATGACGACTACAAAATTAGGAAGGAAAACCGTTTCTTTATTATTTAAGGCCTAAGTGAAATGAACACAATGAACAAATATTCTAATTTTATTTTTACTTACAATTTTCATAGCTCTGAACCACAAACATTTTTAATAATCTACCAGTGTAATTTTCTTAAAAATCCTGGAGTCAATGAATAATGGCGAGCGAAGCTGGGGAAACAGCTGTAAAATATTGATGGTTTTATCTCTTGAAATATAGCTGATAATAATAATCCAAACAAACCATTCCTTCCCTTGAAACATTATATAATTTCTGAAAATTGCACTGAATTGATAAAATAAAAGTCACATCATATTCATGTCAATAAACAGCTGAGAAACAATACGTATTATGTGTTCACAGGTTCTTTGGAACTGCATAATCGATTCTGATATAGTTTTCCCAAGGGGCGCTTTCATGTCGTGGAATGTACTCTAAAGCAGGAATTTTAGCTGTTTCATTAATTATTAATGGCTTAGTTTATGAATGATTCGCGTGCAAGTGTTAATAAATATAATGCTTTAATAATTATTATACTCTTAACTTTTAATTTTTAAAAGAATTATCGTGGCGAAGCCACGGGCACCTCCTAGTGTAAAACAATTCGGATGGTAAGCCAATGAACATCTGAATGAATCAGTCTTGTACACACTCTAATTAACGATTTTACTTATTTCACTCTCAAAATAATTATTACAACCATAAACGGCACATATCATGCCACCTACATAACCGGACATTTTCTTTAGGCCTATGTTGTATTTATTATTTTACTAAGGGGTGCCCACCCCCCAAAACTTCATTGCTCACCCCCAAACTTCATTGCTCACCCCAACCCAATTGCCTGTCGACAAGGGCGCCCATATGATATTTTCTAGGGGGGGGGGCAATTTTTTTAATTAATTTATTTTTTGTCGCTTTAACTTCTTGGGCCACTTTGTATTTTATATTAATAATATAATAAGTAGCCAGAAAATAATTGCGGGGAGGGTCGGAAGTGCCGGGGGGTTTGGAATACCCCCCAAAAAAGGGGTCGGGGGTCCATCCCAGAAAAATTTTAAATATTGAACTAATGAAAATCACATTTTACGCTATTTTAGCACTGAAAACTAGTTATGAAATTTGTTTACCATACTCTAAGACATTTCAATGTACATAAGAAATCATTACCTAGGTGGGGGGTCCAGCCCCGGAAATTTTTTAAATATTGAATCAATGAAAATCACATATTACGCTATTTTAGCACTAAAAAACTAGTTAGGAAATTTGTTTACCATACTCCAAGACATGCCAATGTAAAGAAGAAAATGTTACCTAAGTCGGGTGTCCACCCCCGGGAAATTTTTAAATGTTGAACTAATGAAAATCATATTTTACGCTATTTTAGCACTGAAAAACTAGTTAGCAAATTTGTTTACTATACTCTAAGACATGGCAACTTAAACAAGAAATTGTTACCTAAATTATAATACTTACTACTATTTATAAGAAAAGTTAAATAGCACATGGAACAGTGGACATAATAGGCCTACTCATTATGTTATGAAAAGAAAATAACTGCTATATCATATTTGACACAGCAACAAATCTTGTTTAATTAAATAAATATATATTTTTAAATAAAAATATAGAATTTTAGGTTTCGACTCTTGGGGGTCTGAACCCCCCTTTCCTAATCCACTGTGGATTCTGCTTCCATGTTGTAGATTTGGTAAAACTTCTGCAATTCAAATAATTGTCTTAAAAGAAAAACACCTGACTATAATAATTAATAATATACATTTTTTACCTTGCGCCCCCCCCCCCCGGGTATGGGCGCCCATGGCTGTCGAAATTCTTCATCTTTATCTTTATAAAGAATTAAAAGAGACCTTTTGAAGTCATAGAACTTGACCGTTTTTATTTTTAACATATAAAACTCTAATTTGCAACAATTTTCAACCCCCGGCCAGAAAATTCATAACACGATAATATTTCCCCCCCCCCCCAGAAATTTCAATGACGCAGTCTGCGTCTTAACCCCCCCCCCCCCCGTGGGCACCCTGTTTTACTAGAATTTATATTATATTTTCGTACACAAAACACAACAGACAAACGTTAACTATATCAGTTGACGAGTAACTGCCCATTCCTGCTCACCTGCGGCGCTAGTAGTAGCGTGTCCCGGAAAAAGACAGGGAGTGGACGGTATTACTTATTGAGAGTATTTGGTATAGGGAAGTCGTAGCTCGTAACACTTAACCTATATAGTATGTCGACACAATGAAGGAAACTACAATGAATCTTCAGATTCAGATAGTGATAGTAACATTGATATTTTATTATATGACTGGTTAATGAGAAATCCCTTTGATAAATTGACGATTTCTTTCAATTTAAAGAATTTGACATATCAACAACTTTGGACATTTTGCTGAATCAATGTCATTTAATTTAATCCAATAAGTTTTTTTGTCTTTAGCCAATGTTTTTTTACGAATTTTATGCTTAACAACAAAATATAGTAGGTGATCAAGCACGAAATCAAATAACAAAAGCGTGTATCTCAAAAGACACGTGGAAGGCAGGAGGGCGCCGCCATGTAAGGCGAGTTTCTAAATTCATCAATGGATCCATCCGATGGCATCGAGCTTTCATCAGAGCGTTTTTAATTTCATTGATGGAATCCATCGGCTATCCATCAAAGCGTTCTCTGAGTTCAGATGAGTTTGCGCTGGTTTCCATCGACTGGCATCGGTTCCATCGTACTTGAACGTCCGATGGATCAGATGAATCACCGCCATTATGACGAATTGACAATTCAAACTTATGTAATGGAGACAGCGCATAGCCTATAAGATTCATAACTACATATCGTAGACTGAATTACTCACACATAATTAGTAGTTAAACTTATTTTTGAGGAGTCGTTACCCGATTCCTCATAAAGGGCTAAAACTGAAAAAGAAAGAAGCAAAGACAGTCTATTCCCACGCAGCACGATATGTATAATATACATATATTTTAGAGCTACATATATATCTTACGATTGGTCAAAGTCAAAACGTAAATTATACGTATATTTTATGTCCAATATATACATGTATAAAAACTGTTGTAATTTAATCCTGCTTTATATTTATAATATATCAAAATTAAAGTTACTGTTACATAAGTAAGATTAAATATAAAACGAAATCGATTTGATTGTTCATTTGTAACATCAAATTTACGTACCAACTATACGTAAATTTTACGTCTAGAATTGGACATTGTAAACACCGGTTTATTGTGTTTTACTCTAGTAAATCGATTTGGTTAAATTAAGGGAACGCAATAAAATTTACTCACGCTAATCAGAAATTAATTTAAAAAATGGTTTAAAATGATTACATCCGTACATTCAGTAGGACTATTTTTTATGACTGGCGGCCATCTTGTCTGTGACGTCAGCAATGTAGATCTGCTGGTTCATGGCTACATGGTTGGCTGTTGGGTGCTTGTGTGGCGTATAAGTTTCTCTTTTATAGTGTTTTATTAACAAGAAATTGTGTGTGGAGAGAATTGCACTGTTCTGTTGCAACTACTCCCTATGTATATAACATAGAAATGAAGAATAAATGTACATGTGTGTGTATTTAAAGCTGACGAAATATTATGCAACGTGCAGTGATGTGTAACCTAATTTAGGCCTACCTGAATGTTTGTGAAGACCTGATCCTTCATGTAGAAGATTAAATGAGGCAGAAGAAAAACATTTACACAGAAAACAGTACTGGTAAGTCCCTGTGCAAGATTTGTTTCACACACATAAATAGGCCTATCATAACCTCAACGACTTGCAAACTGATTTATAACACAGATGCTGTGGTAATTAGCTCTGATCATAATAATTTACGATAACGCTGCTAAAGTATTTCTTAATTGTTTCAGGAATTCACAATGCCTAGGTGCTGTAGTGTTGCTGGCTGTAAAAGTAACTACAAGTCACAACATGAAAGTGTTAGTACATTTTCTTTACCAAAAGACGAAGAACTTAAGAAGACATGGCATAGAAAGATTCCTACAGACTTTACAGGGGTAAGCAAGCCTGTTATTTGTGTGAAGTATTTTCCTGAAGAGAGTGTGATAAGAACAGAGACATTTGTAGTTAACGGTGAAATAAAAACATTTCCTAGAACTTGCCCTAAACTGAAACTTGGTGCAGTACCATCAATATTTCCTAATCTGCCTGAGTACTTGTCAAGACCAGGTCCATCATGCAGAAGAAGAAAATTTAAACCAAGCAGTTGCAGAAAGCTTAAAAGAACTTAAAAGTTATGCTGAATGACAAGCTCTGCATTGTTTGGAAGATGTGATGCAGTACTTCCTAAGTGTTACAGAAGGACTTAAAGGGCAGTGGATTAGCATAATGGCAGTAGAAAGGCTAGTGCTGTGCTTAATGGATGTTAATGATGATGTTCCGAAGATTCTTGGTTCAGTGTGTATTATGAGCGATCTCAGTGTTTTGCTTACAATAAATAATTGCAAAATACCTCAGCAAGAAGTCCCAAAAAACTGCAAGATAGTAAGCTCAAAAAGTGTTCTTGATGACATTTTTAGTTATTGATATCTCATGTATTGATAGTATATGTGAAATGTATGTGAGCAGTGTACATTTATGAACCAAAGGCCCTATATAGGCTACATAAATTATATATAAAATATACGTTTGATAGATCATCTTGACATATTTTTTACGTATAGATATTGTACATCAATAGTATGTATGCGATTGTTTGTATAATTGATATATATTATATGTCTGTATTGACATGAATAGACGTACGATATACATCAAAAAGTGGGACATTTGAGCGTATATTATACGTAGATTTTATTTAACCAATATGTGTGATATACATTAACTAGATCTAGGGATAACGCAATTTTTACATATATTTTACGTATGTGTGCTGAGTGGGTTAGTTTGCAGTCATAATAAATTCTTATAATGGCTTGCATTTTTAGTCACACTTAACTTATTTCGGCTTTTGTTGTTGAAATTGTTAAAATTATAAAATATAGACCATATAAAATAATAGGCTTATTACTAATTTCGGGTCAATTTGAAAACATAAAACTACAGTACTGTAATGTGTATAGTATAAAACACACAAAGTAGCCTACTGTGATAAACGAATTTTATCTAATAAATACCGACGAGTCTGTCTTTGCGATAAGATATTAATTTAATGTAGAACTCACTTTTTTAATTTTTTTATTTTATATACTATTATTATAATCAGTTTTCATTGTATTAAATGTAAATGCAAATCGATCAAGCCCATACTTTTTTTTGGTGGGAAAATAATAAACAGGAGTTACCATGCCATCGCTAATATTTTACAATTTTATATGTAGTTATTATGTTGGCGCTCCCGAAAACATCGGTTTGGTCAACAAATGGTTTTTAAATTCATCAGTCATCACGAATCCATCGAGAAAAAATTGCGAAATCCAGCTTTCCAGTCGGTGGAATCCATCGTTCATCAGTCCGATGAATTTAGAAACTCGTCTGAATAACAGGAACTGAAATATCAGGAACCAGCAAACATAGGAGTGTTGGTGCCAAAATCGCAGGATAGAGGAGGACAGGTTGAAGGCCGACACAACACGCGGGATATAAAGTGATGCTAGGACAGTGATCTCAATATATAAACAGGATACACAACAGCTGTGCTTTGGAATTGCATAAATCGTGACGTTCACTTGTTGTTAAGTTGGCTACACCGTACGTATTGGTGAAGTGTGCTTCCTATGTTAAACATATATTTATGAATGTGTTTTTATTATTTTTCATGACAAAATGGTCAAATATTGCGTGGTATATGGCTGCACAGAGCTCCAGAGAAATGGAAATGGACTTAAGTTTCACAAGTAGGTTATTTTTGTTTGAAAACATTTGAGGATACTGGCCAAATCTGACTTAGCCTCAAGCGTAGCATAGCCACGAACGCTTGTCATTTTCTTGCCTGTTTGTACAGGTTTCCATTTTCTTGGCCTAATATTCCGAAGAAGTGGGTTCAAGCAATGCGCAGAGAATATTGGTCACCCACAGCGTACAGTACATTAAGCAGCAGTCACTTTACACCTGATTGCTATCAGTCAAGGTCTGGTGCACTTGTAAAATTACTAAAAGATGATGTACCATGAGTCTTCAATTTTCCAGGACACCTTCAAAAAATTATTGTTCCAAAAAGACAACTGGTTCGTAACATAGGCGTAACCAGGCCGACCATATGGGGGGGGGGTTACAACATCTGGGGGACCCGGAAAATATAAAAAAATATAAAAAATTAAGATGCAGAATAACGAGTTTTAAGCTTCCCACGCTTTATATTCGTATTAAGCAATTTATAAGCAGGCTTAAAAAAGTGTACAATTTTCCTTTTTTTTAATCAATGGGGGGGTTCAAACCCCCCAAAACCCCCTCGTTACGCCTCTGGTTCGTAATGTGGTTAGTATTAGGCCTACTTTAGGTACCATGTAGGAATATAAATTATGCAATATGTCAGTCATGTAAACATAGTATTCTTATGCATGTAGGCCTAAATTTTTCATGCTAGTTTTAATTGCAGAAATAAGAGGAAGCAGATGTTTTTGTATAAGACCTCGCAGAAAATTATACGAAAATGGATAAACAGACACACAGATGATCTCCCACCATCTCCTACCAAAACAGAATTGAGAAAGAACAAAAGGCTACAGACAATTGTCTGTCGCAAGAACAAGAAGATAAATAGCACGGCTAATTAAATTTCAGATTTGAAGAAAAGGAACTTCTACGTAGGCCTACTGACTTAAAGTAATTTGAAATTTTATTTCAGTGGCTTCCCTTAGCGCTAGTCTACAGGAATTATTTTAAAAAAACTGTGATTTGTATCCAGTACAGTAACGGTAAAGTTGAAGGTCACAGTTTATACATTTCCAAAGCACTTAGAACAGATTTTGTCTATTCTCTTTATATATCGAAATCAAGCATAATATCGCAAAATGAAGGCCTATTGTGAAGTTATTTTAATATTTAAAATGCGAGTGTTTACAACTGTTTACCAATGTACATTCACGCCTGATTGAGATTAAAGAAATATTTTTACCAAACCATTACGATATGAAATTAGTTTTGTTATGTACATAAAAAGCATCAAGTAGTTTATATTAAAACGTTTCATTCATAAAAGTGTTTTAAAAACGCCAATACATCTTCATAATTCCATTAATACACATGAGTTTGCTAGAAAGAGATACGGGATAGGAGCTAAATTATACGTTCACTTTCATGGCGGACCGCGAACCCTGCCGTCACGATTTTTCATCATGCAGTGCTACCTCCAGTATGTAATAGAGCTCAATGGGCTAGGACACATTACCACAAACACGCAAGAAACAGGTGGCCACACTGAATCAGCGGAAACCGGAAGTGACGCACCGGAAAGAGCAAGCAAATAAGCCGCTCCCATCTAAACCGGAAGTGATTGTCCAGTATAGCAGCCAAGAGATGGCAACCAAAGAGCACACACAAGCGACAGCACCATGC
This sequence comes from Ectobius pallidus, assembly GCA_964059195.1. Taxonomy (NCBI): domain Eukaryota; kingdom Metazoa; phylum Arthropoda; class Insecta; order Blattodea; family Ectobiidae; genus Ectobius; species Ectobius pallidus. The sequence continues at coordinate 166,721,621 of CAXKWD010000003.1, forward strand.
GGAGAATGCAAAGAGGAATGCGACAGAGAAGAAAAGGCAGTACAATGCGACGGAAAGTGCAACCTATGGTTCCACACAAAATGTTTGGGGATAACCACAAGCGAATACAATGTTCTTGGGAACAAAAAAAGCAGAGTGAAATGGCTATGCAGTAAATGCGAAGGCATGATTGCAGATCTACGAATAAAAGAAGACATTAGAGACATGAAAGAAGCACAGAAGCTATTACAACAAGAAATCGTCAGTATAAAAGAAATGCTCATAGCGGCATTGAGAGTCAGCCAAAACAATATAGTAGCACAAGAAATTACGGAGATAAAGGAACTACTACAATCCACAGGGGAAAGACAAACCGTAATTATAGAAACTAAGAATAAAACAAGGGGGACCAAGGAAGGAGAGACAGAAGTAACCGCAGAAAAAGATAGGGACAGCAGACAAATGAACCAAGAAATAAGAGAAGACAACGAGAATAGCAAAGAAACGAACGTCAAGGAAAATGAGAATATACTGCACACAACAGGAGAAAGTGAAAAAAATAACACAAGAAACAGAGCTACAGAACAGGCCAAGGGAAAGGATAACATACCTCAAATAACAGGAGAAGGAGAGAAAAATAACACAAGAAACAGAGCTACAGAGAGGACAGAAAAAGACAAAGGCAAAGAAAATAGCAGAGAAGGAGCTGATAACCGTAACGACATGGAAAGAAGAACAAACACACGAATAGAGACACACACAGAACAACACAGGACACAGCTGGAAAAACCAAAAGACACGAGAATAGAGACAAACACAGAACAATACAGGACACAGCTGGAAAAACCAGAAGACGATGAAAGGAAAAGGCAGGAAGAGACATCGAAACACACACAGGCAGAACAAAGGAGGAGGAATTATACCCAAGCGACGAACAAACACAATGGAAAACAGTCGCAAGAGGACGAAAAGGAGGAAGAAATATAATTCAAGCCATAGAGAGGAAAATATGGATCCACATCTCGAGATTACAAGCAGGCACAAAAGAAGAACAAGTGGTAACATACCTAAAAGAGAACGGAGTGACCGGAGACATAAGCTGCCAAGAACTAGGAAACCGATACGCAGACAAAGCCTTCAAAGTAGGCGTACCAACACAATATGAACACCTCGTATACGACGAAGAATTCTGGCCTGCAGGCATCAAATTTCGCCCCTTTCGTGCCCCATGGAGGTACAGAGGACCGTACAGAGATAATCAATAGAACAAGAGTTAAATTACTTACATGGAACGTAGAAGGCCTGAAGACAATAGTTAAGATAATGCCAGAAGATATATTCGGAAAATTCGACATATGTATCCTGACAGAGACGTTCGAGACAGAAGAATCAATAAACATACAAGGCCACTACAACATAAGTACGCTCGCGAAACAAGGAGAAAGAGGAAGACCAATGGGTGGGATAACCTGCCTCATAAAACCACACCTAGGCCCGTTCAAGGTCATTAGTAAAGGTGAAAACATACTAGTAATCGAAATAAGACACTGTTACATCATAGCCGTATACTTCACACCAGACTGCGAGATAGTAGACATCGTAGACAGGCTATCAGAAGCCATCAACATGGTACGAACGCAGAAGAAACTAATCATAAGCGGAGACCTCAACTGCCCCATAGACAAAGATAAGAGGAAAACCAAGGAGGTAGTAGAATTCCTAAAAGGAGAAGGACTCAAACTAATAAACGATAGGACAATGCCAACGTACATATGCCACAACGGAACAAACGCTATAGACCTAGTATTCACAAGAGGACTAAAACCAATAAACCAAAGACAACTGTGGAACAAGGATGGTACCGTAATGAGAAAACATATCCCAATAGACACTACATTTGAGTACGAGGAGATCAAAGAAGCTATAGAAGCAAAAGGAATAAACAGGAAACTGGACACAGAGACACTAGAATACACCAAAAAGCAGAAAGACGATATAGAAAAGCTATTAGAAGAAAATAAACTGGACGAGGCATCGAAAGCAATAACAACAATAATGAAGGAAGCACTCAGACCGAAGTAGGTGAGAAAAGCGAAGAGATGGTTTGATGCAGAATGCTATAACCAGAGGAAAGCGACACTAGCAGCCCTAAACAAGGTAAAAGCATCAAACTACAAGGAAGGACTAGAAAAATACCAGTCTGAGAGAATGAAGTACAAAGAACTACTGACGCAGAAGAAAACACAACACATGGATACGGAGGCAATCAAGAAAGCAGAGGAAGCAGAGGCAGATCCACACAAGGCACTAAGACCAAGGAAACCCCGGTTCCCAGCAGATATCCCAATGGAAATATGGGGGACCCATGTCAAGAACACAATTGCACAAAAGGAGACAAGGCCGGAACGAGCAGAAGTGGATACCATAGACCAATGCCCATATTTCACAAAGAAAGAACTACAACAAGCGGTAAGAGCATTGAAAAGCAACAAAGCCCCAGGACCCGATAGTATATGTAACGAACATATAAGGGATGCATACCCGCTCTTAGAAACGACATGGCTGAAGCTGCTAAATAAATGCTTAGAAACTGGTGAAATACCAAATGAATCGCGCCAGTCAACAATGAAAATGATATATAAGGGAAAACGAGGCCCAAGCACACCAGAGGCATACAGAGGAATCGTCTTAGAGCCTACCCCCCTCAAAATACTCACCAGAATGCTAGTAACTAGAATCAGCCCAACGGTAGACAAACATATGCCAGACGAACAATTCGGATTCCGAAAGGGGAGATCGACACTCACAGCAGTGGAATGCCTAATAAATAATATCAAGGACGAACTAACCAAGGACAAGGGAAAAATGAACGTAGTATTCATAGACTACAGCAAGGCATTTGATATAGTAAACAGAAAAAAGGTAGTAGACAAATTGAGGAAAATCGTAGAAGACCCATGGACAGTGACACTAATATCAAACATACTAGCAGAAAACGCAATACAAATAGAAGACGGTGTGACAAAATCCAACTGGATCAACCAAACAAATGGCGTAATGCAGGGCGACCCCTTAAGTCCCGTCTTGTTCAATGTACTCACGCATGACGCAATACAGGAAATAAATAAGGCAACACAAGAGGTGACAGCATACGTGTACGCAGATGACATGGCGCTAGCATCAAGCAGCAGAGCAGAACTCCAGAAGGCGGTGGACGCATTGGAAAACTGGGCGGAAGAAAATGATAGAAATAAACCAGAATAAGACAGAGTATGTAGTATTCCGCAAGGGAGGGAGGCTAGCAGCACACACAGACATATACTGCAAAGGACAGCCGCTAAAAAAAGCAAACATGTACAAATACCTGGGAGTGACCATCCAACAAACCGGAACATCATATGCAGTACACCTGAAACAGAGACCGATAGCAGCAGTAAGAGCAATCAACGATATAGAAAACATACAGTTAATATCGCTACAGACAGCAATGAAACTGTTCGAAACGAAAGTACTGCCTACCTTAACATACGAACTGGAGACCATATGGGAACAACTAACAGAACGGCAACTCCACAGTATAGAAAGCCTGAAGGCTAGATTTTTTAAACGAGCGATGGGCGTATCGAAGTATACGCCCTCCAGACTAACGTATGTGATGGCACGAGAGACGCACCAGAGGACCTCAGGCTGAAACACCTGCTGCCTACAACGCAAGCGGTGAAAGACGCACTACACGAGCGCCAAAGAAAAGAAAACGAGATCTGGGAAGACTTCTACCTGACAGAAGCAGTGACAACGACCCAATGGAAGAAGTCAAACTATGAACTACGGCACGTAGTGACTTGGCTCGCAGTGCATGGTTTCCACGCCAAGATGTGTAATAACAAGAAATATCACAACCCGACAGACACATGTATGTGTGAACTGTGCGGAAGATACCACATACTAGACTGCAGAAATAGAAATCGAAGCCTGGACGAATACGCCCGAATATAAGCGAACTAAAGAAAAACCCAATACACAATGTGTGAACATTCCCAAATTTATTTATTTAAAAAGAAACGCAGTGAGCGCCGACTATTTCGACTAGTTCCGCCTGGAAACTTTGGCAAGACGTTATTTGTCTGCTCAACACTGTAATAGAGCTCAATGGCAGTTGTTCGTTAGTACCCGTGTCGAGTGGTTGTGTTGCTTGCGGTTCCGACTTGTTCTACGGCAGTGATCGGTTTACTGAAAGTGATTGCAAATCAGTGTTTCGGGCGTACGAACTGATACGGGTTTTGTGCACAATAGAGTTCTAACTTAACATTGCCTATAGTGAACACAGTGTATAGTTGCCCCATTACTTCTACATAGGGATAGGAATTCCCTAATCATTCCGGATCAAGTAGACTCAGTTCCGGAGCAGGATGAAGAAAAAACGCAAGAAATCCTACCAGTGTCTATGGAGATTGCACCTGAAAATCCGATTACAGATACTACACCCCCATTAGTGCGGGGCCTACATTCCTTTATGAAACGCTCGATATAGGACCTTTTCAAGTCTATGTTGAAGCGAAAGTCAGAAACATAGGAAATTTACATCCCTTAGCCATTGGCAAAATATTGCATGAAGCGGCAGTGCCGCACATACAACAGATTCGAAGGATAGGACGAAACAAAATAAAAGTAGTTTTCTTGACTGGCTCTGGTGCCAATACATTTTTGCAAAATCCAATACTACAAGCTAACAACCTGATAGCATATATTCCACCCACGGCCCTCTTTGTAAAGGGGATAATCCGTGGTTTCGACACCAAATGGATTTGGCGGATATTGGACCAGGGTAGACAGTGTAGGAGTAAGACCAGATGCCCCATCTGTGTGGAGGACCACAAGGAAAGTTCCTGTAGGGCTCCCACTCTCAAATGCGGGAACTGTAAGGGGAAACATAAGGCCTATGATCAGGCGTGTCCTGAAAGGGCAAAACAAATTCGTATTAATGATATAATGTCAGAACACAATATATCTTTCTTTGATGCTCTCTCTTTTATAAAGACAGGAGTACATACACCCCGAACCCAAGTCAATTTCCATCCCTGGCCCCCAACAAGGCCTGGAAGGGACCAATTCCAGATATAGTCAGATCACCTCCTCGTGAGGAAGTCGCTCACCGACAACTGAAAGAAAAGACCAGAGATATTGTCGTGGAAAAGAGACCACGCCTGGTTACCAATCAGGAGGGAGGGACTGAGGTCCGAGAACCCTCCAAACGTCTCAAACCTCCTTCTCATGGTCCTCCAGCTGACAGAGGTCAGCAAGTATCTCGAGGAGATCCTCAGCCGAGAAAGGTAGAAACGATTCCTCGGACTGATGGTCCGGGACCGTCCTCCACAATAAGGGAGAAGCCTCCCCCATCAAAGCAGGTCAAACAGGTTCCATCTCCTCCGGCTGCCCCAATACCAGAGGGTCTGGAGGAGGATGTTGATACCTTCAAGGCTAAGGTTAACAGCCTTTTTTTACGAATTGGGGAAAATAACAAGGACCAAAGTGTCCGTATCACTAAAATATCATCTGATGAAACACATCTCTCAACTGGTTGAAACCCATTTTCTATAATTATCTCCATACTCCTCGGTTAGCTAATACATACACATCCACTCAATATGAAGATTGTACAATGGAATGCAAGAAGCATAAGAAGTAAATTGCCTGAACTCCATCGCTTAGCAGATACCCAATTCTTTGATGTCATGCTCATATCTGAGACATAGCTACCTCCCGATTCCTCCTTTTTTCTTCCACGATATCATACCTTGCGAACAGATCGCCCAGACGGACGTGGGGGTACGGCAGTATTAGTACATTCTTCCTTCCCCTATCATACAGTTACCTTTAGACCACCACATGAAGATGTAAATATAACTGCGGTTAAAATTCAGGACGTAGTACTAGTTTTGTCGTATACAAACCTCCAAATGTCAGGGTTAGCACAAGTGCTTGGAAATTTTTTTTCTCTCAATTCAAGGAGCCAACGATTGTGGGTGGGGATTTTAATTCCCATCATCCCCATTGGTATAGCTCCCACACCACTCAACAAGGCCTTAATTTATATCGAGCGATCTCGGATAGTTCTTTTATTTGTCTCAACTCTGATACTAATAAAGCAATAGACCCATCTACCCATACACAATCGGTTCTGGATTTAACGTTTGTTTCATCGCATTTGGCAGCATCTGTGGAGTGGGCAAAACATCCAGAAACGTTAGGGAGCGATCACTTTCCCCTTCTTCTAACTTACACTCCCTCAAACCAACGATCTGGACAGCACGGCATATCAGATACTTAGTTAAGACCTGTTAGACGCCGACTCCAAGCGATAGACTGGGATCAATACCATGATTTTCTTTCACAGCGCTTTCAACCTCTTACTGTGAATGAAACTTCTTTGGGGGCATATGACAGCATCGTCACTCCGATTAATGACTATCTTAACATATATCATCCCATTTGCCACTCTTTCTCCCCTCAACGAAGAACTTACAGCAAATTTTGGTGGAACCCGCAGTGCTCATACGCGGTTGCTCTCCGACGACGTGCGTTCAGTCAATATAATCGACAACCTAACACGGCCAATTATCTTATCTTGAGAAGACAAACGTCAATAACAGCTAAAATTATCAAATCAGCAAAACGCACAGCCTGGAAAAATTATTGTTCTACCCTCAGCGCCCACTCTTCATATTCCTCTATATGGAAAACCATAAGATCGTTAAATGGTAATAATTCCACTCGGACACGACCCCATTTGTTGGGGACAAGAATGGCATATGACCCTGCCGTAGAGGGAAGGGAAGTTAAGAAGAATCTCTGGTAGCGGAGGACCAATTATTGTTTAAAACAATAATAAAAGGAGTAGTAGAGCTAAGTGGACTTATATCGCAGGATGCTCGATACAGGAATCCGCGGATGTAATTGGAAGCAAAACCTTATACATGTAACAATACAATGTAACTCTTTATTCACTCGATGTAGGTTAAATAATGCACTGAAATAAACTGATTGAAATACTAAATGAAATATAAGCTGAAATGAGATAGCCACACTTGCAATATTCAAGGTAATGCACTTGGCGGGTAATTGCTGGCCACGTGGCGAATAAATGTTCTGTATTTATTGCCAGTAATAATTATTATATCAAAATACTCGTAAGAATTGCTGTGTTCCGTTTAGGATGGATTGAAACTGATATCTGTAGAATAATACACTGTATAGCTGATTTACTGTGAACCCGTGGGTTGCACAATGCACTCGAACTATATACGAGCTTTTAGAATAATCTAAGAAGCCGATAATGATGAATCTACTGTAACTAGTGTAGATTAAATACTCGCACACGATAATACTTGTACCTGTAAGTATTATGTATTTATTCGCAATTTAAGAGCAATAACCACTTATCCTATTGTCTTGCAACTGGCGCAAAAATAGAGAGCGATCCAACATAGACTGTCTCATGTGGACGCTAGCTGTTAACTAACTTGGTATGACGCTGTAATATATGCACTAGGCGTCTTAGGCTTGCACCTGCCTTGGCGCGAGACCAGAGAACAAGCGGGAAAAACACATATCACTCCGCTGAGATTGCTGCTCAGCGAAAATAGACTTAGCGGAGAGTTTGAATATAAAGACTGGCTAGACACGTAACAAAATGCTAGTAAAACCTATAGCTTGCGTGAACACCCTTCATTAGACATCTTGACCAAATTTCACTCGGAGTTGACACCCCCTTCGGCAGAACCCCGTTTCTCACCTCTCCCTCCAGACCCAGTTTGCATTCCCAGTTCTTTTGACATTCCCTTTCAATTCCCTGAATATTCAGCCATATTAAAATGGAGGAAGAATACAGCTCCCGGTTTGGACGGTTTTTCGTATCCCATGTTGCAATATCTCCCACATAGTATGCATCTCTTCTTACTGAAATGGTATAATTACATTTATCAACATCCCGCTCTATCACCATCATGGTCCGATTGCCTAGTTCTACCTATTCCAAAGACTCTATCAATCAGTGACACCACTCACATTCGTCCCATAACACTGATTTCTTGTTTGAGGCCCTATTACAGCAAAGGATACTGTGGTTTTTAGAACATAGGCGTCTTCTCGGGAATACCCAGGCAGGATTACGGAAGGGACGATCGACACTGGATAACTTATCGGTTCTGGTCGTCGATATATTATTAGCCTTTTCCACAAGGACTATGGTGGATGCAGTCTTTATTGATCCTTCCAAAGCGTATGAGTCAGTACAATTACCTATTCTTCTGGATATACTCTTACATCTCCAATTCCCTAATAATGTAATTCAGATTCTTAAATTATTGTTTACAGACAGAGCGGTCTATGTTGAAAACTCATATGGGTACCGTCACTCGAGAAGAACATCGTTGGGTCTACCACAAGGGTCCAGTTTAAGTCCATTGTTGTACCTCATCTATATACACACACTAGAATCCGCTATCAATCCGTATTGTAGAATTCTTCAGTATGCAGATGACATTCTCATTTACAAGAGGACACAATCCTTGCAGGAATCTACACCAGCCCTGCAACAAGCAATGAATAAACTTCACCACTGGGGTAATGAAACAGGCCTGTCAGTAAATGGCAATAAAACAGTCCGCATGATTTTTACCCGTCGAATATTACATCAAATTCCGAGGCTAAGCTATGCAGGTGATCACATACGAGTTGTCCAACAACATAGGTTCTTGGGTTTACTTTTTGACTCAAAGCTCAACTGGCGTGCACATATCAGGGAAGTTATTCATCGGTCTGAAAGGGGAAGTAACATCATCAATTAACCACAACATGGTGGGGAGCAAATGTTCAACAGCTCCACATAGCTTACAAATCCATCATTCGTAGTAAAATAGAATATAGAGGATTTCTTTATGATCACGCCTCATCCACCGACTTACACAAATTGGATACCATACACACTGCTCTACTCAAACGCGTGGCGGGTGCTATGAGATCATCACCTAATCATGCCCTACCAGTGGAAATGGCTGAATATCCTTATGCTTCCCGAAGAAGAATCCTTGCTACAAATTTCCTCTTAAACCAGATTTTGTTTACTGCCTCTCCGGTTATTCCTAAACTTACCCTTTTGTCCAGATTGTACAACTCGTCCTGTATAAATCGACGACTTACTAAACCTGCTATTTTCTGGGCTTTTGAGAAAATACAACCGTATTTTCAGGATGTAGTTCGAACTCGGGAAATCCCTTGTTATACCTGCCCCTATCAGGTTTTACATTTCTCTTTTCCGGTTACATTACAGTTCACAGATAAGGACAGAAATTTCTTATTAAACGGTCCAGAACGTCGACTTGGACAAACAACTCTATCCATATTTACAGATGGATCAAAAAATACTGTAACCCTAGCTGTGGGAGCAGCATATACTGTTCCGTCACTTCACATTTCAAGACGATATCATTTGCCCCCTACTACCACTGTTTTCATGGCGGAATTATTTGCCATCCGTCAGGCGTTACTATGGATTAAACAAGCCACTAACATTCGCCCTACAGTGATTTATTCGGATTCGCAGAGTGTGTTGTCTGCTCTTAAAGACCCTCAAACTTCGGCGCAAGCCAACTGGTGGATATTACATGTTAAACAGATTTGGTTCCAGCTGTTACAGGATGGACTTACTGTTACTATGCAATGGATTCCTGGTCATTCAGGTATACCGGGCAACGAGACAGTCGATCGTCTGGCCAAAGAAGCCAGCATACAAGGACAATTTACTTCGATCTTGCTTCCGGCAGTTTCATTCAAACACCACATCATCACACATACGACAGGACTGGCAAAGGACCTGGGAGGCATACGGTACATCATCGAACATTGCTTATTATAGATTACAACCGACTATTCCTTTTCATCCCTGGTTTCATAACATCACTTTCCCACGATGGTTTATTTCTTCCATTATTCGAATCAGGTTAAACCATACCAACACTCCAGTGTTTTTACATAAAATACTTTCCTCGGATAAACTTTGGTATAAGTCCCTCGAAAATTTTCTAAGTCCGAAAGTTCACGTTGATATGCCATGAACTGCGAAGATTCCCGAAGTGCCGAGACTAGGAATGGAGGCAACATCTGAACTCACTGCTGCCAATATATACACCAAAACCCCAGACGTGTTCTGCAGATGGGTTCAAGTCCCAAATTGTGAAAATCGTAAATGTGACTGGTGTTCATACGAACAATATCGAGTCACGTTGGCGATCTCTCCGTGCACGCCTAGCCAGGGGCAGTATCAGACGCGAACAGGTAGATACCGGTACCCATTTGGTAGAATACTTGTGGCGTCTGGACTGTAAGCACCGACTAGCAGATCCGTTTCAGGAAATGAAGAAGATATCAGGACTGTTTATCCTGTAGACTAGAGTTTAAAGTTAAGTAGGTTTAGCGCCTTTACTTGTAAATAAATTATTATTATTGTAAATATTGTACTAGTGTTTGAGGTACTAATTTTAGAATTGCATACATTCATTTCCATCACAAATAGATCAAACAAACATTTCGGTACATTTAATTTAATTGGAAGTGCTAGCTGCAGCTTCACTTGTAGCGTTACGAAACTGCGCATTAAAGTCAGTGTCTTCACGTTGGAAATTGGCAGCGTGACCTAGGGTACACAATTCCAGCAATGTTGGCAGCAGTACATGACGTCTCCAATCCAAAATGGCGCGTGCCTGTTAAGTCAAGAATTCGTCGAATGTGCAATTAATCTGTTAATATAAATAAATGATATAATACGTTTGTATAATTAAAAAAAAATATGTCAATGACGCGTAGGCCTTAAAAATTCTGAACAACAAGAAAAATGCAGGAAACGGCAACTTTTTTTGAAGGGACCTATTCCAAAGTTGAGTCCAATTCTCTGACACATCCCTTCGTACCTGTAAGAACATCGGCGATATAAATCACATAGTTTTCGCATGCCCCCTGAACGCGTAGGCTAATTGACAATTATTGAACAGCCTACGTCAGAAAGGTCTCCCATTTCCTATGTCGATACACACATTATTACATTCTCCTACAATGGACATTTTGCACCTCCTTTATACTCACATGAAGAGGTGTAAAATCAAATTGTAATTTGCACACCTTTCTGTTTGGCCTAAGGTCTTCATTCCAGGGTGCATTTTCGGCCCCTCCCTCATATGTCAAGAAGCACCTCGGTGACGACCAGTTTTCCTCTGTTCCACATCATCCTGTAATGTAAACATTGGTTCTCGTACATATTTACAACATAGACATATATATATACACACACTTACTCATTTCCATATTACATCTACATACTATATATATAGTTAATTAGCTTTCCCTGGATTTGACCATAACCTATAGATCGTCCCAGCCTTAAAAGACAGTATTCAGTTAAATGTAGTATTTGCATCTCACTTGCACTCGTACGTTCTGCAATTAGCTTCGTCCTTTTCTATCCCGACAATGTTGCCATTTTCCAAAGTGATAAATGTAATAATGTGATTGCGTGGTCTGATAGGGAATTTTCCGCCCTTTCTAATGATGTCAATTGTAAAGCCATAAATAATTAATATGAGGCCTATTTTTCATAATTACGTTATTTTGGCGGAAGTCAATATTTTTGCACATTAATAACTTATCACGCGATAGACAGAAAACTAATAATCAAAACAAGTAAAGATTTTTTCTTGGACTCCCTGATGGTGAAAGAAAGTACTCCCTTTCCGTCGGCAATAAATTTTACATAAGACGAAAGCTATATATTTTTTTATTAAGTGCTACCTGAAAATTCTCGGACGGCAACACAGAAAAGTTAGGTAGTGAGTAACATACTTTGGTATTGACTTTACGTTGGTGACTAAACGAGAATAAATGTTTATAGATGTCTGAAAAAGTATTTAAAACAAACCAGAGCTCTCTATCATGTAGCATTAATAAATTATCACAGTTTTCCCGAGCTCAGCATTCTCGCGCTCATGACTTGGTTGCTTTGAGATTTTGTGTACTCAGATGTTTCTAAGACTATCGTGTCTTCTTCAGAGCTCATTGTTATATAGTAGCTGTGTAGTGAAGTTTAACTTTGATGTGAAGTGGTTCTTGTGTTTTTTAAAATTAAATTTTATATTAATTAATATTTTATATTAATTATGAATAGAGGAACTAGAAATCTTAGTGTTGACAAATTGCGCAGTAAAGAGCGAATTATAGTATTAAATATACTTAATTATTTCTTGAAGAAAATGAACGTTACCCAGGCAATTAAAGAGATAGCAGAAGCTACCGGGTGTCCAGAAAGTTTACTGTATAGAATAAGAAAAGAAAAAACGAAAGGCCCTCTGAGAAGGAATAATACTACTCCCTGAGGATAGTGAACAGGCCTAAAGGCATGTAATGTATTTTAACTATTACTTCCCTTTATAATTATATTCTTGAAAATTATAACACAATAATAGTAATAATAATATCAATAATAATAATGATAATAATAATAATAATGATGAAAAATAATATTATCGAAATTAAATTTAATATTAAATTTAACATTTATAAATTATTAGCTTAAAGGACCCGGCGTCACCTGGTTTTGTATTTTACTTGTACAGTCGGTCAAATAAAAAACGTCGGGCGGTATTTGATTAAGTATCACGAACGAGCATATGCGCATGTACAGGAAGACTTAAGGTTAGGTTCACACACGCCTCTTGTCTATCCATGTATTTTCTTGATTATTTAGTCAGTTTTGTTCCAAAACAAACATGTATAGAAGGCTGTGGCTATATGCCTCAAATCCGCCATATTCTTGGTTGCAAATTGTTATAATATTAATAATTAATAGATTCGCGAGGAATATGTTTATTCAAGGAGCATTTTTTAAAGATTTTATTTTATAATACCGGTACTTGTAGTGCAAAATCAATAACTTACGCTCAGCATCTGCAACCAATCTTAGCATCGAAATACGCGTCCGGCCAGATCAACGTTTGCTATGAAAACTTCCGGTCGCATTATAGTAACGTTCCCACCTCTGAGCTTCTTTTCATAAATATGGAACCTTCTCGCTGCTTCAGAGACCGAAAAATGCAGGTCAATTACAGCCCTAACCACACTTTCTCTCACGTTAGCATTTGTATGTGGCGATGACACAAAGCAAAATGAATTATGACAATGCATTAAGTTGAATATCGTGTGTTACGATTTCCGCGATGTTCATTTTTTCCCTCCTTGTTCATATTTTCCCTCCTGCCGCATGGCCTCATATGTTCCGAAAATGACCTGTATTTTGTGTTTTTTATAGGAAACTTGTGAACTAATGCGTCAAAACTTTAATTTTAACAGCATACGAGTCCCGACGTTTTTTATTTGACCGACTGTACTTCGAAGTCAATTTTGGAGGAAGCCCCTTTAATTTTCAAAATTTAGGCCCTAGAGAAAGCACAACTTGTCACACTCAAGGACCCTATTACTTCTAAAGACCATGGAGGGTGGGGTTGAGGTAAGAAGAGACAGAAATTCCTATTAGTCTTTCTTTTCTGTGTGTCAAGTCGTAAAATGAGTCAAAAGAATGTAGATTTAAACGTCATTTAATAGGGATTAAAACATTTAAGGGACTTTTCCCCCCCCCCCCAAATTTAGTTTTACCTAAGTTTTTCTCCTGGTTCTGTTAGCTCTGTGTAAAGTCTGGTAAAAATTGATCAGAGAATTTAGATTTAAATAACATTTATATAATAGGGGTTGCAACATTTAAGGAGTGGTTTCATCCAAATAAACTTTGGTTAAAAATTTCTCTTGATTCAATAGGTTCTTGGTATAAAGTCTGATAAAATTGGTCAAAGGATGTAGATAAATATATATCACAAAATAAGGGTGAAAGATCTAAAATGTGGTTTGTTCCAAAATTAGTTTTCCTACCATTTTCTCCTGATTCTATACGTTCTGTGTACAAAGTCTGTTAAAAACACGTCAAGAATGTAGATCTAAATTTTGGTGGTGTAATAGGGGTAGAAACATTTAAAGGGTGGCTTCTTCCAAAATTAACTTCGCCTAATTTTTCTCTTGTTTTTATAGGGTCTGTGTGTAAAGTTTGGTAAAAATCGTTCAAACAATGTAGACTAGTAAAAAGATCACAAAGTAGGGATTGAAAATTTCGCAAGGGGTGTTTTTTTCGAGAATGATTGTCTCGTAGAATTTTTACTTGATTCCACAGGGTACATGTGTAACATTTTGTAGACATTGGTCAGAAAATATAGATTTGTGGGCCTATAGAGAAAATATTACTCATGGGGGTTGAAAATAAGGGAAGAAGGGTGTGCCGTCGTTCTATCTGCAGGGCATGATTTACATTAATTATTATGTACAAGAAACAAATTTCGATGTTTTCACGAGGTTTAAGAGCTTTTTCACATCATGTGCCGGGCCTTGTAATGTGAGTAGATCTGGCATCAGTGCGCTGCATAAGACCAATACTGTTTTTTAAGGTTGGGACGGTCTATAGATATATAAACAATTACACACTCGAATCATCTTATCCCCATTCAGGACTAACGGAGTGTTGCAGGGGGACCCGTTAAGCCCTCTACTCTTCAATATCGCCACACACGATGTTATAATGGCAACAAGAACAGAGGGAGTACATATATATATATACGCCGACGACATGGTTATGACATCCGCATCCAGAGACACACTACAGGAGGCATTCGACAAATTAACACAAAGGGCCCAAGACAATGACCTAGAATTGAACAAACAAAAGACTGTGACTATGACCTTCAAAAAGGGTGGAAGGCAAACAGCTGCAGAGACAATCATCTGTGGAGGTGAACCACTAAAGAAAGTGAACAGATTCAACCATAACGATGCAACCACAGGGCACCACCTATACCTTCCATATCAAAGAAAGAGCCATAGCAGCCATAAGAGCCATCAGCGATATAAGCCACTTACAATCAGTCTCACTTGCCACAGCGTTAACACTTTTCAGAACGAAAATTACACCAACCCTGACATACGGAATCCAGATCATATGGGAGCATCTGAAAAAGAAAGATCTGCAGGTGATGGAGAGGGTCAAAGCCACATACCTTAAAAGAACACTGGGGGTGTCTAAATACACACGATCCCGTTATGTGTATGCCCTGATAAGAGAGCCCCTCCTAATCGAGGACCTCCGACACAGGATGCTCTTACCAGCTACAATTGCCTATAACGACCTGGTCGCAGAAAACATGGACAAGAAAAGGCAGATAGAGGAGCCGTTCTACGCAACAAGTGCCATGGTAGACAGGAACTGGACGGGCACACACCAGTGTATGAGACATGTAGTGACAAGATTGGCAGTGCATGGATATCATCACAAACGAACAGCTACGAACAGCTTCCACGAAATATATGATAACTGTGTTTGCAAATATTGCGGAAGACGATGTGACAAATACCACGTTCTAAGCTGTACCAGTTGCCCAAAAAGTGTTACCGAACTCAGAACGGAAGACTGTACATAGTGACAAAACCTTGCACACTTGTGCGCAATCAACATATTATTATTATTTAATCCATTTTTATGCATTTGGCTACATGGCACAGCAGTGGCCGAGGCCATTACTCAGGAAGAAGAAGAAGAAGAGCTCAATGGACGTACGTTCGTGACTGAAATGGCTGGTGGAGGTAAGAAAAGAAAAAGGTATTTTATGGTGCGTGCGAATTTTCCACTCCCACTCCTATAATTGTGAAATATGATTTTTGGTGCAAGGGTCTTTTTTTTTATTATGAAATATTGTTTTGTGGTTTATAGTTGCGACTTTATGTTTGGTGCAAGGGACTTTTATTATTCGGTGGAAGGGAAACCTGTGCGCGGCATAAATTACCGTTTCGCTTTTAAATGTACTTACTTTTGTTCTAGGAATTGAATAAGGGGCGAAATTACTAGTTTTTATCCTGTACTTGTTTTACCAGTTTCAATCAGTTCATTTTTATTAGGCATAAAACACGCCAGCCATGTTATGGTTCTGAGTGAAGCATTGAAATGAACTAACTGGAACGACTTTTGAATGAGAGGAAAGTGAGGCTTCTTGTGCGACTAAAGTATATCCCATTCTAGTTTGATCCTAGTCAAAACAAAGGGGAGGAGAACTCACAGAGAGTTCGCGGTAAATTCGCATCATGTGACAAAACGTGATTGGTTAATGTCATTAGCTTGCGCCATTAGCAGGGTTTGGCTAATGAGTGTTCGTAAGTTCATGCAACAATAATATCAACATTTACACGTGAAATAACAAACTTTCACTGGCATCGTCATCATTATAGTATATCAATTAGCAAACCAAACAAAGGATCCATTGTTTACGACGACCCTGCGGATCAGTTGTACTGAGAATAAAGAAACTAACATAAACACGGTCAACACGTGCGTTCTCACGTGCGGGGTATGACAGCCACGCCTCTTTGTTTTGAACAGGATCGTTCTTAAATGGGATAGACAATAGTCATGTCTGGTCTCACGTTGTAGAAACCAAGCACCTGCACGCAGAAGACCATTAAGTTAGTAGGACCTTCTCTATTTCATTGACATTTAAAAAAAAATGTTAGAACTGTTCATCCTTTTCATTGTAAAATATAAATCAATAGGCTTAAATAACCGAGCAAATTATTTAAAAGTTTAATTTTCCCCTTTTTCATTTTTTATTTATCTACTGGTTGAAAAGAATTACCACAGTATCTCCACAAATATCCAAACAGCTACCACTTATAAAGGTACCGTACACAAATAAATACGTTAATTTATTTTTCACATATATTGATATGAGAAATACGTTTTAATTAATTGCATAAACTTCTATCAGCCTACAAAGATTACAGTAGGCCTGATTTTGAAAGCAGTAAGCTGTTATGTTGCAACATGGAAAATGTAAATATTAGCCATAGAGTAAATGTAAATAAATACATAGATTATCTTCCACATCATTCATCCAAGAAATTTATTAAAATGTCTAAATTTACTACAGTACTTTAACAAAATAGTTATATAATACAATATTTACACATTATTTACAAAACCAACTGTAAAACCAGGGGTGCCAACCCCACCAAACTTTATGACTCGCCCCCCACCCAACCTGATTGGCTGTCGACAAGGGCGCCCATATGATGTTTTCTAGGAGGGGGGCAATTTTTAAATTTATTTTTTGTCGTTTTAACTTCTTGGGCCACTTTGTAACATTATATTAGTAATATAATAAGTCCAACTATGACATAGCCAGAAAATAATTGCGGGGAGGGTCGAAAGTGCCAGGGGGAGGGGTTGGGGGTATGGAATACCCCCCCCCCCGAAAAGGGGGTCCATCCCCAGGACATTTTTAAATATTGAACTAATGAAAATCCCAGTTTACACTATTTTAGCACAGATGTAGATGTAGATGTAGATATCTCGTCCTGTAGATCCTGTGTTGAGCGGGGCTCAAGGATATAGAACATGTCAGATCAAAAAATACATGCATGTTATAACAATAATATAGGCCTACAGAAACTGTAAGCTGCCAAATTTATCCAAGCTGGAAATATTCCTCCAAATTGTAGAAGGTGTGAGTTATTAAAAATTCCTTGACAGCTGTTTTGAAAGGTTTGCTCTTTCTTTGAATACATAATAATTTAATGTTATTTGGAAGCTTATTATATATCTGTACTGCAGAATAATAAGGACCCTTCTGAAAGAGTTTTAACGAGTTATATGGTCTGTGTAGATCATTCATGTTTCTGGTAGTACGTCCGTGTACACTAAAATTAGTTTGAAATTTATCAATATTATTCACTACATAACACATAACAGAGTATATATACTCCCCTGTAAGAGTGAGGACTTTTAATTTTTCAAATAGCGGTTTACAAGATTCCTTTTTTTTCTTTCCACATATTATTCTTATTGCCCGCTTTTGTAATCTAAATATTTTCTCCCTATGGGAAGAGTTGCCCCAGAATATGATCCCGTACCTCATTACCGAGTGAAAATATGCAAAATATACCATAAGTAATACATCCTGTTTTAATATATTATTCAAAATTCTTAAAGCAAAGCACGCTGAACTCAGTTTTGGACCTATCATTTCTATGTGTGTCTTCCAGTCAAGATTTTGGTCAATTTGCAGTCCTAAAAATTTTACATTGCTAATTTCTTGTATGATTTGTGTTCCATAATTAATTTCAAGATTTGAGATACATCTGTTTTTTGTTCTAAATTGTATAAAATGGGTCTTATCAATATTAAGTGTCATTTTATTAGCTAGAAACCATGTGTTTAACTCGTGAAAGCCTTTGTAGCTATTCTTGATAAATGTTCTTGTGACGTTCCTGTTACAAGTACACTAGTATCATCTGCGAAGAGCAATACCTTTGATTCGTCACTTAAGTTATAGGGCAAGTCATTAATGAAAATTAAAAAGAGCAAAGGTCCTAGTATTGATCCCTGAGGTACCCCATTCTTAACAACCCCTAAGTTAGATTCATTTCCATTTATTATTACCTTTTGAGTTCTATCAGAAAGATATGATTTGAACCACTTAAGGTAGACGCACCAGTCTTTGACAGTTTAGTGATGAAATTTCTTAATTTTCTCTGTTGTTATTAAACAAACTCACTAAATTAAATAAGATCAGTATTGACTAATTGCTTGAGGTTTTATGAATACTGTATGGTAGTCTTAATTATTAATAACCTATATTAAATAAGTTATAATTTTTTTTCTAACACATGTTTGCTGTACCAGTCTTTGACACTCAAGATTTTAGCATGTACCAGTCTTTGACGGTGTCCATGTACCAGTCATTGACATTTATATTCGGTCACTTTATAATCTATTAAACTTAGAAGATGATGATATAATGATAATATTAATTAACAAAATCATTTAACCTTTAATTTTGTTCATTATAATGATACTGGTGAATGATTTCACAACTTTTAACAGAACAGCATTCTCGTTCAAGGCGCAAACTGTAAGGGTTTTTAACATAAGCAGAAGTGTAAATTCTTGCACATACATTCTTTCTTCTTATGGTCATACAAACATGAAAATATGAAGCTAAGGTACTGAAATTAAGTGGTTACCTCTACAATGAGATAAGTTATAAAAAACTTCAAAAATATCTACGGGCTTAGAAAATTCATACTTTGGTCTTGCTCCAGTGAGAAAGAGAACTGGAACCTCGTGATTCAAATTGAGGAGCTACTTGACAGAGAAGTAGCGGCTCTGGTCTGCAAACCACCACTAACGGCCATGGGTGTTGGCATGCTGACCACATGCCCCCCAATCCTGCCCTCTGCCTATGGTAGATGTTGCAGCGGTTGGGTGGTAGGCCAAGCCCCTTCAGGGAGTTTAGTTTAGTTTTCCAAGCCTCAGATGTTGCTACAGAAGAAATTTTCTCCTTATTCTTTCATCTTTAGTGGATGTAAGCTCAGGCCAAAATAATATCCTTTTAAATGGCGGAGGTACATTTGACATCAGGACAGGCTGTGTTGTAAATATAGGCATACCAGGTGGTGTTATGGGAACAGTCAAAATTGAAGGCATAGGCACCGACTTTGGGAGGACAAGGTATTTTCTGACCAATTCCAAACTTTTATGAAATTGTTATCTTTGGTGCTTTGGGAATAGTCAAAATAGAAGAATGCATTGAAGGCTTAGACATCGACTTTGGGGGGACAAGGTACTTTCTGCCCCTCCCCCAACTTTTAAATTGTTATCATATAAGGCCTATGTATAGGCTAACTAGTAAAATGCAGTTCTTGCTCCCCAACAGTATTGCACAAGTCAGCACCTCTGGTTGGTGGTGTAGGATGAGAGTTTAAAAAGGGTACACTTTATATTGAGAACAGTATCATGGGTGCAACCATGTGCAACTGTGATGAGCACGAAGTAGTTGGATGAGGATTTAACATATATGCTTTCGGTCAAAACAGTGAAAGGTCCAAACTTTTGGGCTCTTACCACTCGACTTCTAATACAATGTAACTCTAGGAACATCAAATGTTTTGGCAGCAGTAGCTGTAGGCTTGCCATCTCCACAGCCTTTATGGCCTTAGCCATTTGTTCAGAGGTGTACTTCCTCTTAGAAGTCATACTAGAAACGTGTTCCAGTTATTGACAGTTGGGTGTTCCAGTGATTGACACCCATGTCAAAGACTGGTAAAAAGGGTCATATGTTAATATTTTCTAGATAGGAATCCCTAATATTTTCAGCCTATGCAACTAATGAATAAATAATGTTAATTCAACATTTTGATCATTGTACCAGTCATTGACAGGGGATGTCTAAGACTGGATCATCATATAATTTAACGTACCAGTAATTGACACCCCTACTATAAATCAGTGATTGAGGTTAGTGTTAAGTTTTACATAATATATCTATTCTTTCATCATCATAGAACAGCCCTACATAATATTATTTATCAATAGCAATATAAAATTGTTGTTTTTAACACACAAAGTAATGCCTCACCTTAAGAGTTGTAGCAACGAAAATGAGAAAATCTGAAGAACTTGTGCTTCAATAACCTCACAAATTTTTTTTCATCACACCAAGAAAGAGTTTAGCCTCAGATGCTCATCACTAATGACACATGAACTGAACTAAATTTACATATATTTACAGTGGAAAAAATAAAATAATTTTCCTTAAGATTTAAAAAAATTAGCATAAGTGTCAATGACTGGAGCACTGTCAAAGACTGGTGCGTCTACCTTAAGTGTTAAATTATCGAACCCATAATGATCCAAGTTTTGAAGTAATATTTCATGATTTATACAGTCAAACGCTTTAGCTAAGTCGCAGAAAATTCCCAGAGCATATTTCTTTTTATCTAATGCTTCCAGTATTTCTGTAGTAAGTTGAAATGTAGCATTCTCAGTGGACATGCCACTTCTAAATCCAAACTGAGATGAAGTAAGAATGTCATTCAAATTAAGATAGTGTATTATGCGTTTGTACATGACTTTTTCAAAAACTTTTGAAAATGAGGTTAAGAGCGATATAGGTCTATAATTTGGTGGTAGATTTTTGTCACCTTTTTTAAAGAGGGGCTTAACAATAGCATGCTTCAGTCTTTCTGGAAATATTCCATTTTCTAATGAACAATTGCATATGTGACTAAGAGGTTTACTGAGTTCCGATGAGCAACTTTTTAATAACCTACCACTTATCTCATCCCATCCAGACGAGCTTTTACTTTTGAGAGACTTGATTATATTTTCAATTTCTTTGTGAGAAGTCAGGTTCAATTGAAATCTATGGTTCCAAACTGTAGATTTTGTTAGTAGGTCTACTGCCTTAATGTTAATATTATTTATAGGAATACATTTCTCTGCAATATTTATAAAGTGACTATTAAAAGCATTTGTAATGTCTGATAAATTATGTAGTTTTATGTCTTGGTATATTAATGATGTACAATCATTGTTTCCCTTTGTTCTCCCTGTTTCGTTTTTTATTATATTCCATACAGTCTTATCTTTATTATTTGATTTATCAATTACTTGTGAAAAATGCCTACTTTTTGCTTCTTTGATTACTTTCTTCAGTATGTTGCAATACTTTTTATAGTATTCCTTATGAGTTTGGTTGTTACTGGTTCTATATTTTAGGTAGAGCTCTCTTTTGTTTGCTCATGATATTTTAATACCAGCAGTTAACCATGTGTTATTCCTTGAATTAGGTAAATTAGCAGTTTTCTTTTTTGGAAAATTTGCCTCAAAATGTCGTGACACTATGTTTAGGGATTCACTTAATTTACTATCTACTTTGTCATAGGATAACATAGATTCCCAGTTTTCATTCGCAAGATCTTGTTGAATGGTAATTGGACTTCCTTACCTCCGTTACCTACACCCAACGGTAAAGTTGTATGTTTTTATAATAATAATAATAGTTTATTCATCCATTGATCAAAATACATTGATATAGGACGCGTCTTACAAATACAGAACTTACACAATTTTTCTCACACACACATGCACACTCATACAAAGTTTTTGATTATTGGAAATACTTTAAAATTACTTTCGAGTCGTATCCATGGAAGTGTAATTAATGTTGTAATTGATGACATATTTAACTGTCTGCATTTATTTATTTATTTTTTTAAGAAGATACTAGTAGGGCCTATAGCCTAAGTTAATCGTTTATGACAGTATGTCATGTTTTGATTTAAAGTTTTGATTTCAAGGTGATAATCTATCTTAACATAGGCTAGATAAAAAGAAGTGAAAAGTTGTGTGTTAATCCATTTCTATGGGAATAAATATTGTTCTTTTTCATGATAACATTTAATACAGTAAATTAAATCTAATTCTCACAAAACTTCTGTATAATTACTATTTCTTACTATTTTCTCACCTCCATGAATGCGCCATTTTCTAACCTTGAAATATTACATAAAAAAATTACATGGTCCTTAATAGAAAATAATTTAAATAAAATTCTAACATTGAAATCTGTCCTTTTTTGGAGAATGACCCACTTATTACTATTTATAAGAAAAGTTAAATAACACATGGAACAGTGGACATAATAGGACTACTCATGTTATGAAAACAAAATAACTTGATAGGCCTATATCATATTTGATACACCAACAAATCTTGTTTAATTAAATAAATATGTTTTAAAAAATACAAATATAGAATTTTAGGTTTTGACTTTTAGGGGTTCAAACCCCCTGTACCCCCTTTCCTAATCCACTGTGGATTCTGTTTCCATGTTGTCGATTTGGTAAAACTTCTGCAACTTTTTATGTCTCAACTGACTTTCAAATAATTGCCTTAAAAGAAAAACACCTGACTATAATTATTAATATACATTTTTTTTCCTTTCCCTGAGAGCTGGGGTATGGGCGCCCATGGCTGTCGAAATTCTTAATCTTTATCTTGATGATTCTGCTTGGGATTTACATCAATATATGGGTTCCATATATCTTCGCCACTGCTCTTACTTTCAATAATATTGTATTATGTGTTATGTTTCAGTTTATACGGATGTTTCTTTCTGCAGTGATCTTGCCATTTGTCATGCCTAATAATGGCATTGCACAATAATTCTAAACACTTATATTTACATTGCTGTTGTTTTTTCAGCATTTTCGTGATGCCGAGATGGACTGAAATCAGTAGCTGTAACCCCTCAAGTTTCAAATTTAAAATGCAGCATTGGTTATAGACAGATTTTTCCACACCTTCCCTCCCCTTCTTATAAGGTGGCACGTGCTTTTGAGTGCAGTAAAATCACTTCCGAGAATAATTATCATTCTTGCAGGCGGCATTGTACAAAGACTGTAATAACCCAGTAAGAACTAATACTCCAATTCTACCTGCGTGTAAGGGAGTTGGGGGCTGTGATGAACCAACAATGAAGTGGAGGGAAAGGAACAGTTGAGGAATTTGATGTCGTACTGGCATGTTGTCATGGTAGCTCAATGGTAGAGCATCGGCGCGTTAAGCCGAACATCCGTGTTCTAATCCCGGTTATGACATAAAATTTTTCAAACTGATTCTTACTTGTATTAAGAACCAACAATGGTTCGGTTCGCAGACGCCGCTATCGGCACAGAGTGATCGATTTCGTTGGCGTGGCAGCTGTTTACAAGCAAATGCGTTTTGCTAATTTATTGACTATTCACTTCTAAAGAATTTCAATGATGTTTTGAAAATTGTTCAGTGTACTGAAAAAGAATTCAGGTTGAGACTAATAATTGGTGGACAGATTAACACTCAGAATCTTGACAAGATCATTAGGCATTCAGTCATTATGAAGCTCTGTTCCCAAAATCACTTTCTTTTCCATTTGTCTCATCCCCTGAATGTTGAATATTTGTGTGACGAAATGCATGAAATGCAGGTAACAAAGAAGATTGTTGAAACTTACTTATTATTGAAACTTTTTTCATATGGTAAGAAAAAGACTCTTCTGAGTGCTCATAGGAACCCTGCAAGAATTAAAGCAAAACTAACAAAACTGATCCTTTTTAGTAATGTGTGAATTGAGTTTCTCACAGAATCAAATATTGAGAAATAGTTCTTTATTTTCTCCTGTTTAACTATTATAGGCCTAGGCCTATATAAGTTTATTCGGTATCAAAAATATAAATTTCTTGAATGAATGATGTGGAACGTATTTTACGGTTGGTTTGGTAAATAAAGTGTAAATATTGTAATGTATAACATTTTTTGTTAAAGTACTGTAAGTTAGTAAAATTAGACATTTTAATAAATTTCTTGAATGAACGATGTGGAATTTTATTTATTTATTTACAGTTATATGATATATGATATGATATGATGTTCATTGACTTTCAGACAGGGTAAACCTGTGTAGGCCTACAGTCTGTTAAATATATAGGCCTAATGAACAAATTTAACATTTTAGAAACAAAAATTTTTACACAATCACTAATTATAATTTATATAAGCTTAACTGATTATTGCCTATCTATAATTAATTAATGTAATTTCTATTACTTATCTATATTTCCTTAATCTCTTTCTTTCTCTCTCTCTCTTTCTCTCTCTTTCTCTCTCTCTTTCTCTCTCTTTCTCTCTCTCTTTCTCTCTCTCTCTAATCCTATGTTACCCTTATTTTCATAGAGAGGGCAGAGGGACAGGTGGTAAGCTCATCGCCCCTTAACCCCCCTCCGTAAACTAAGGTATTACTTGGATGTGAAAGGGCCGAGAAATTTGGTCCAGAGGCTCTAATTTACGCTTGGAGTTCTTTTATGTGCCGTAAATCTATGACATAGGCCCCCAGCTTAAAATCCCTCCTGGAGGACTCTGTGCCCAGGATTTTTACGTCCTGAAAAACCAATCGACTGCGGCTGGGTTTCATCCCGCGACCTTCGGATCTAGAGACGAGCACGCTACCTCCACACCACCGCAGCTGACATTTCCTTAATATACTTATCTGCAGGGTTGGAATGTTTAAAACAAGTGCGTGTGTCTTTTTTAAGTTTGTTTAAAACGTTTTAAACAATCTGTTTTAAACATGTTTTTTTTAGCATATGTTTAAATCATTTTTTAATTGCGTGTTATATTTAATTATGAAGACAATTTACATTTTGTCAAGTCAGTGACACCCTGTTAGTGTTGTAAACAGAAAACAAAAAAAACTAGGGCCAGAATACCAGAAAATCATGTGAGGTGGTGTCTTTTGTATCCTTTTCCTCCAGACTTCTCTATCCTCTGTCGCCAGCTTCCAGTTTCTGATTTTGAGTAATTGATTTGAATTTTCTCTGACTGCATCCTACCATCTATTTTGTGGTTTTCCTTTTTAAAGAAAGATTTATTAATATTAAATATTGAATGTGTCAATTTGGCAACACTGTAGTAGGATATCCCTTGTAAGTTTGATAATGTAAGGCGGCTAAGACCATGTAAAGCATGGTGAAAGTCAATCATCAGTTGAGCAGTAAAGGCAGTAATTAAACAGTAGTTTGTATTATTTTTTATTAATCATGAACTATTAAATCATAAACAAATACTACTGGTACAAAATGTATTTTCAAATACTATTAAGTCTATGACTCGTAAATCTTGAACATCTTAGCACAGGATGTCATTGGATTGACAAAATGTAAATTGTCTGCATAATTAAATATAAAACCCAATTAAAAAGTGTTATAAACATATGCTAAAAATGCTTAAAACAAATTGTTTAAAATGTTTTAAACATTTCAACTGTATATATATATATATATATATATATATAATAGGCCCTATACATTAAAATGGTTGATTTAAACAAAATGAACATTTTAAACTTTTTTTAAACAAACAACATTGTTGCAAACATAAAAAACGTTTAAAAAACACGTTTAAAACAACCAACATTGTTGTTCACATATAAAACGTTTTAAACAAAAAAAAAGACAGATTTTAGGAACGCTTTGAAATATAGATCTGCAAGGTTCCGAAGAAGAATGTGATGGACCGCCTTCATTTCAGAATGAGCATAAGTGAGGGTCTTACCAAAAGGGGACAGCTAAACCCAGCTAGAAAGCATAGAAGACCATCAGCTGGCGAGGCTCCAGCTCCAGTATGTGAAGACGAACGGAAGTGAACATAACAATCAGAAGGAAGCAGGGAGATGTAAAATGCCAAACTGCAAAGGAAAATCACATTTCAGGTGTGAAAAATGTCAGATCCACCTCTGTCTCAGTAAAGACAGAAATTGTTTTCCCAGTTTTCATATTAGAGTGTAACATGTTCTTGTTCAATCTGCACAATTCAATCAGTTCAGTAATTATGTAAATACCTCATAATTTAAGCTTCTGTATAATAAATATGTAATTTTTAAAAATAATTGAGATTGATTAAAATTATTTACTCTTACTAATTACTATCTTCAAATACTTTTGTCCTTGATTAAGGACAGTTGAAAAAGGGCATAACGTGTTGTTTTAAAAATATGAAAATAATCTGGTAATCTATTGAAACCTAAATGAATGGACTGTGGTAATTTCAGATTTTTTAAATGGACAGTATTCAAGTGGTACTGAAAGGGTTAATAATTTCATTTATTGAACAATCCATCCAACCTTCTATCCACCCACCAACCATTAATTCATTCATCCATGAATCAATATATCCATTTATACAACCATCCAACCATCCATTCATTGATCAATCAATCCATATAACCATACATTCATCCGTCCATTAATTAATTCATCCACTAATTATATAAATAATTTGTTCATCCATTATTTATTTAACTAATGTACACCTGCATGTACACGAACATAATTATAACAGCCCTTTTATGGCTATGTACATGACTTTGCACCTAAAATTTATACTGGTCATACAGGAATAAAAGCGAGGCTATGTCGAACTCAGAACAGAGATTTCGTGGTGTTGCTTTGCCTTGGATTGCACACATGTGAGAATTATTCTTCAAAACATCAATGTTATTTTATTGAAATGTACAGACAGGTGGGTTCTGTTTGAAGAATAAACGATGGTACATATCTTTGCAAATACTGTACTGTAACATCAATTGAAATAACCTCAACCAAACCAGGTCCATCCAGTAGTAGGTGTAACTCATTTTCACGATTCTTAGAGTATCTATGGTGTTTGAATTCAAATTCAGACATATATATTCAATATAATATTCCATTTTATCCTTATGAACATTTGAACAACTACGAGGGGTATTCCGAAAGTAAGTTTCGTCAATGTATGGCAGGAGCGGCGTGTTCACCAGGGGAACCAAACAAACGCCAGACGAATCCTCACCCGTGGCTGGTTCCACGACGGAAGTGGCGTCAGCAGAGGAGGCATGACGCAGGCGCACTGCGCCGTAGAAGAGCGAGTCGCAGCAGACTGGCGTGCCCGCGGGTATTAGTGTACCGCTCACGATGGCACGAGAGATTTGGCGCCACTGCCATGTACCGCTATCTCCCCTCTTTCAAACGAGCCATTGCTGCAGCCGCTGAACCTTTTATTGTCCGAGATAGAGCTGTTTGAAATTGATCTCCCGATTTCCATCCCCGCAAAGTGCGGCCTCCACGAACCCATCTCGCACAAACCTTATGGAACATCAATTTGTCACTCAAACTGGTCTGTATGGAACCTTTAGTAATGTCAGGAAGCTGAGGTGGAGCAGGCTGTGCGCCAATTCCTTGCATCGCAGGGCACCGAGTTTTACCACAGTGGGTTCTTCAAACTGATCGCACGCTACGACAAATGTCTCAATGTCGCTGGCGACTATGTCGAAAAATAGTGCACGGTGTATAGTTCATGCTGCCATGCTGTATTGCTTTTGGGTCAATAAAGTGTCCGTGTGACAAACTGACGAAACTTACTTTCGTAGCTTAAAAGGCCTGGCGTCGCTCGGGTTTTGTATTTTGTGAATGTGAAAATAACCTGTGAAGGACTTTCGATTTTCAAACTCTAGATCTTTATATAGGTATTTAGAATTTGAAACGAGAAAGAAAGACTTATCACACACAAACTATTCCCTTATATATATTCCCAAACTATAGCTTATAGCAGATCCCCGTGGCTTCACCCAAGATAATTAATCGGAAATTTAAAACTTAAGAGCAAAATAATTAAAATATTATATTTATTAACTCTTTGCACACGAAACATTCATAGGTCTAAACTAAACGATTAATAGGCTATAAATCCGGCTTTGAAGTCTATTCCACGATTAAAAAGTGCAGCATGGGAAAAATAACCTCAGGGTTCATGTTCCCTGGCCCAAAAAATCCCTGCATAGTGAGTTTCGTCAAAGTCGAACAATGTTTGAACATTTAGGCTTATATTCATTATTCTTCTTCCGTCTAGGGTGAAAATTTCAGCTGTCTGCGTGCCTTGACATTATAAACAAATGAATCGGCCAGGGTGGGCTTACAAAATTCAAACGATCGCAATGCTTTTATTTCCAAGGTATGACAAAAGTAGCCAAAGCTATCTGCAATTGATTTGACAACTGAAATGTATTACTGAAAACTGATGCTTCGAAAGCACAAAAATGCACGTTTTCTTCCCATTCTTCACTCATAACTTGTGAACAAAAGCTAACATTAAAGATGTACTATGCCAGAAACCTTCGTGGGAGTGTACTCAACAACTTCCCAAAGTTTCAGGGCAATCAGATGAATGGTGTAGTAATGCATAAAGGACATACATAGACAAGGGTTTGTATAGATAGATTACCCGTCATGCGTTGCTGCAATCTCAGAAGAAAGGAAATTCAAGGAAACTCGTTACAATAACAGTCAATTTACATTGTGTCATTTTTTTAAAAAACTTATTCATTTTCATATGGAAAACATTTCAAAGTGTCGTTTTAATTATGTTTATTTATTTGAGTGCTTTTGGATACACAATATTTTTTGTTTTTCCATCTGGTGTGTACACGAATAAATCAGAAGGTTTTTCGACGCGTGAGCTGGCCACATACAGTTGTCCATGTGAGAAGCACGGATTCTCCAGATCTAGCCCATGCACTTGCAGCGATTGTCCTTGTGCTGTAACCGTTTGAATTCAAATGGCATATCTGTTGGGATCTTTGGAATACGTGTCAACAGTACATCTTCCCCCTTGAATTTCCCATTCAAAATTGTAGCTTCGATGACATTTTTCATCATATTTTTCACCAAAAGTCTTGTACCGTTGCAAAGTCGTGGTGAATTGATGTTTCGGAGGAGAATGATAGGCATGCCAATTTTCAATGTTAAAATGTGCGGTGGCATACCTGGAAAATTGAGTGAATTCAAAAATTCCGTTGGGTAATTGACAACTTCGTCTTGATTAATCACAGTATCAATGGACTTATACGTTGTCGCTACTCCTGGTATTCCATTTTGAATGCTGAAATTGATGGCATTGACATCGTTTGTAGCTCCTAATATAGCACATACACTGAGCCACTGATGATTTTTGTAATTCCGCGTCATATTTGGGAAAACCTTTTGAATCAATGCATCTTTGGTTGATGTCATCTTACAAAAGTTTGTTGGCAACGTGATCATTGTGTAGGTCTGTCGATTGCCATCTTCCCATTCCCAATATCCAGCAATTGTTTTGCGAAACATTCGGCGGATTCATCATTTTGTAGTTGAACACGCCTATTGGTTTCAAAGTCAATTTCTTTACATGTCGCCATAGAACTGATGATTTGAGACATGCATTAAGTTCATCAGTGGGAGTTGAACGTGGTATAACTGGCAGAGTTTGTCGAAAATCATCAGACAATAAAATGAGTGCTCCACCGAAGGGCTGTCCATTTCCCCTCAAATCTTGCAGTGTACGATGAAGTGCTTCCAATGCTTTTTTGTGAGCCATTGTGCATTCGTCCCATATGATAAGTTCACATGTTTGGAGAACTTTGCCTATTCCGGAATTCTTAGTGATATTGCATGTTGGCGTCTCAGTGGTTTGCAAATTCAGCGGCAATTTCAGTGCTGAATGTGCTGTTCGACCACCATCCAAAAGTGATGATGCAATTGCCAGTGCAATTTTATCGTGATCGTATGGTTGCCAAAAGGATTGAAATGAGAAAAGTTTTGCCTGTACTTCTGCATCTATGAAGTACAATCCACTGCTTTGATTTGTAATTGCTTTCATGATTGTGTCATATACAATGCGTTGTTCTGGAACCAATTTCGGAAGATTCTTTCCAACAAATGTACCCAAATCATTGACATTGAACATAGCCGTCTCTAGTGATGGCCCGGCCCTCACTACGTTGCAACGTCGCACCGCACGGCACTTGCCGTCCTATTGCATAGCTGTTAATAATTGCAAATGAACCAATATGATTCTCTTCTCACTTTCTTTCTTTCTTTCTTTTTCGTAGTTTTACCTCTCCCTTTTAGGATTTAAGCAACCCAAGCCACCCGGGCCTCTCTTCTCACTTTAAAGGGAAAATTATTTACAGTTACAGATTACACACTAAGTTACTGTTAAGCTGTCGCACTGACAACATTTCCTTCGTTGCTTTTTTATTTCGTTTTTGAGGAGTAAGTTAATGAAACAAAACAAAGAAAATTAATACCCTAATGAAATACATTTTTATTGTACCAGGAGTGTAGTTCATAGGGCGAATTTACAACAATATTTGCAATTTCCTTTTGTTGTTATACTTGTCTGAGAATTCTTTCCTTACTCTAGAATAATTATTCAACAGTATGTTACTCACAGTGGATACAATGTTCTCAATTAGAATTTCATTGAAATGATCACAAACCTCTTTGATTTCACGTAGGTTTGCAATCAAGCTATCGTCTTTTAAAACTGCAAGTTTACCAAGAACTTGAACAACCTTCTTTTGGTGATTTGCTAACAAAAACTGTTGCTCGTACTCTTTAGTAACCAAAGCCTGCACAATTCCAAAAACATGTTTGCATACACCTAAAACAAAGTCAGAAGGCAAGCATAATTTACCCCTATTTATATCATTAAAATAGGCATCATCACAAGCATTTGTGTTTATCAGGGCACACTTGCAAGCATTACATTTCATTTTTCATTAACTTTGAATGAAACATATCCACAGACGTAGAGAAATCCTGACTCATCACATTTTAAATTCCCTAAATAGTCACTATTTAAAATGTCATAAAAGGCGTTATCTATTTCATCTACTTCTTTGTCATGTTTCTGAATTCCAGAATGTTCCTCCAACATTTCACTTGAAAACTTCACCTGCCCGTATCTTGCTGAATGAAAGCCTAAAACACTTTTAACCCTAATTTTTCTTTCAGCTTCCATTATTTGTGTGACGCTTATATTGTAATTGCCACCTGCTAATTGTCTGTATTGGCCAAATCTAGACTCCAGATTGTCTGTTTGAAATTTAGCAGGTAAAACATACGTAATATTTACATTATCTAGAGCATATACAATAATTTCTCTCAACACATAAGTACAGTGATATAAGGCATTATATGTATCTGCTGTCAAACAATACATATTTGGGGTTTTGCTGCTAATTTCCTTCCCTGCCTTAAGCCAGTCCAAAAAATTAGCAAGAAAGACTAATCTGATATCATCACTGCTTTCAAATGGTTTCTTTAAAGGATTGTTTGTCACAATGTAAGTCAGAGGCCTCCTTATATTCACAATAGACCACCAGATCAAAATCACATGAACAAAATATGCCGTATCTGCATAACCATATTTTCTTAAAGCTGAGACTGTCATCTCATTAAAAATGTCTACAGCTAAATTTACTTTTTGCCGCTCAAATGTGTTAGGATAAAGGCTTTTGTGTTTCAGATGTGGGGCTGATTTCACAAGCATATCAGACTCCTTAACATATAAGCTTCGAATATCTGAAAAAGAAGCCTGTTTTATTTCAGAACTTTCTTTGTCTGCTTTTTCACTAGGATTTTCAAGATTTTCCCAAAAAGGTACCTGAAATGCTTTTTGTGGGTTCTTAACATTGAGCCAGTTGTTGCAAATGTTTTTAAATACATGCACACTATCATACAGAACAAAGGTTTTCATGGGACAATTTTCAGTTTGAAAAAGTAATCACTTCCTGATTCTTTAGTGAGCTCGCTAAACATTACGCGGTTCACCCTATTATTGTCACTTATGACACATAATGTTTGCAATCCGCATAAATGTATTTCTTTTAAGACATCTTTACACATTGCTGCTAAATATGAACCTGTAAGTTGCTTAACTGGAACTAGTCTTATCACCTCTTTGAAATTCCCAAATGCAGAACTAACTAAAAAGCTACAACAGTTTTTGCAAGGTCGTCTGTTTTGTTTTCTGCAACCCCAAAAAACCGCCCGTTTGTGTAGTCTAAAGTTGCTTTTACATGAATTTCATCAACCTGAAGATTCACTATTTTTGCATTCTCTGAAAGCTGCTTAACAACATGCTTCAAAAAATGCGCATTCTCGTTTTCTGAAGAAGGAGATACTTCAAGTGAGGAAGACAGTTTTCTCAGATATCGAGGGTGCGGCAATGACAAGATATTGTTCAATCTAATGACATCATAACATTTCGCACTCTGAACGTAAATTAAGAAAGAGTTTATAATTGTGGATACATCATATTTAGGCTTTTTCGTAAATATCAGATCAAACTGATTACGTAAAAGATCCAGCTTTTTTAGGCTGCTTTCATCACAATTATCATCATTTTCCAATAACAATTTTAGACTTTTTAGTGAAGCAGCAATTTGAGATACAAGAGTGCGTTTGTTGTTGATATCTGGTGAAACATAAGAATCACAAAACTCTATTAAGGATGAAAGTTGGCTCCATTCAGTCAGAGAAGAATTTCTACAGATTGGCAAATTAGAGGTTTCACATTTTAAAACCTCATTCGGTATACATCCACCGTCCTTATGCACTTCCACTAAAATCACTGTTTATTCTAATGCTGAAAGTTACTTTTGGAACATGAGTTATGTCTAGTTTATACACTATGCATTTCGTTTCTAAACACTGACCAATCTTTTTTAGGTAGTTTTTTGGGTATATTTTGCAAAAAATTAGGAAAATCCTGCACACGATTTTCTTCATCTGCCTGTCTCTTTTCATCCTCCTTTTGCTTTTTAAGGCGAATGTCAATTTCATCTCTTCTCTCTTGCGGATTTTTTCGCTTGGTTCCACTGGGAGTACTTAGATATGAAGGTAGGTTTGGAAATATCTTCGGAATTGCACCTTCACACAAAACTGGATGATTGCGTTTTCGAAAACACGTATTTCCATCTTTATCTATGTAGTTCTCAACAAAGCTCAAGTCGCTTTGTTGAAAATGTTTCATGCAAACCACTGACCTGTTGATTGGTGACCAGTCTGAACGTGGAACCGAACGAATCCATGCATTCCGCAGGTCGGGATCTTTTGGAAATCTAAAACAACTTACATATTCTTGTCCTGTCGTAGTTACTTACGCACCTGGGCACTACACATCTATCTGGCATGGTTGTAGAATGTTTACAATACCTTACTACACCATAACAATGATAATATTTCACAAAAATACACAAGCGGAAGAGAGTATTACATTGCTGCGCGTGGCACGTGGCTCGTCTCATAGGACGGGCTGCAACCTTGCCACATGTAGCACGGCCAGGCCATTACTAGAGACGGTTATGCATTGAAGTGTGTTTCACGTTGCAAATCACGATCATAGGCGTCATTGGCAGATCAATTCAGTGCACACATTCCTAACTGTACCAATCCTTTGTTAGCGATTGCCAACATATATCGTCGATCGAAACCAACGCCTCATTGTACACGTTTGGTGTGAATTTCATGTCAAGATTCGTTGCTCGCAAACGACGTAGGATGTCTTCACTCATGTAATCTT
Organism: Ectobius pallidus; assembly: GCA_964059195.1. Lineage (NCBI taxonomy): Eukaryota > Metazoa > Arthropoda > Insecta > Blattodea > Ectobiidae > Ectobius > Ectobius pallidus. Next base: position 166,755,483 of record CAXKWD010000003.1, read on the forward strand.
TGTATTTTTTCCAAAGATCTTTCGAATGGGATAAAAAACACTTCAATATTATAGCAAATAACGTGCGTATTTGGTATGGTTGAGCAGTATTGGATGCATCATCGAGTGCTGTGTCCCAACGGGCATCGTTTTCAAGAAGATTTAATTCTTGGCAAGCTTCACGATAGATCGCACATACTTCACCATTTACCATTCTCAGTTCTTGGAAGGATTTCGGTCCACGCTTGTTAACTAAAACATTCATGATTTTTTGGATGAACTGTATACAGACGGCCTAACGCATCAGACAAATATAAATTTGGATGTCCTTCAACTGGTTTCCCCTGTTTACGACGTTGAAACTTTTTCGCTGATGCATTCCATGTATAGTATTTTGGCACTTCTGAGTAAAGTAGCGTTCTTGCAAACAAATCATCCATGCACAATGAGAAGAACGCAGTTAACATTGTTTGCGGTGGCGAAAATGCTCTTGCATGTACATTTTCAAGATATACTGCCAAATGAACAACCGTTGGATGATTTTCATGAATTGGATATGAGAAAATACGCCAAACAGCTTCATTGCTACTAATGTAGCGTCTCAATTGATAAGTTCGATTTCATCGATTGGTGCAGATGAATTTCCCACTCCAAAAACTGCCATATCACTTCCTTTGTTGACATATTTGCAGTGATGGGAAAATTACAACAACAAAAAATAGTAATTGGGCTGAATTACAATTACTTGAGAAACATTTTACTTAATTACAAATACAAATTACTTTTTGAAAAAGTAATCAATAAAATTACAATTACTTTACAAAATGGCAGTACCTAACAATTCCTTCTTTTTGGGGGTGCACAAAAAAGTTGCCAGTTTTCATTGCCAGTTATATTTTGATTAAATAGTTATGTCTTTGTAAGTTTCTTTCAATAGTTCCATTTAGTAATTCAAGTCAGTCATAGCCGTAGTCATTTTCAGCAATAATCAGTTCAGTAAATAGTTGTGTAATATGCCGCTACTTGATAGCAGATTTCCCGGGAAGCATGTAAGAAGCGTGAATGCTAGGATATGTGTGTGTGTGTGTGTATGTAAATATAATTATTGGGATAGCAAGAAATTTAGATGGCCTGAAGGATCTGTGTTTTGTTAAGATTTATGCCATTTCTTATTATCAATTATAGGCCTGCAAGTAATTTGGAAAAGATATTATAATTTGTAAAATGCAAATGAAGTTGGCCGTCCCATTTTGTAATAAAAGGTTTTAACATATGCATCTAAGATTTCTTTAAAGACTGAAAGTATATATAAATTTTGTAAATTGTATTAAACCAGATTTGATTGAGAATATATAATGATACAAGCTATGGAGATTGAACATTATTTTCGGACCAAAATACCCCTCGTAATGTGTACGTTTCCACGGCATAGGTTAACAACCTTAAGAATTGCCTAGGAGTGCTGTTCTTGCTGCTCTAGTAATTAAACATAATTCAGATTTAAATTAATGCAATAAATCTATAGAGCATATAGTATATTCAAGACAAAGAAATAGTTATCTGTATTAAACGTAAAAAATAATACATAAAACATCAGGTATATTGTCAGTAGCAGCCAGACAGTGCAATACCAGAAAACAAGTATATTGCTTTAAAAATGTAGAATATAGAAATTCCATTGATTACCGTCCTTAATGATGAGGGAGTTTATAATGACATTAATCTGTCATAATTGATTTATGATTTCAGATGCTAACAAAACAAACACTGTGAAAGATAAATGGGCGAAAGATAGTTTTAAGTCGCCCCAGTATCCTAGCCTTCACCCTGGCTGCTACTTAATGCCGGCAATGGAGCTCACTGTACCCTTGCATCAAATCATATGCGCTAATTACTACAATTCGAAAATGACTCTTGTACCAAATCATATGCGCTAATTACTACAAAACCAAAATGATCCTTGTACTAAAGTATTTTAGTTGGTAAATTCACGATTTCCCATTTCATGTATTTAAGTTTGTAAGTTTGTATTTAAGTTTGTAGTTTTTAAGAGAAAACCAGCTACCCATGTTCAAATCCCACTTGGTTAGGAATAGGTCCCAAGTAGGTAGATTGGGTGAAGAATAAGTAAGAGAAAGGGAGGAAAGACGAGAATTAGGAAGAGAAAAAAGGAGAAAATATTTATTTAATTTTCTCCATTTTCAAATTCTTGCTACTAAATGACATTGATAGTAGTACTTCCAATGGCAGCCACTAGATGTCTCACTGTTTATAGTTACTCCTACCCTAAATCCCTGTGAGCTGAGTGGGTGGAGCTTAGTGGAGAATTTAAAACTATTTTTCGCAATAAATGTAATAAACAGACATCTATACTGGTTTAGATTTAAGATAAATTCACTTGTGTAGAAATCTGTGGTCTTGAAGGAGCAACACCATTAAACAAAAATGTAATTTCTACAAATATAAAGTGTTTTTTTTTTTTTTCTTTCTTTAGACTACTGTATATTTGTGTTCCTTTTTATGTTGATCCCAACTATTGATATCAGTTCTACCATGCATTTCATGTACCTCTTTTTGTGGTGAGTCGAACTATTTAAAACATTATCTCTTACTAAATTCCAGAATTGTTTACAAGATTACCCAGAGTAATTCAAGAAGTAACAGATGCTGAAGAAGTGCAGAATGAATGTGATTTTGTTAAAGAATTGGTAATTTCATCCTTGCCAAAACAGGACCTTTCTTCTGTAGATGATGAGCTGAGAAGGGTATGTATTTTTTATTTTAACCTTTTAACTTCCTAATGTTAATCATGAACTGATGAGGCAATTGTTGGTGGAATAATTATTTGAACTATTATAAAATGTATTTTGAAACCCCACTTCTATAGAATATTCAAGTCTTCTTGTATTTTCTGGTGGAGTGGGTTGATACAAGGGTAAGTCAGTAAGTATCCGCACTCTCTTATTTAAATGTATTGCAACAACAATACAAAACTTTCACTTACCTCATTTTCAATATAGTCCCTTGCTTCTCAATGCACGTGATCCATCATTGCACAAGCTTCCTAATGCCATCAGAATTTTTTTTTTCTTCTTTTTTTTTTTCTTAGTAGCAAGCCATGTATGCACTGCTTCCTTCAATTCTTTGTCTGTGGTGAATCGATGATGGCCCCTTAAGACGTCGTTAAGTGGGCCAAATAGATGGAAATCTGATGGGGTGAGATCGAAACTCTAAGTTGGATGTTCTAATAGATCAAAACCCAGTTTTGCAATAGTTTGAGCAGCATGAGTGGCAGTATATGGGCATGCATTGCCATGCAACATAACTCCTTTCGACACTAAGCCTCAACATTTTGTTTGAATTGCAGGCTTCAGCTCGTTACTCAACATGCACTGTTTATTATTGAGCTCTTCTCCAAGTAATGTTGCAGTATATGCCCTTGTGAGTCCCAGAGAAGTGTGAGCATAACTATTCTTGGGGGGGAGGGGGTTGACTTTTGAATTTCTTTTTGTCTGGAGATGCAGGGTGTTTCCATTCCATGCTTTGGCATTTGCTTTTAGGCTCATAGTAATTGATCCACGTTTCGTCTCCAGTGACTATTCATTTTGAAAAAGCTTCACCTTCGTTAGCATAGCGGTTCAGTAAGCTTTGGCAAATGGACACATGATTGTGCTTGTGCTGTTCAGTGAGCTGTTTTGGGACTCACCTTGCTCAGACTTTATGAAAGCCAAGCCTGTTATGATAATGTCATATGCAGAACCATGGCTAATTTGCATATGGTTTGCCATTTCATTGACAGTTACTATTCAGTTTGTCTGAATCATTATATGCACTTGCTCAATGTTGGCATCACTAGTGGATGTGGATTGATGTCCTGTTCTTTCCTCGTTTTTCTCACTTGTCCGATCATTTTTTAACTTTTCAATCCATTTGTACATGCTTCGCCGTGGTATTGCCCCCTTATTGTGCAGATAGTCTTCGATAGATTTTGGCTCCTGGTACATCTTCAGACGACAAAAACGGTTCTTCTTTGGTGCAAACGCAAGCAGTGCAGCCATGTGCACTCAGTGGAGTCAATAACAATCAAACATTTCAAATCGGAGATGTGTGTGAGCTCCTATGAAAGATTAAACAAAAAATGTGGATGTATTGACTTACCCTCGTAGATTATTATTGGTGGTTCATTGATTGTTTTAAGTGTTAATAATTCATTTATTGCCACCAATGGTAATATTATGTTCAATTAGTTGTTACTCTGGTACCAGTCAACCGATTAGGTCCAAAATTAATAGGTTTCTTGCCATGGATGTTATAAATGTTTACACCAAGTTTCATGAAAATTCGATAAAGCATATTTGAGTTATGGGGCCTTTTGTTATATAATACCATAAAAATGCACTAAATTGGGCATTATTCCGGTACCGGCCAACTGATTTGGTCCAATATCAACAGACATCTTCCCATGGACATTATAAATGTGTATACCAAGTTTCATGAAAATCCGATAAAGCGTATTTGAGTTATGGCGCTTTTAAGTAAAAACACTAAATTGGGTTTGACGTCAGTACCAGTGAACCGATTTGGTCCAATATTATTAGAGTTCTTCCCATGGACATTATAAATGTCTATACCAAGTTTCATGAAAATCCAATAAAGCGTATTTGAGTTATGGCGCGTACAGACACACGGACAAACAGACGGACAGACATTTTTCCGTCCCCACACACAATCTCATAAAGTACCATATTGGCACTTAATAACCACGAACCTTATCACAAGAGATGTTGGAAATGTTCTCCTCTTGCATCCACACATCATTGGCACCTTTTTAGGAAATTTTCTTTCATGCTCATAAGTTCAGCTTGCGAGACAGAGTTAATTTCTCTTCTTATATTTTCTTTAATTTCTTCTAACAGTATGTGACTATTATTTATGGGGAAACTTGAAAAATAAAGTGTATAGGTCAATTTCCCATACATTAGAAGAACTTAAAGACATTATCACAAGAGAAATTAACTCCATCTTGGAAGATGAACTTATGCGCGTGAAAGAAAATTTCCTAAAAAGGTGCCAGTGATGTGTGGATGCAAGAGGAGGACATTTCCAACATCTCTTGTGATGAGGTACGTGGTTATTTTCATTGAAATTTCAACTGTAAATGTGAGAACCTGAACCATTACACCGATCGCGGCTTTATTTGCGTAGATATTTCACCTGAACGATCGGGAGTTGGAGCTGTGCCCGCCACGACGCAGAAACCCGTGTCATTGGCCAACTCTTGCGTGGGACTCACTGTAGCTTCAATATTATACACTACAGTATATTATATCGTATTTTATATACATCAAAAGTGCTTTAAAATAGGAGATATTAGAACTGTAGAAATCAAATTGGCTGAGTAGTGACAAGGGTTTTCTGACAAAGGCACTTTTTTACTTCAATGTTGTCAGGTTTAAATGCAAATAAACTAACCAAGTTTGTGTTATATCAGTTTATAACAAGACACAGTAAATTCGAAAGTTATTTGCATAAATTTAGAAGAGGTAGTAATATTTGGCATTGTGAAAGGAATGATGAAAGTGTGTCACATCATCTGTTCGAATGTCCTACTTCTAAAATATGAAAATGTGAACTCTTTTTTTAAAATTGATCCTCCTTTAACAGGTATGCTTCTCAACAAATGTTCAAGAAAATTCTGGGAGTTCTTAAATCAGATTTTAACAATCTGTGGCTGACTATAGTTAACTTCCCTGATTAACTCATTGGGTTTCGTCTGTTTGAATGGCCTACTTCTAAAACTTAAAAATTGATCCTCCTTTAACAGGAATGCTTCTCAACAAATGTTATAAAAATTTGGTGGGATCTAAAACCAGATTTTAAGTCTGTGGCAGACTATGATTAACTTCCTGATTAACTCGTTGGGTTTACTTTCTTGAATATTTCTTAATAAGGATACTAAATACTCCGTGGCGCTACATCCCTGGAGGGACTTGGCCTACCACCTGACCGCTGCGTCATCTCCCGTAGGCAGATGGCAGGATTGGGGGGCATGTGGTCAGCATGCCGACACCCACGGCCGTTAATGGTTGTTTTCTTGACCGGAGCCGCTACTTCTCTATCAAGTAGCTCCTCAATTTGAATTATGAGTCTGAGTGCACCCCTGCCAGACCTCCCTACCTCAGAAAAATCCGAGGAGCTACCGGGAATCGAACCCGGGCCGACGGATCTGTAGTCAGCGACGCTAACCACAAGACCACGCCGGCGGACTCCTTACAGGATAGCTGCCTTAAATTAAGGGTCCAATTGGACACAGCCAAATAAAAGAATTGTAATTAGCCTACTATATTGTTTTAAGTTGAAATCTAAAATACTTTATACATTTTTAAGTACCTATCAATAAAGGACTTCCTTTCTATTTTGTTGTGACTTTCTTACATTTTGGCTAAAGCAGAGTCTTTGGTTGCCACAGGTTGGCAGTAGAGACGAGAGAAGTCAAGATGACGAGCTTGCTAAAGAATTTGTCATGGACATGCATAATTGTTCAGGGATGTGATGGCCAGGGGGGACATGTGGACATGTGGCACCCACCGCCTGAAGTGCCCATTCCCCCCCTCACCCCTTATGACCCGGAAAAATTATGGTATTTACTGGTATCTGTAACTAAATTACTGCATACAAATTTATTCTTTGTCTTTGAAAGGTAGGAAAAGGCGTAAGCTGTAGACAGTTCAAAGCACGCCCGCACTGGAACACTGATAATAAAACTTGTAGCCCTAACTGCATTGTTGGTCAGCTGCAAGTGGTTCGGCAGCTATTGAACTTGCATCAATGTGGCGGGTTGGCTATTGAAATCGAACATTTAAAATCTTTAATTTTCAAGTCGCACATTATTTCAGTATTTTCGTGCTACTAATGTTTGAAAAAATGCTATCACATTTCTGTACAGTGGCTTCATGATGGGAATATATTACTTTAACTTTATGAAAAATAGTCAAGTTTCCAAAAACAGATTTTACACAATTTTATTTGATAACATATACATTTGTCCATTAGACTAGTTTGAGACACCCCCCCCCCCCCAAAAAAAAAATCAAATAGTCAGTCTAAAGGATATTTTCCCGGGCTACTAACCAGGTGGAGAATTGGATTAATTCCAACGTTTCGAAGCCAATCTGAGGCTCCATTGTCAAGGAGAATGAAATGCCGGGACTAGATGAGGTGTATTTATATAGGACTGTTGTAACTGTGGACATCCGGATTGGAGAAAAGATTTATTGGAGACCAACCAATCAGGAAACAGATGGGTGCTGGGAAAACAGGAGTTAAGATGAGAAGTAGAAATGGTCCAAATAAGGGCCAACGGTCATTAGGTAGTGACAATAAATTATTATTATACAGGTGGTGGTAAGAAAACGAGAATTGGAAAAAATTGGGAAAATTGAAACAATGGGAAACCGGTCCAAATGAGGGCCAATGTTTTTTAATTATTCTGGTGGTTGATTGGAAGGTGTGCGGTTGGCTCATTTGGACCTGAGCAAATCAATAGCATGGAACCAGGCAGGGCTTAATTGGATACTGCTGTCTCTATTCATGTTGTTTGGTTCCAAACGGATCTCCATGGCTTCCCTCACCACTCTCTCCCAGAAGCTTAAAGTAGTTTCATGAAAGTAGTTCATAATTTAACTGAAGTTCATTTATGTTTCAGAACTTCGCAATTCACAAGTTCAGAATCCTTAAAAAAAAACAATGTTCACAACAAAAGAAGAAACAGTTGTCATTGAACGAGAAGCGTGAGTTGGGACTTTACAAAATAAATAAAAAAGGAATGAAATATGTGGATTTTCTGCCTTTGCATCAACTTTGGAAGCAATATATAAGAAGTTACCTTGACCTGAATGAACTTGAACAGAGAGGGTTTGTATAATCTTATATCACATAAATAAGTTTATAAGAATCTTTTAATACTTTAATTAAATTCTAAAATGTTTGTCTGGCATTTTAATTTAATATAGAGTGGTCATAAGTATTGTGTGCGAGCTTAGGAGCTCTGCTCCTCAGCACAGTTATGTTGAGACACCAACCAATTCCGATCCTTTGTACTCAGTAGTAGGAAGGAATGGATTTGTTGAATCTCACAAAATAACAGTAGGCCTATTTCTAATCTAACTCATCAGCCTTCTCAGTAAGCATGCATGAATGTTTTCTTGGTTATTTATTTGACATAGAACCAGTTTCATTAAACTTATTTACAAGTTTATGTATAATGTTTCTGTGTGGGATCAAAAAACCGGTATATTTTCTTATGGACTTTCTATACACTATTCCAAAATCACCTCTTCTTTTATGTATAAAAATATGTTTGTACCGTAAATATTCTTTGTTGCAACATATATTTATGTCATAAGATGGAGAAATAGGAAAGAAATTAAAATAGCATCAAAATCAAATTAGGCAGGGTTCACAGAAGAAGAATGTGTAGGCCTATAAATGCAAATTTTCTATGAAAGTATCATGAATATGTTATAATGGAGGAACAGCACTCTAGTACCTCTTATGCTACGTTCACACTGAGAATTTTGTTGCAGGGATATGTGTCCGGGCACATGTATGACAGCCTATTTGCCACAAGTCGCAAACCTATTGAACATATTCCTAGTCCCCAGCACAAACAGCTGAATAAAATGCACTAGAAACAAGATTCCACCACAAGTTCTTGTTCTCGTTCTCAGAGGGGAATCATAGAACAGATCCCAGCAAGAATGCCCTTTGTTCATGTGCTGTAGTCATGTCTCTTGTGACAACAGACTGACGTCTGTCAGGTGTTTGTGATTATGATCAATCCCATGAGATATATTGCTACATTCACGCTGTTTTGTTTTACGAAATCACAGATATTTTGCTATGAGTGCTGTAAATAAAACATAAGACAATCTAGAAGTGTTGTCCCTCACGTTCATAATACCTTTGTAGATAATTTTAATTTAGGCCTATAGGCACACTTTCTTCTTCCTTGAATAGGTTCTGTGTGTCTAATATTAAATAATCAAGAGAACATCCACATGTGCTTATTGATGAAATAGGAGAGATATTAGAACAGCATTAGAACAGAATTGAATTAGGCCTAGCAGGATTTATGACAGATAAATGAGGTCTTAATGCAAATTTGCTACAACGGTATCACAAATATATGGTAATGGAGGGTCTGCACTTCTAGCAACTCTTATAAACAGTACAATAAGATACAATTTTTATATCGATTATACTGTTTTTGTGTGATAAACAAAACCTTTCTGTACCAACTACATTGAATTCATCTTATCCAGTGTTGCTGCGTGACTTGCCAGGCAGCTAGGCTCTGGGCTCATAAAACAAGATGCTCCATTAAAGAAAGTTAAGCAGGTTTGAATTTATTTTAATTCACTTGGAATTGGGAAACACAATGAAGTGTAATAATATAAAACACATTATCGCCCAGAGCACTCACTACTTCATTAAATTAACTAACTTACTAGTTAGCCGGTTTTCAAGAGTTAAGTTAAGAAGTTAGGACAAATAGGCTTTAGCAATCTGGAAAATAATTTCTTTCATTTCCTTAATATTCATATGAATCGAAAGAGAGAGAGGTTAATAAATAAGAAACTTGAGAATCTACAACAGAAAGGAAATTTCCCGAAAGTGAGGTCCATTGAACAAGGTAAATTACAAGATTTGCCTAAGTTTAACCCACAAAATGAAAGTTCCAATGAAGCTGAAGTAGTGGTGAATAGATCGAGCCATACATTTTCGGAAAAGGAACTGGGGCTCCTAAGTAAAGGACTGAATACTTGTAAAGAATTCGGGGACAGGAAAAATGAGCAGACAGTATTTTCAACAAAAGAAGATTTTGAAATCCCTAAATGAAAAAGAGTGATATATACCAAAGCTGATAAAGGGAACAAAGTGGTAATTTTAGATAAATCTGAGTATGATAAGAGTATGGGGGAATTGATTCAGGGAGAGGAATTTACTGAACTGAAAAGTGACCCTACCTTAAAAACGACAAGGATGGTCAAAAATACAGTTAAGAGCTTGGCCAGGATAGTAACCAAAAAAGAAAAGAGTAAATTATTACCAGACAACCCGATTGCCCCTAGAATCTATGGGCTTCCAAAAATTTATAAGCCTGGAAATAAAATGAGGCCTATTGTCAATTGTATAGTTGCTCCTACTTATTCAGTAGCCAAATGGTTGGTAAAAAGATTCCAACAACTCCCCCAATTTGAAAGCCAAGCTATTAAAAATTCATTTGAAATAGTAGATAGGTTGAAAACAAGGAACATATTATCACATGGAATGTTGGTATCTTTCGATGTAGTATCCTTGTTTCCAAGTGTTCCGAGAGAGAAGGTTTTGCAATACCTAAAGACTTGGTTGACATCAGTTAATATCAACCAAGAAGAAATAGATGAATATTTAACTTTGACAAAATTGTGTTTGGATGAGACATGGTTCACGTTTAAGGGGAAATTCTATATACAAAACAAAGGGTTAGCTATGGGTGATCCTCTCTCTCCACTTTTAGCTAACCTGTATATGAGTTTTTTCGAAATGCAGATCACTACAGGCTTTCCCTATATTTTCAAAACATGGGTCAGATATGTAGATGACATTTTTGCAATAGTTAACAAAAATCAAATAGAGGATGCAACTAAACTGCTTAACTTACAGGACACATCAATCAAATTTACAGTAGAAATTGAAACAGGAAACAGTTTACCATTTCTTGACTTAAAAATTATGAGTAGGGACCGGATTCTTAGGTTTTTACCTATTTTTTTCCTTACTTCCAAAACAAAAAGCGCTCATACACTTTTTCGAATCATGTCCATAGGATTACCCACATTAATTCTGTGGCACCTAAAAATACCTAAATGGGGTATAAAAACCTAAATATACCTAAACGGGATATAAAACCTAAAATATCTCATTTAGGCTCCTTTTTTTGTCTTTTTTGTTTGTCAGTTGAGAAATCGATATTTTGCAGGGAGAGAATAATTTTTGTCGGGTAGAAATTAATACCACCAGCATTTCATTCAACCCATTGTCGTCTAGTTTGGACAGTATCAAGAGAGGAAAAGAGTACCGGCATTTAAAATATTCGTACGAACAACGATTGTTGCCATGTATGAACAAGGATATAGATTTCTGTGTTTTAAAGCGCTTGTTTTTTGTTTGCCTTTAGTACTTCCCTGTTATTCATACTGAGTGGTCATACTGTGAGTTTTAAGAAGACGTGTTAATTATGCCGAAACAAATGAAATCGAGTTTGTAACGGCAGTGGATTGGCGACGATCTGAATTTCGCGACAGATGGCAAAGTAATATTTTGTCAAGCCTGCCAGAAACACGTATTATTTACCTTTCTAGAAAAGGGGGAAGTTTTCGTCCCTAGTTGATCTGTTGTGCAGTTAGCATGCGTAACAACCGAAAAAAGGAAAATAATCAGTTTCACATTATCCACATCCAACCATAAAGTATTTTACTCACTAAATTAGAAGCATCGGATTCAAATCCTGAGAAGAGTAGTGTCTAGATACAGTATTAACTATTAACCAATTGTAAGAGATAACAGGAAGAACTTCACTGGTGAGAATCTTGAAAGATATTTAGTGATATACTATAACCAGGAAATGTGAGGCAATCTTATTTTCACTGCTTCTTTTGATTGTTTATGCATTCTTTCTTCAATTGTATAATATTGTCTTAAAGCAAGTTTACACAAATTTAAGTCAATTTTGTTAAGTTAAACTTTACAAGTATTATGTTTTCAATCCTATGTAGCACATTCAAATTCATTAAACCAATTATTCTACCCGAAAACGATATTTTGGACAGAAAACCTAAAAAAACTATTTCACCTAATGGAAAACCTAAAACAGTGTTTTTAAAAACCTAAAAATCCAGTCCCTAATTACACTGGACAACAAAACTGACCTTAAAAAAATTTTTTTACACAAAACATATCATTTCTTATGTATTTTGATGTGCTGAGTCCAAATATGGCCTTTGTTTTTGTCTAGCACCCTCAGTTTTTTAGTAAATCGTTTACTTACACTTCTAGTCGTTTATAAATAAAACGTAAAGTCACCGTAATATCAAAGACTAACTGGTAATATTTTTTTACACAAAACATATCATTTCTTATGTATTTTGATGTGCTGAGTTCAAATATGGCCTTTGTTTTTGTCTAGCACCCTCAGTTTTTTAGTAAATCGTGTACTTACACTTCTAGTTGTTTATAAATAAAACGTAAAGTCACCGTAAAATCAAAGACTAACTGGTAATATTTTTTTACACAAAACATATCATTTCTTATGTATTTTGATGTGCTGAGTTTAAATATGACCTTTGTTTTTGTCTAGCACCCTCAGTTTTTTATTAAATCGTGTACTTACACTTCTAGTCGTTTATAAATAAAACGTAAAGTCACCGTAATATCAAAGACTAACTGGTAATATTGTTTTACACAAAACATATCATTTCTTATGTATTTTGATGTGCTGAGTTCAAATTGGCTTTTGTTTTTGTCTAGCACCCTCAGTTTTTTAGTAAATCGTGTACTTACACTTCTAGTCGTTTATAAATAAAGCGTAAAGTCACCGTAATATCAAAGACTAACTGTTAATATTCATATGTAGAAGAATCCTTTATAATAAAATTATATTTAATTTTGTAAAAGTAACCAATTAACATACCTGAAAACATTGCCAGCTCGTTTTCAAGTCCTTCCTCTACTGCTGACAGTTGAATTTCTGCCGTTTGCTGCTTCTTCTGTACTTTCCTGTGGTTTCTCTTTTGTGGCTCCAGCAGTAGGTTAATCTGCAAGCATATTGGGTTTCCATCTTCCTTGATACCTTTTCTCCATTTCGGAAATATCTTGGTGGAATCTTTCTCCATGTTCATCACTAACTTGTCCTAGATTTGCAGTGAAAAAGTCCAAATGGGAATGCAGGAAGTGAATTTTGAGAGACATGTTGCAACCTACGTAGATTTCTATAGGCTCCTAGTAATTTCTCAATTATTTGTTCGTAATTTTGTGCTCTAGTATTATTTAATAACTGTTCGCAAATGGTCTTGAATGATATCCATGCTTTAAGTTCCACATGATTCAATTTACTTTCAATCAGCTAATCTTTCATTAGTTCTCAAATCTGAGGCCCAACAAAAATGCCTTCCTTCAACTTAGAAGAACTGATTCTTGGAAATTTTTCTTCTAGGTATTTGAAACCTGCTCCAGATTTGTCTAATGCCTTGAAAAAATTCTTCATTAGGCCTAATTTTATATGAAGTGGAGGCAATCAAATTTTTGATCAAATAATGGTTCAGCTGAGATATTCTTTTCTCCAGGGACAGAATTCTTCCGGGGAGGCCATATTTTAGTATCGTAATGTTTGGATTTATCACGGCTATCCCATTCGCACAAAAAGCAGCAATATTTCGTATATCCATTTTGCAATCCTAACAGTATTCCAATCATTTTGAAATCGCCACAGATGGACCAGTTGCACTTGTCATACTGCACTTTTTGTAATATTAGCTGCATATTTTTGTAACTTTCTTTCATATGAACTGCATGACCAATTATCATAACACCACGGTCCTTACTAACTAAAGCAGTAAAATAATAATAAATAAATGTTATTATCGCTATTAGGTCTTGTTTACTATGTCAATCACTATAACAGGAATTTAAGCATTTACAGTCAGTGCTAATTCAGAAAACAGGCTTTCTTTTTGAAACTGAGGGTGCCAGAGAAAAACGGTTTGCATAATTGAATTCAGCGCTAAAATCCACATAATAAACGCCCAATTTCATGCAAAAAATTTTTTGGCTGTTGTCCAGTGTTATGAGGAATCTACATCATCTTGAATTTGGCATACACCGTAAAGGAACAAGTGTTGATAATTACATCAAACAGGATGGCTTTAATCCTAGAGCGCATAAACATGCTATATTAAGTAGTTTAGCCCATAGATTGGTTCACATCCCCTTAAGCAACCAAGAGTTTGAAAATGAGTACCAACAAATAGTTAACACAGCAGTTAAGAAAGGTTTTGAAAAACAGTTAGTAGGTAAAAAATATATAGATTCAAGAAACAGAAGGACATTAGAGCAATCACTACACTACAGCCTATAAAAGAAAAAACTGGTTTTAAAAAGATGACATTTCACCCTTGGGCAAATAAAAAATTCAGTAAAATCTTCAAAGAACGTAATATAAAACTAGCTCCACAGAATAAGTACAAACTCAAAACATTATTAAGATCGGAAGCAAAAGACAAAATCCCACCAGGCATCTATAAGATAAAATGTAACGATTGTGAAAATGTATATATAGGCAAAACTAAAAGAAACACCAATACAAGGTGGAAAGAACACTACCGAAATATCAGACAAGGTGAAAATGAGAAGTCCGCGGTAGCTTCGCATGTATGGAATTTTGATAATCATATGGTCAATAAACCGGAATTATTGAAAAACCTGTATCATCCAACAGAATTAACTGTATGGGAGAAGATTTTCATACAGAAACATAGGAATAACCTCCAAAACTTCGACATACCAGGGGAGAATGAGTTGGGTTTGATTGGAAAATTTGTTAAACGCAGCAGCATCATCAGGTGGTACAGGATGGAAGTTCGGCAGTGGGCGGAGTCTGACGATGGGAGGAAAGGTCCTCTTGAAAGCTGGCTAACTAGTAAGTTAGTTAATTTAATAAAGTAGTGAGTGCTCTGGGTAATAATGTGTTTTATAGGTTTGAATTTTCCAAAAATTATGTGACTGAATACAGCTTTAAAACTGAAATATCAATATTTAATAAACCATTCTTACCATAAAATTTAGAATTAAAAATACTGACTACCCACATAAATAAAAATCACCATTTTTTTAATGGCCTACTAACATAAGACCATGACCCTAGAGCTCGGAAGATTTAGTCAGCATTAGTACAGTATAATATTGTCCTTTTCTTCAGCAAATTGAGTGTTTATAAGTTACAAACTTGTTCTGGGTGAATCATGAATACTTTTAAAGCAGAAAGAAGCAAAAGTTCTGCATCTAAAGCCAAACTTGTGCTTGACAACAAACTCCTCAGTGTAACACTCACATGGGATATTTGTGCAAGGAACATGCACATGGGATAAGTATCCAGATACAAGAATCACGGAAATATATCTGGTATTTATATGGAGTATTTGTGTCTGCAACAAATTCCTCAATGTGAACATAGCATTATAATCAAGTAAGCACAGTAATGTGCAGTTTTCATAGGTAAAATCGTTAATTTGCAAGATTAAACAAACCTATTCCTTTCTACTACTGTGTACATGGGCACAGAATTATCCGCTTTCATTGCATGATTCTGCCAGGAAGCAGGGCTTTGAAGCTAGCACACAATAGATTAGATTAGATTAGATTTATTTGCTAGAGACATTGTACAATGTATTAGCAATAATTGCAGTAAACACAAGTGAATATACAAGTACACATTTATCACCAGGTAATGTCATTGAATTCCTTGACACTGTAAAGGGTGTTTGACATCAGGTTAGATTTAATTGTCCTTTTAAAAAGAGCATAAGATAACTCAATGTTGTAATTTGTCATTGTAATTAAGTAAAATGTTTCTCAGGTAATTGTAATTCAGCCCAATTGTCTTGTTGTTGTAATTTTCCCATCACTGATCACTACTGCACTCATTGTCATAAGTAGGGACCGGATTTTTACGTTTTTAAAAACACTGTTTTAGGTTTTTCATTAGGTGAAATAGTTTTTTTTAGGTTTTTTCTCCAAAATATCGTTTTCGGGTGAAATAATTGGTTTAATGAATGTGAATGTGCTACATAGGATTCAATACATAATACTTCTAAAGTTTAACTTAACAAAATTGCCTTAAATTTGTGTAAACTTGCTTTAGGACAATACTATACAATTGAAGAAAGAAAGCATAAACAATCAAAAGAAGCAGTGAAAATAAGATTGCCTCATATTTCCTGGTTACAGTAAGGAATACGCCGGTACTCTTACACTTCCTCGCTTGATACTATCCATCCTAGACGACAATGGATTGAACGAAACGCTGGTGGTATTAATTTCAACCCGAGAAAAATTATTGTCGCTCCGCAAAATGTCGATTCCTCAACTGACAAACAAAAAAGACAAAAAAGTAGCCTAAAATAGATATTTTAGGTTTTATATCCTGTTTAGGTATATTTAGGTTTTTACCCCATTTAGGTATTTTTAGGTGCCACAGAATTAATGTGGGTGAATCCAATGGACATGATTCGAAAAAGTGTATGAGCGCTTTTTGTTTTGGAAGTAAGGGAAAAAATAGGTAAAAACCTAAGAATCCGGTCCCTAGTCATAAGTTCATAACAAACAATCTTCTGTATTATTGCCAGAAAAAAAATAAACCAACACTAAACAGTAGTATAACTTTATGTCCATTGTCACCTTTCTGTTACAACGTGCATGTCAAATGCTTGTCAGATAAATTTTGTTGCTACACATACTGCTGGTGATACCATTAGGTTCAAAAGTACCATTATGAAGAAACATAAATGCATAGAAAAATTGTAAGGATTTTAGCCTAAACCCTCAGTAAAAAGGCAACCAACTAACGAAGCGAAAGACAATATAAAGAAGCGTGTGATACTTATAAGAAATAAAATTGACATAATTAAAATACCGTACTATTATAGAAAAATTTTAATAAAATCATGATGAATTTATTGAATCTGTGTTATATTGTAATTGTCATGTACTATTAAAAAGTTTAGGTTAAAATAACCAAGTAGCAAATAAGGTTTAAAAGTACAAAATATATAATTATGTCTAAATGTTAAGATAAGTCAAATTATGCATATGCAACAGTATAATATATAAAACAATCCCAATAGATATTAGTATCAACCAAATTTGAATATACAATCACCAATTGGACAGATTAATGATGATGTTTATTTAACATTGATTTGTTTATTCAAGTATTAGTAATCACAATTATAAAACTATGGGTTCGTTAAAATCGTAAGATGCCAATTGCTTATAAAATATTTACAAGTTTGCAGCTAATTAAGCTTAGTAACATTTAAAAAGAATTTACAGATGAATGTTGTTTAAAAAGTATCCACAAATACAGTGTCGCAATATCTCATATATTACATGTTATTTTTATCATCAATGTACGTAGTATACAATGTCTACAAAGGTATAATTTCCTGCCAATAAAATTAAGTAGTTGTAAAATTCTTGTAGTAGTTGTAAAAAGTTGTATTGAATTTGTTTCATTTGTCTGTATATATAATTGTGGTATTGCAATTATAGAGAAAAGTTATATGATACTTTTCAATCTTATAGGCCTATTGTTCTTAAAAAGCTAATAATAGCTGTTAGATCAAGAGTCTATAAGTTTTATGTTTCAAATTTGCCTCTGTGGTAATTGGCGCAAGCCGCCAATTCTTTCCCGCTGTGCTTGTCATATCCTGTGCAGGCACCTGCTTGTGGCATCGCCACGCCAGTTCAGTTGAGTCAGTTGTGATCTAGATGCAGCAGTGTACAGTCATGCGTTGCAATTGCTCCTAATTGGCGGGACAATTTTCGCTCTGTATGCTTAGTGCTCATCTTCAATTCCACACCAATTTGCTCCTTCAGTGTTAGGCAGCTCGCGTGTGAAGTTCCGGGAATCAGATTGTATTTTCAGTGCAAATTACAATTATTTCCATTGTGTTAATAGCCTAGCCGCTACGTGCATTGAAACAAAGAACTTGTGCTAGCGCTTGTATAATCTACTTGGCGGGAGTGTTGTATTGCTCCTAGCAACAGTAACTGTATTTAACCCTTTAAGACCTGCACATATATTTTTTTAAATTAATAGTTTTAATGGTTTTAGCTCATTCTTAGACTGTAAATGAATTGTAAAAAAATTATTAAAAAAATTTCAGACATCAGGTAAAGTCCAGGTGCCACCTACACAATTGTGTAGGTCCGGTATTTATGCAGTCATTTTTGGACCAAGGATTTTGATTGCAAATTCCAGGAAAAATGGTTTGATCAAGGAAAAGAATTTAAATTTGGCTTACACAGTTTTATTGCTAACAGTGGAACAAGTTTTCTTGCTAACAGTGGAAAACTTTAAAGCAATTCTTGCTTTTTATCAAACATAAATACACGTTACACTTTTCACAACGCACTCTTGTACGGCTCACACATTTCTCAAGACGACACTTTCTGGCTGTTTTTATGTCATCCACCACTGGCCAGTGTCCTACCGCGTCTGACCTTTTTGTTTGTGGCGGCAGTTTGGCTGGTGGATTGTAGAATTTTGATACTGTGCCTTGACCAGTAACAGCAGCATCAGTCGCTTCTCCAGGTTCTTCTTCATCACTGTCACTGAGCACTGCAGATGATCTCTTTTGACTTGGCAGTTGAACCTCCATAAGGTTCTCTGCTGCATCTAACCGAAAAGAAAGGAGATCTTTTTGACGTTTCTCTTCTATTTTGTTAGCCTTGGCTTCTCGTACATAGAGAAACCAAGAATTGACTGCGGCGAGGTCGACAAAATGGAGAGCGACTTTCCAAGTCCACTTGCGTGTCTTGAACCATGTGCGGTATGCCTCCATTTGTTGGTCGCACAGGTCTACTCCTCCCATGCATCTATTATAATTCTTGACAACGGCTGGACAAGGAACATCTATTTTCTTCTTTTCTTGTTTTGACCATCTCTGAACAGTATCCATTGGATGCCGTCCGGCGCATGTAGATGCCATCACAACTTTTCCTGTATCCTTCCATTCAACCACAGCGATCCC
This sequence comes from Ectobius pallidus, assembly GCA_964059195.1. Lineage (NCBI taxonomy): Eukaryota > Metazoa > Arthropoda > Insecta > Blattodea > Ectobiidae > Ectobius > Ectobius pallidus. The sequence continues at coordinate 166,774,313 of CAXKWD010000003.1, forward strand.
CTTGTCTGAAACGTGCTCAATACTCTCTCCCCTTTGAAGAGCAGTAGGCTTGACGAATGGGATGCCTTTCACCCTGTTTGTCTGGATGGTACCTGTCCCTTCTATCTGCAGCGTTTTCAATTCTTCCAAGAGAGGTATTGTCGTGAAATATCGATCGAAGAACACAAAACTCTGACTTGGTAGGGTCTGTACCAAAGTCAGCACTACCGCTGGTCCTAAGCCCAGCTCCTTGCGGATCAAAGGAGTGCTATCACCCTGGTAGACAACAAAATCTAAGACCATGCCAGATGAAGTAGTCATTACAAAGTTTTTGAGCCCTACAGGACGTGGTTTGTTTTTTACATATTGTTTCACTGGAGCACGTCCAAGGAATGGTATCATCTGCTCGTCGATGGAGTATGTCTTATGATCCCGTGGCAGATTATTGCAAACTGTGCGTACTCTGTCAATGATCGGCTGCACCTTCCACAATCTGTTTTTCTCTGGCGCATCTGGAGGATGTGCTACATCGACAAGATGAAAAACGTTTCTTAACTGTAGAAACCGGTCTCTTGACATGCATCTGACAATAGCTGGAAAACTGTATTCACGTTGCCAATACATTCTGAGTCTAGGATAGCGTATGCAGCCCATTACGAGGTTGATACCAAAAAATCTTTGTAGTTCTGCACTATTGGTATTGAGAGATTTACCAGATGATAATACTGAGTACATGTTTGTGAACATGGCTGCTTTTTCATAGAACTCAGTGTTAAAGTAGTCCTGAAAATACTCAATAGGTGTTCTGACTGTTGGAGGATTCCGAACATCAGCTGGCTTTAGTGGGCTTGGACACGGCTTGCCCTGGAATCTTTTTTTCGTCCACGTACTCTTTCCCCTTTCCTTTTTCTCAGTCGACTCTTGTCCTTCTTCCATCATTTCTTCTTTGTCAGCCATCTGTTGATCCCCTTTTTCTTCTTCATCTTCAACACTTTCTTCATCCAGTTCCTCATCGTCTGCTGCTCTGTCACCATCACCAATGTCTTCAATATCAAACGATTCAGTTGTGTTCAAGTCACCTTCATCAGAAAGGTCACTCAGATCTGACAAATCTTTCTCTAGTAACTCCATAATTTCCTTTTCAGACAAAAAACGTCTTCTACTCATCTAGAATGCAAAGAAAAAAAGACATAAATATCACACATTGAAAAGTCAAATGATGAAATGCATATTTGTTTGACTTTGTAAATGCCTGACCTACACAATTGTGTAGGTCTGTGTTTTTTTGGATATAAATCTTGTTTAATCAACTTTATCAATGCCAAAACTAATATAATTTATTAGTTAAACATATAATAGTCAAAACAAGATCTAAGCAAACACAAATAAATTGCTAATATAAAAAATACGACAGTACTTACTTTTATCTGTTCCCATGCAACCACGTGCTTCACTTATACAAACGAAACTACAGTGTGAGAGTTGCAGCTGAAGACATCTAGCGGTAATATACCGGAACTAGAAGTAGTGCTGGAACCTACACAGAAGAAGTCGTTCGGTATTAACGCTCACGACCGCGGGAAAACAATTTATTTAATTCTACCATTCACCTACACAATTGTGTAGGTAAGGTCTTAAAGGGTTAACCACATCTATTATATTCTTGTGTTAAGTGTTTATATAATTTCCCATTATTCAGAGTTCAGGCTTCCTGAAAATATGTTATTGCAAAACCCTCAAATCTAAATCTCTGTTCCAGCTGACCAACAGTCCTAGCTTTCCTTGTTTAGTCTTAAGTGGTTTAAGAAATAAACCTGGTCCTCCGAAAAACCTACTAGTTACCTAACAATAGCTAACAGTAGCATGTAGTGGATTCATAAATACCATACTATACTCATATCATGAATATATGATAAGTGTCAAGGACTTTTTTTTTGCTTTTTGGTAATTCTAACCTTACCTAAACAAAAATCAGTGCATAACTAGCTTGTATACAGCTTACTATCATAGATATATTGGATAGTCTTATTTTAGTTTTACACTTCTTATCTGAGAAATAATGTCAATTTATTATCCTAGGAATTTTCGTAAGTATTCACTAATGAAGGTAGAAGAGCAGATGTGGTCAATCGCTTCTTAGTTGTATAGCTGGTTAAATGGAGATGTACATTTTGGTATAAGGTATACCATCTTCAGTCATAGAATCTTTAAATAACAGAAAAATAAGAAGAAATTAATGAACCGTCGTATAAAATTTAATATAAATATTTAAATGAACCATTTTCACGATCTGAAGAAACTAACCTTGTGATTCCAATTGATGTTTCAATTTGATGCTGTCATGTTGAATGCTTTATTGCTACTAGTGAGTGGTGTAATCAGAGAAGAGAGCTTAGTTTGGTAAAGTAAGTTCAAATAAAGGATTGTGTTCGATTGTGTTTTCGTTTAAAATATTGTTTTTGTTTTTATATATTTCTAGTGATTCCAAGGTATTTCATGTTTTACCTTTTTTGTGCTTATGGATAACAGTTAACATATTTTCTATTTTATCATGTTTGTGATTGTATGTGATTAAATGTTTAGCATATGGTGATTTATATCTTGTGTGCTTGTAGTCGAGCATGTGTTCCTTATACCTTGATTTGAATTTTCTGCCCGTCTGTCCTATATAGACTTTGTTACATTCCAAGCATTCCAACTTATATATGCCGTTATTGTTGTATATATCCTTTTGATTATTGTTTAAATTGTAAAGTTTGTTCTTTAGGTTATTATTCGTTCTGTAAGCAATGTGGAAGTCGTTTCTTTTTAGTATCTTGGTAATCTTATGTATTTTGTTGTCTGTATAATTGTAAATGGCGTAATTTAACTTTTTATTGTTCTCTTTAATAGGGATCAGTTGGCTGTTATGGTTATTGTTATTTGATATTTTCCTTTTATATTTATTAACTATTTTATGGACAACTTGGCTGTTATAGCCATTATTTTTAGCTATTTGAATAATGGTTTTGTATTCTTTATCGTATGCTTTCTTGTTCAGTGGTAAATTAGTCATTCTGTACACCATACTATTGATGGCTGCTATTTTTTGTTTATATGGGTGGTTAGAGTTCTTATTTATCATAGTATCTGTAAATGTGGACTTCCTATAAATGTTAAAAATAAGTTTATTGTGTTGTCTAGTCAATTCTAAATCTAAGAAAGATAGTTTGTTCTCTTGTTCTTTTTCTAATGTGAAAGTTAAGTTTTTGCTCATTTTATTGAAATCTCGTAGTATTTCTTCTGGTTTGTCTTTATTACAGATTATAAATATGTCATCCACATAGCGACAATAGGCTTTTATGTTATGTTTCAGAATTATGTTATTAACAAAATTATTTTCTAAATTTTGAAGGAAGATTTCAGAGATAATGCCAGATAGTGGAGAACCCCATGACTAGGCCTTCTGTCTGAAGATAAATTTTGTTGTTAAATTTAAAGTAGTTTTGTTTCAAAATATGTGAGATCAAATTAGCAATTTGTTCAGTAACTAGTGGGTTTTCCTTAGCTGTAAGTAAATTGCTTTGTAATACATCAATTGTTTCTTCTAACGGTATGTTTGTGTATAAGTTTTTAATATCCAACGTTATTAGTATCTCGTTTTTATTTAATACAATGTCTTTAATCTTATTGGCAAATTTTTCAAGGGAAGGAGTGATTTGTTTGGATTTTTATTGTCCCCGATACTTCCATTGTTAAACTATCAATAGCTGGTTCCCCTTGGCTTCGCCCGCCATTATTAAATTGACTCCAGGATTTTTAAGAAATTTACACCGGCAGTTTATTAAAAATGTTTGTGGTTCAGAGCTATGAAAATTGTAAGTAAAAATAAAATTAGTATATTTGTTCATTGTGTTCATTTCACTTAGGCCTTATGTAGCAAAGAAACAGTTTTCCTAATTTTGTACTCTTCGTGAAAGTTTACACTGCGAGAGACGAACATCGCCGAGTATACCCGATGTCTCATGAAGTGAGGGAGTGAGTGAGCATGCTATTGAGGGCCGTTGAATTGTATAAAAGTAGATATATCCTTGGCAAGAAAGGAATTTTTATTTGATGAGAGGGAGAAATCCCCCCTATTAATTCAAACCCTGTTTATAACATTTATATATATTGCATTAAATAAGGGAGAAAGTTTTAAGAGGATTGAATTGGTATCACTGAACATGTGACGTTATAGATAAAATGTTGCACAAACCTAAGTGTTATTCTGTGTAGCATATTGAATATTATGTTTCTTTAAGTTTTACAGGTGATCCTGCAGTTCCTCAGTGGACTCAGTTTTCACAGCTTCTCTCTAAGGCTGATTTTCATGGAGCCTCTGTAGAAGTTATGAAATCTAAATGTACCAGCCTCGTGGGACATAGTGGAATAGTTATTTTAGATGCAAAAAATACATTTAAAATAATTGGTACAAATAATATCGTGAAAAGTAAGTTTATGAAATGTATCCGTATAATGCCTGATTTATTGATATTACCAGGAATAATTACAATGTTTTTTTCTTCCAGCCATTCCAAAAGAACCTGCTATTTTCTCAGTAACATTGGATGACTTCAGCTTCACCATCTATGGAAAATATTTTTGTGTTCGACCTCCAGAGAGAAGTGTAAAGAAGATAAGAAGTCAGATGATGCTGGATCTTTGAATATTCCTTTTTCAATCAAATGATCTACCAACTGGAAACAGACAAAGAAAATATATCAGTTACATGTATTAACAAATTTGAAGCATACAATTTTTTTTCTAGCTTATAGTTCGAGCAGTATTTATTAAATTTTCCCTTAGCATGCTATATCATCTGTGCCATCTGTGTCAGTGGCTAGTCATCTGCTTGTCGTATAATGTTATTTTTAAACGCAATACTGTATTTTCTTTTATGTAGATTTTGAAGTTCATGCATACAGGCAAGAATTCCTCTGCTGGTATCTTGGAGAGTCAAGAGTCGGTAATGTATAATACTTCCCTTACCGCCACACATGGGATTCTCTTAATAGTACCCCCTTTCTACAGTTGTGACATCATGCCCTAGCTTGAATGTATGCCAGTTTTAACTGAAAATGTAGCTATGAGCCCATGTATTGAGTGAGATACCAAGGCTTTACTAATTACTTCACATCTCACCTGTACAATGTGCTGTCCTGCTAGTTATGTGACAAGACCTTGCTTGACACTTGTCGCAACATCTGTTGGAATGTAGATGAAACTATAGTTCTGGTCTTAGCCACGAGAGGCATTACACTGTACAAGTGACTCAACAGACGATGACAACTGTAACTAGGCATGCCCAGCTAGTTATCGGTAATGTAGGAAATTTGTGGCATATACTACTGGTCGAAAAAAGGAGGCAGCATGGCAATAGCAGTCTTCTCAAGTATAAATTGTACTAAGGATTTCCCTCCATTGCCTGTACCGAAGATCAATGTTCCTCAGCAATACCTACATTAAGTCCATGTTCACAGTGTTTAGGGAAATGGCTGTATTTATAACAGGTCCTATGAAGTGTCTGCAAGCAGTATTTAGAGACATGAAGCAGGTATCAGATCCAATTTAGTTGATGGCATTTCTACTGTTTTATGTGATGGGAAGTAAGTATCAAAACATTAATAATGTAGGCTCAGGGGGATATATATGTGTATTAAGCGGACTGTAATAGTCCCTAATACCTACACAAGTATGAACTTTAATTGTGCTTAGCACTTCTTGTGCAAACCACAACTAACGATAACTCTGGCGAGGAGGACCACCTGTTTTATCAGGAAATATGAAATGAATAAGTTGTTTGAATATGTATCACTCAATGAAACACTGTTGTGACATAGACCTTTTAATTATAAACTAAACACAAGAAAATAAAATACACTTTCACTCTATTGAAAGTTCACAAACTTGTCGTGCATGGGAATGAATTAACATAACACGAAGGTAGACTTCTGATCTAAAGTCTTCTTGATAATAGAAATGTTACAGTTTTATGTAGCAGTTAACAGTCTTTTTAGTGTGGAGTGTTGGTGTGTGCTGTCATATGTAGATCCATCAAAGTAGAAAGAAAAGGAACCATCATGTACAGGTCCCGCAATGCTTTTAGACGAATAACCTTGAGTGAGAATCTAGTGAGCGAGCCTTCTGAGTCCTTGAGACCTGTGAATCCCCTCTGCCCACGCACACACGTGATGCCAATTCCTTCCTGCTATTCACAGGGTACAGTACAGTCCGTTGTCCAAAAAAATTCTTTGTAAATTCTTTTTGAAGTTCTGTTTCTTTCACTGTTCGTTATGTGCTGGTGTATACAGTTTTATAAAGTCAATATTTACAGCATACGTTATTTACATGAACGTTAATATTTACGTGCTATTATTATAGTTTTGTTATTATTCTCATTATGCCTCCAACAATTTCGTAGTTAAAAGGGAAAACATTACACAGTAAAACTCGGGAGGTTATTGCTAATGTTTATGACTATATGAAGGAGGAAGTAAAAGAAAAGGACCTGTTTACACTCGAGCATTTTTAACAAATTTAAAAAAGTCCAGGAAAGAGTTGCTGCAGCCACCAAAGTTTCTAACACTTCTGTTTATCGAATTTTACGTGACAGGAAAATACAAGAAGAGGAAGGAAGGTCGTTCGGGACACTTGGGGAAAAATAATGTTCCAAAAAGGATAACAGACATTGATGACTTTGACAAATGTGTAATTCGTCGCACCATATACAATTTCTATACGGATGAAAAGGGTGCACCAACAATAAGGAGACTGATGACGAAACTACGAAATACGATTGAGTTTGAAGGCAGTTCTTCAAACCTCCGGACAATAATAAAATATATGATCTAATCCTAGCGAATAAGCCAGCACACAAAACCTACGTAATTGACCAAATATTGGTAGAAAATAACCACTCGGTTTTAAGGCTTCCACCCTACCACCCCGACTTGAACCCCATTGAGTCAATTTGGGGAGATGTTAAACAATGGGTTACAAGCAGGAATACAACATTTAAAACAAATGACGTAGAAGCATTGTGTAGGCAAAGATTTCAAGAACTCGGCCAAGCAGAATGGGAAAATGTATGTAGGCGCGTTGAAGAAATTGAACAGGAATAATGAGAGAAAGACTGCATCGTGGAGGAAAGGATTATAATAGAAGACAATGGTATGGAAAGCAGTGATGATGATGATCATGATCATGAATATGTGGATTATCAGGTTGAACCAACGGAAGACGATGTCATGTCTGGTGTTGAAGAAATGGAAGAAGATTAGATGTAAGCAATACCGTACTTATTTAGTTATTTCAATTAAAATTATGTGTTATATTATAGTGACTGTACCGCTTCCTCGTGGTGCACGTAAACATTTAGATAGCTGACAGCTCTGTACCGAAACAAACATCGCCATCGCTTATCGGTGACTTCTGACTCAACTCAACTGCAGCTGTCGGTAAGTAAGTAACTCGCTCTCATGCTTCCATTACAATTTTTCATTCGTCTAAATCAATTGCGATACCTGTATTGACGATGACCAATGTAAGAGAATAAAATGTTATACCGTGAACACGTAGACCTTATTAACATTTTTCGTAGTCATCTTCAGTAGAATTGTTTATATGTGAGTAGAATAACAATGTGCTTTCAAACTTGCACATAAAGATGAGAAGTTGTGTATTGTCACGATAAAGCAAAGAATTGTATGTGTGATTGACTAGGATATAAGCACATCACAATAGTCAAAAGACGCCGTATAGAACATCTGTATAAAGTATAGTTTCTACTCACAATTAAATTAATGTCAATGATAAAACCAGAAGGTTTAAGAATAAATGACAGGAAACTCAAAGTCTTGCATCACAACTTATCATTTTGTGAAGAAATATATATGCTATTGTGAGGCGTAGTAATTGTAGAATTATTTTCCACAACGATAAATTGTATGTATGGTATGATGCATAGGCTATTCACTGATATGACCTAACCACAATACAAACGCCATGTTTGAAAGCATGTAGAAATTGCATGAACGTTACACTTCTTGATTCACAAATAGTTCCTTACGTGAAGAAATGTATATAAGTATGAAGCTTAGCACTTGTAGAATCCCTTTCCACAAGAAGAATTGTATGTATGATGATGCTTGACATGGGCGTACGGTATTGGGGGTTCAGGGGGTTGAAACCCCCCCCCCCGAAACATCTGCAATATTTTTAAGATTATAACATCATGTACGAAATAAATTTAAAAAAGAACACTGGTTCGGTTGTTACATATTTTACAATTTCGTGCATTTCAAGGCTATTTAAGATTTATCAAAATTTATTTAAGATTGAAATTTCAAAACCTCGTGGTGTTGATAGTTCTTCAGCTTAATAACAGTGATGTGTTAGGCTACTAGTAAATAAAACTCCCTTTGGAATTGTAGCGTGATTGTTTGGATATCATGATTTCATTTGATTTCAGCTTAATTCCTGCAAAATTTCAATACAAATACAAAAAGCTATGCTTGAACGGATTTACGAAATTACTACCGGTACGTCTACAATCATTTTTTCGATACAGATATCCTGATTCGTAGACTTGGTAACTTCACAACAAATCTGGTTAGAGCTTACAGATCATCTAATGTCACCCACTACTCATAGTTCAGACTTGGATCTCGTTATTACCTGATTTCAGTAAAGGTCTTAATAATCACCGTAGACCGCGGATCTTTAGGTTTTTACCTATTTTATTCCTTGACAGATATCTGAAAATAATTAAGTTTATTTATGTTTCAGACTTATCTACGTCTATTAAACACAATTTTATAGCACCTAAAAATGCCTATTTCAACGTTACGGACTATTTTGACCTAATTAACACAAAATCCCGAAAACCTTAGTTTTTTATTTCATATTAAATGGAACGTAAATATATTTTGTGCTATAATTGTACGGAAAATTATAAACGAAGACATTTTAGATCAATATACTGTATTTCGATTTTAGGGACACAGTGGTCCAAGCACGTTGCACTCACCCTACAGTTGCAGCTGTCAAGGACAAGTCTTATTGTTTAAAGGGTGACGAACCAATGCCTAACGGTAAATCCTGACCACGAGCCTCCAAAAATGGTTTTCGCTTGCTCTACACCAGTTTGGTGGAAGATTCCAAGGTGTGAATGTGTGAACTGTGAAGTGAACAAAAATGCCGAAAATCGGGACTTCAAAGTCAAGTTTGATTCGTCAGTGGTTGAACGAGTTTCCGTGTTTTACATCGGATGGGAAAGTAATTTTCTGTCAAGCTTGTAATAAAGAGGTATGTAGTCTAAACATTTAACAAGTTTGTATTTTTATTAAATTCAGTAGGCCTGCAATGAACGTCACACTGCTAGAAGTGAACTTACTTTCTTCCCTTTTTTAACTTTCAAATTAATTTAGTCTGGTGGCATATTTAAATAAATCAAATCTCTTTGTCCAAAGTGCTAGGGTTAGACATTTCTTTGCTCTGTAAATCAGTTACCGGTAAACTGACGTGTATAGAACTCTTCGAACCCAGTCTAAATTGCATTTCGCTGTTTTTGTTGTGCATTTTATGAAAACAATGAAAATCGCCTGAAGTTTGTCATACATTAATATTAATATAAAATATTACATTAAAGTAGAAGTAAAAAACCACCTTACAAATTTTATATTTTGTTTTAGGTTTCAAGTGACAAAAAGTCCCATCTATCACAGCATGTCCAGGGGGCATTACACAAGGCCAATGAGGAGCGCAAATCAAAATCTAAACAGTTACTCTTAAATCAATCCTTGGAGAAGACGAGCAACAAAAACAACTTCTATGCAGAATTGTGTCATGCAATGATAGCGGCCAATATTCCATTCAGAACAATTTAAAATGAAGCATTTAGGAAGTTCTTGGAGAAGTATTGCAATCGATCAGTTCCTTCCGAATCAACAATAAGGAAAAATTACATGCAGCAATCTTACGATGACGCAATGAGTAAGATACGGGAGGATATAGGGGAATCGTATGTTTGGATCTCAGTCGACGAAACCACCGATGTTCGTGGTCGATACGTAGCAAACCTGATTGTTGGAAAATTAGACCCTAATTCATCCTCTAGGGTATATCTCATCTGCACGAAGCAACTTGAGAAAACTAACAAACAAACTAGCGAACTTCGTGAACAATGGTCTGAAAGTGTTGTATCCAAATAGCATAGACGAAAACAGGGTACTTCTTGCATACACAGATGCGGCAGCGTACATGGTAGCAGCTATGCAGCTTCTGCAAGTTTTTTTATCCTGCACTAGTACACGTGACTTGCCTTGCGCATGGTATCAACCGCATAGCAGAGGAAGTCAGGTCACAATTTCCAATGGTCAACAAATTGATTTCCACCATAAAGAAGGTACAGTATTTCTAAAGGCTCCAACTAGAGTTCAGGCCTTCCAGGAACAGCTACCTGATGTCCCTTTACCCCCTGAACCTGTACTTACTCGTTGGGGTACGTGGCTGAAAGCTTCTGAATACTACAATTGTCATCTTCACGAGAAAAAAGTGTTGTAATGCAGCTGGAAGATGGTGCATCGACCTACATTACAACAGCAAAGAAGCTGTTGGAAGATTCCGCATGACTTGGCATATATCAGGGCTCACTTCACATTCCTTGTGGAGATTATTTGAAAATTGGAAAGAAGAGGGACCCCCTTATATGAAAACATTGATTTAATTCAAGAAGTTAAAGACAACGAATGCACCAGGTGAAGTTGGGGAGAGAGTCAGGACAAAAATAGACAATGTGCTTAAATAAAACACAGGTCTACAAATTCTCTATGCAGCGGCAGATATACTCAGTGGAAAGGGCAGTGACATAGATCATCCACTTGTAATGCAACATACTGCCAGGCTCAAATTTGCTCCTGTTACGTCAGTGGATGTGGAACGTTCATTCTCGGCCTATAAACTGATTTTAAGTGACAAACGACAGAGTTTCACAATGGAAAATATAGAAAAGGTATTGTAGTCTATTGTGCGGCTAACTATGGTGTATAAGAATTAATCTAAGTGATTCAAAATACTGAAAAATGTGGATTAAACTTGAAGTGAATTTAATTATTTGGTTAGTAGTAAAACACAATAATGTGAGTTATATCAAATTTTAGATATGATTAGCCTATTCATATTTTAATAAAATTTACGCTGTCACTCTATTTCAAAGTCGTTTTAGAGCCTATTTTGTAACCTATACAACCTAAACAAGGTATAATAAACGCCTAATTTAGGTGCCTAAAGCTCAAGTTTTTAGTACCTAAAAATCCGCGGTCTACTGAGTAATCAGCATATAGAGATCACGTGGACTCTAGCCCATGGTGTGTATAGGGTACGTTTTTAAAATCTTCGATTAATTTCATCGATGCTATTGAACTTTCACCATTGCCATCGTACTTCCATCAGCCTGTTGGTAAGTCATCAGACAATTCACCGGTGAAGCGTCAGACTGTTTTTAAATTCACTTGTGTTTATGTGATGAAAGTCATCGATATCCATCAGACTCATTGGACTAGATGTACGATGCTTCTTAGATGACAGACATGGAGGAGCACAGAAGCAGATAACAACTGCCACTAGATATAAATAAATGCGCAATTGAGTTTATTTTTGTGCGAAAACTGCGAATTGCTCATCAAAAAAGAAAGCGTTGCGTTGCTTTTGTTTCAAGAGGAGAAAAGAAAAATCACGCAAAAAATCTATTAATTAATGATGGCTTCCAAAATCTCGAAACTGACAGCACTTCAGGTTATCCATAGTTACCCTTTGAGATTAGGTACCTTATTTAAATGTACAAAATGTTTTTTATTTTATTTTAATATGCTTATAACATGATTTATAAAATGGTAGCACTCAGTAGTACCCTGCCCACCATAAATTATAATTACCACTTCTTGTAAATCCATGATGCTATAATTATTATTATTATTATTATTATTATTATTATTATTATACAACTCGAGTGCTCCCGCCGAAATCCATCAACCTGTTCGTAAAGTCAACAGTAATCAGGAACGCTTAACAAAATCTGCATTAATCGGAGGACTTCTCCACCAGTGGATTTACAGATGATTTTAAAAACGTGCCCTATACATCATGCCATCATACAGTATTATGATAATTTTTCAAAAGAAAGTTTTTATTTAGACTAGCTTAAACGAAAAATCAGCAGAAGCCTAAAGAAAAGCAGATTCAAAGACTGTGCTCTGTATTAATTATAGTGTATTAATGATCACAATACAACTGTTCAGTTATTTAAAAAGAAAAGTGTGCGTGGAACGCCACGCGACAGAAGTGAAACTGTTAATTTTTGGATTTTTTCAATTTTGGATTTTTGAACTTTTTTAATATTGGGTTTTTGGACTTTTTAAATAATGGTGAAGGCTCACCACGTCACTAGCTCGAAGCAGTAATAGCCCCCACTCAATGCCTGATACCTTTCCCCCGCGCGCTACCGTAATTTTTTTATTATTATTATTTAATTTTTTATTTTTTACTTTTTAAAATTTTGGATAAGCGTAATCATTGAGTTGATGGTTTTCTGTGCAGTCCCTTCCGTCACAGCCCCACTAATTTCGTGACGATTTTGTGCGTAACAATTTCGTGACTATTTTGTTCGTAACGGAAGTTTGGATTAGCTCTCGATTTACTCCTAGTGTGGCTAAAGAAGTTTCACTTCAAAAAGTATTAATTTACAATGTGCACAAGGTAATGGAACTTCGAATTTACATTGAACCCCTCCCGAACAAAATTTCACCGTACGCCCATGATGCTTGAGCTGTTTAATGATACAACCTGAATCGCAATACCAACGCCATGTTTTTAGGGCGTAGAAAATGCATGCGAGTTAAATGCACTTCTTGATTTAGAAATAGTTCCTTACGTGAAGAAATGTATTGTAATGAAGCAAATAGCTGCGTGCCAAATAGACGGTAGGAAACCATTCCTAAACAAAGGAAGGGTTGGGGAGACCTCAACTAATCGATATTGAACACTTTCATGATTATCGATACTGCCCTGAATTTATTTGAATTACAGAAAAAGGAGAAGTGCGCATGCGTGGACGGCGAATCGACGGGAGAGGAGTTGAACCTGAAAAACGGTTAGTGAGAACGTGTCTGACTACGAGAGAGGAAGGTTGAAGAGAGAGAAGTGAGGAGACGAGACTGGAATGTGTGACAGCGGTGGAGGCGCCCTGGCATGATGGTTTGTCAGACTTTCATCTAATGAAATTCTGAATGGGAATTTCACTGACGCGACTATATGGAGATAGTCGTTAGTTGGAAGAACACATCACGTCAGCCGGTACGAGAGACCGCTACAGCGAACACCAGCTGTGGAAAGAAGAGTGGGTCACGACTGCTTAGTCTGGAATAAAGGAAGATGTGGACATCAGGAAGTAGATGGAAACAACACAGGATCAGAGGATAAGTTGGTCACCACCCGTTGAGTATAATCATATAAACATTTTTTTTGTTTTGGGAAGTGGGAAAATTTTGAGGCATTGTTGTTTAAAGCCTGTTTCTAAGAAATGTGTGGCGACTAGACGCCGTAATGAATGATAAGGAGTAGGGTTAGAAATATAGATGTGATTAGTCTAGGGTGAGGCAATAAAGTACAGTAATCCAATCAGTTTCCATTTCTGGTCCAAGTTAATTACAAAAAGAGCAGTCAGGAGAGAAACCGTTGAATAGTAAAGATAAATCTCTATACTTTGGGTTTCTATGGGTGATTGTCCCACGAATGAATACATAGCTCGGGGCAATTGGTGATGCTCATACAAACTTTGTTTTTTTATAAGACAGGACGCGAGGGGAGTAAGGAAGAAGGGTAATAGGGGCTTACTTAGTATTGCTTACGAGGGCCTCTCCCATTTGGTTTTCGTTAGGTGACAGGTGATTATCTATAAGTGGATTTCATGCTGGCCTGTAATGTTGAGTTGTTCTTTTTAAGAGATTTATCGAAGAGCAGGAATTGTATGGAATATGGTAGAGGGGGATAAGAAGGTGAATATTGAGAGGCAGAAGAGGGCCTATGAGTAGCAGTACATTAGGCGCATACCATTGGAAGATTTACATGTTAGGATAGAAGCAGAAGTTCACTCAAGGGTTATAAAGAGAGAGTTACTGACCTGGGGCGTGAGTTAGTTTCAGTTAGAATTCTAGGGAATTTAGAAACAAGAAAATTGGGTGCCCATGGAGTAGAGTAGTAACCTGAAAAGTATGGAAACCAGAGTAACATAAAGTAGGTAAATTAGAGCAATGGTATAAATTGAAAAGGAACTCTGCTTAATGGAAAAGGAGTTAAAAGATAATAAATAATAACTGGTTAGATTAGAAAGAGGAGAATTGGTAATTTTGGGTAGTGAATAGATGATAAGTGGTTCAGTAGCACGTACTAGAAATTACCCCAGGAGAAAAAAAAAGAACAAGGGTGAGGTGAGGGAGCGCCGGAAGTGTCCCAAATAAAGTAAATATAAATCTAGTAGTAGGCAAAGCCTATACTGGTGGAGTATAAAAAGATTTATGAGAATTTGTGAAAGTCATCGGTGTTGGAGGCGAACAACGGCCCCACGTGCCTCTAGGAGAGAGTGTCAGGGACCTCTGACATCGATTGTCAAAATTGTATTTTTGTTTGCGGCCCATTAATATTTTCCCGGTTGCAGGAGGGGAGTCAGATTGTTTGTAACTCAAGATCTAGACGCCGCCCCTGTATCGGTGGTCTATCGCCACAGTCACTCTGTGGGTATAGGCCTAAACTTCCGTTTCTTTCTTCATAACACTGTCTTTCCTATTTATCTTTGAGTACAATTCTTCATGGACTAAAATGACTAGTGGACTGGTATAGAAGAAATAGGTGGGATCATTGAGTATAATATGTCGAGTTAATGACTGAATTATGAATTGAAAAACTTTATTTATTCGGAAGAAAGTACAATATGTATATTGAAATGTTTTGAAATTGCAAATGGAAAAGATTATGCAAGTTAGTAGTAAATTATAAGGGTAATGTGAGATGTTATAGTAGACACCTGGAAATAAAGAAAGAAAAGAGATTAAAGTAATTAATTAGGAATTTGTCTTGTAGAACAAGGAATACATTCATACAGTTAAACTGGGCATACTAACCTTGCAGATGAGAACTGAATATTATTCTTCCCAATAAAATTGTTGAATGGTTAATGTTGTTCAGATCGGGTGATCTGAAGATTTTAAAGATGAGTAGTTGTTAAAAAGGGGAAAACCCAAGAGCAAATGTAATTTATTGTAAATCAGATTGTTATTGTTGAAAAAAAAGAAAAAAAAGAAGAAAAAAAAATATTAAATAAATTATGGTTATTGTTATGCAAAGTAAACTATCGTGAAGTTCAGATTTTTGACCCCTATCCTTGTAATGGTTTGAGAGCCACTGATTTTTGGGCTAAGTTACATATTTTGGTAATGGTCATTGCAAAGAAAAAAAGAAATAGAGTGGAGTAGTATAATAATAAAAGGACAGAGCCGAACCCATTCCCATCTCCACTGTTAAATTAAAAAGCTAGCCGAGAGGCCTGTAGGTACATAGCCTGTGTATCTATAAATTTAATTTGTGACTGGGCTGATGCAAAATAAAAAGAAGAGAGAAGAGTATTGATGATGGCGCCCTTAATATAAATTTTCATCAATATTATCAAACTTGGTAAATTGTTAAAAGAAAGAGAGAGTAAACTGGGTGTAGGAAATTTGCAATCACCCGGTAGAGGAGGTAACTGTGCTGAACGTTGGAATGTGGATTGCGCGTGCCGTGTTATGATGGCATGATAGGCATATAAGTAACATTGTTTTGTAGGAGTTCACTGAACTTATGTACTACGATTGTGAGTAATCAAAGAGACTAGGGAACTTCATAGCATACAGTAAGAAAGTCCGTCACAGTATATAAGTATGAAGGTTAGCACTTTCCACAAGAGACATCTTATGTATGATGATGATGCTTGAACTGTATAATGATACAACCTGAACCGCAACACCAACGCCATGTTTTTAAGGCGTAGAAAATGCATGAAAGTTAAATACACTTCTTCATTCACAGATAGTTCCTTACGTGAAGAAATTTATATACGTACTAGCGTGTGCCCGCGGCTTCGCACACGATAATTATTTCAAAAATTAAAAATTAAGAGCGTAATAGCTAAATCACTATATTTATTAACACCTAAATCACGTGGACTACATACCACGATTAGATAGCGTCGCCTGGTAAAAGCGACCTCAGATTCGAGATCCTTGGCCCAGAAAACCCCTGCATAGTGAGTTTCGTCCAAATCGAACGTTTGACCATATTTAGGCCTATATTGAATATCCCTCTTCCGTGTAGGTTGAAAATTTCATGCGTCTGCGGGCCTTAAAATTCTAAACAAATGAATCGTCCAGGATGGATTTACAAAATCAAGCGATGGCCCGCGATAATTTTTTAAAAAATTAAAAATTAAGCGCATAATACTTAAATCATTATATTTATTAACACCTAAATCACGTGAATTACATACCACGATTAGATAGCGTCGCCTGGTAAAAGCAACCTCAGATTTGAGATCCTTGGCCCAGAAAACCCCTGTATAGTGAGTTTCGTCCAAATCGAACAACGTTTGACAATATTTAGGCCTATATTGATTATCCCTTTAATAATAATAATAATAATAATAATCCTCTTCGGTGTAGGTTGAAAATTTCATATGTCTGTGTGCCTTGACATATTAAACAAATGAATCGACCAGCGTGAGCTACAATATTCAAGCGATCGCGATGGTTTTATTCCAAGGTATGACAGAATTAGCAATTAGCCAAAGCCTACTGTAATTGATTTGGCATTGAAATATATTATTAAAAACTGATGCTTCGAAAACGCAAAAAATACACGTTTTCTGCCCGTTTTTCACTCATAACTCACGAACGAAAGAAAAAATAAAAAATGTAATATGCCAGAAACCTTCCCGGGAATGTACTCAACAACTTCCCAAAGTTTCATGGCGATCGGATGAATGGTGTAGTAATGTATAAAGGACACATACACACATACATTCATTTTTTTATATATAGATGAAGCTTAGCACTTGTAGAATCCCTTTCCACAAGATGAATTGTATGTATGATGCGATGTCTGGGCTATTTAATGATACATAGCCTAGGGCACAAAGACAGACATGTCTGAATAAAACAGTTGTAAGCAGAATGAAGAAGAAAGGAAGTCGACTCAATAGGCTACATAAAATACGCATAAACTGCTTAAGGACTGCATCCCAGAAGACTGGACACAATCAGAATAATCAAATATGAATAATAAAAAGCAACAGCTAGGGTTTTATAACTTACAAACCAGATAATAAATGTTAATAAATGGTAACTTGAGTCATGTTAACCAAAGAAGTAGGACAATATGGCGGCGTAGCCAACATGATATGCTTAAATCCGATAAAACATCATTAAAACTTCAAATATTAAGAAGTAGAAAGTAATGAACAATATTTACTAATTGCAAATAATAAATCTAATATTGTAAGTCATTAATAAACATAGATTTCTCAAGGGGAAATTACTAGTGAGTTAAAATAACACTAAAACAAACATTTAATTACACATAGGATTAAGATATACCTTTTGATGTAGAATGAATATCTTACAACTAATATTAATTGAGAATTGTAAATGAATAAGGAATACAATGCAATAGCCTAATAAACCTAAACCTATATAACAATAAAAATAAAGGAAAATTACAAATGGCATTCCCTGCTGTGAAGTTGGCAGCGAAATATAGCCGAACTATTCAAAGTTTGAAGATACGAGCTTGAACAAATAATTTCCACAGGAATCACAAATGCTCATTTTTAAAAATAATATTAATAACTAAATACAAATTAATATGAACTGGCTCCTCCTTGGAGCAACTTTATTTATTTACTTTCAATAATAAAACTTGCTGCTGTACTCTGAGCTTGGGCAGATGTTGGTTTGGTCAGTGTTGATTGTGGAGGTTTCTTCTGCTTCCTGATAGAAAACAATTGTTGAGGCAATATGTTCTTATTTGACGATGTCGAAGTGTCTCTCAGTATTAATTTCGTTTCAGAGTCTTACAGCTCTTCCAATGCTTTCCATATTGACAAAAATGGTTGCAAACCTGGATAAATTCAACACGAGAGTCATTGTTAATGTCTGCAGTAAGAAGGAACATTGCATGTACTTCACTGTGAGGCATACTAATCATTTTTTAATATTTAAAGTTGGCTATATAAAA
This sequence comes from Ectobius pallidus, assembly GCA_964059195.1. Lineage (NCBI taxonomy): Eukaryota > Metazoa > Arthropoda > Insecta > Blattodea > Ectobiidae > Ectobius > Ectobius pallidus. Next base: position 166,792,631 of record CAXKWD010000003.1, read on the forward strand.
TAGTATTTGCAGCACACCCTCATTTTATTCCACGAGCCGCTACTGATTTGTGCACATTTTTGAGAGATGAGGGGAAGTGATGCATAAGATAAGGAAACATTATTTTACAATTATTATATACTCTTGTAGTAGATGTTCCATCATCAGCCATTGTAAATCTACTTGTAGCAATACTTCATTTCTCTTTTCGTAATGGTAATATTTTGTTATTGATGTTCCATTTTGAATTGCAGCCATTGTATGAATCATGGTGTGGTATTTCTCTAACCACACCATTCCAGATTTGTTCTGTCTAGGGATGTGAAGCTCTTTAAAATTTGTGCAGGTAGTACTTTTATCATAAGTAATCCCACGAAAGATTGAGTTTATTGATATATTTGCGAGAACGAAGTCCGAGCAGATTTATCTGATTTATCTATTCCGTGAATAAAATGTTATGGATTTTGTAAATAGTAACTATTTTCTTACTTTTTAGTCAATATTCTGTCAGTTGTAATATCATCGCATACTAGATGAATGAACAGTTCACGAATCAATTCGATTCCCAATGCTACCAATAGCGATTGAGGGCATCGTGGTAGATGTTTACGTCAAAAAGCTATAAAAGCACACGAACTGGCTTGCACCGAATCCAAATTGTGTTTTTAATCAATGGACATTTATATTGTTTCAATTGTGACATTGCAGTTTTGAAGAGAGAAGTAAAGCAAAAACCACAGAGTGTATATAGTGTAATTACTGAACATACTTTCTCATAAATGTTCTACTGTTGACAGGGAGTGCTTACATCTGCGCACTCGATTGACGATTTGAAATTTTTCCGTTGCGAACAAGAGGGAAGTGGTTGGAAGTGAAGTAAAGAGTCGTACACCAAGCAGTGGAGAGTGAGGTGCTCAACACTGAGGGGTGCACTCAATAAGGGAGGTGCACATGCACCTAGGAAAATTAGAATTTCAATAGAGTCATACACCAAGCAGGGAGAGAGATGCTCAGCACTGAGGGGTGTACCCCATAACAGGGGTGCATTCGCACCTAGGCAAAATTGAAAGGAATTACAGTGAAAATAGGGAGAAAGTCATTGAATAGCAGAATATGACAGACACAGTGAAGACAGAGGACGAGGAATGTCCATATATATATTTAGCAGATAAATATTATATGTAGATAAATAGATATAGATAAATATTACATATTTAGCTCTTAAGTAAAAGAGAGAGGTATGAGATATATATATATATATATACAGTAATACAGCTGAAAGTTGGTGGTTGAGAGGATGTGGCGATCTGACATCTTGCTGCGATCCTGACAAGTCGTCGCCGAGCGGGCTGTCTATCGAATCCAGAGACCGAGGAACTGCGTGGGGACGCTTCATTCTAAACTTCCCCAAGAAAATGTAAGAGAGGAAGGACAGTGACCAGTGACTATGCATGGTGGACAACCGAAAGCTTGGTTGGATCAAAGACTGGTTGAGAGTTGAAAATGGAAGGCGTATACACCCGACAATGTGAGGAGCATCCAACGTCACAGATAAGTACTCACTAGTAAATCAAAACTTTTTTCTACTTATTTATTATATATATATATATATATATATATATATATATATATATTTAACAGTAAAGTTGTAATGAGCAAATTTCATGATTGGTAAACCTCAATAATTGTACCTATGGAGGTTAAGGGGAAAGTAGAGACAGAAAAATAACTACATAGTGATGTTAAAGTGATAGGCCTACTTAGTTTAACTGATGAAGAATTACAAAGCGTCAAAATAATGGAAGAAGTTGTTTAGAAATACCCACTCTAAAAGCAATAGTTTTTAAGGAAGTATTTTGAGATATGGGGCATTAGGCCTGTATATGAAGAAGTTATGAGATTTTTAGGCATTAAGCCTGTTTATGAAGAAGTTGTGTGCTGATGGGGCATTAGGCCTGTATATGAGTAAGTTGTGAGATGTTGGTGCATTAGGCCTGCATATGAAGAAATTGCGAGATGTGAGCTGGTAGTATCACCCATTTATCAATCATTCCCAGAGGTTATGAATCATGAGAGAATAACGTGAACAAAACAGCAACAAAATACAAAACAAACATTAGTGCGTGAACATAATTCGAGATAGAAAGACCAAAACTTGGTAAGTACCTAAATCAAGAACAAATTTAATGAATTATAGAAATAACATGGTGCCGTAAACTGTGAACATGGCACAATCTGCAGCAGCCCCCCCAAAAATTGAAACACACTTATGTCTATATGGCGGTAAGAGGGATTTTTGGGGGGTGGGGAAGCACTGCACAGTCCTCATAGGTTTTTTTACACGTCACTGCATTAACAAATCGGAAAAGCTAAAGTTAGCATTTTCACGGATGGCTCGAAAACTGAGAACCACCTTGGGGCGGCAATGGTCGCTATGGAAAACACAAGAGAAATACACATTGATGTAATTAGATTAAACAAAGAGTGTACCGTATTCCAAGCAGAACTCAATGGTATAAAAATGGCAATAGACTGGGTAGAACATCACAACAAGACTAGTACCTCATCCTACGCTATAAATGTAGACTCAGTAGCAGCCTTATTAGCAATAGCAGATAAAAACACCAGACAACCAATAGCAGTAGACATCAGAATGAAAGTAATAAGTCTAAAAAAGCATACATCAATCTCTTTCAATTGGGTCAAAGGGCATACTGGACTACAAGGAAATGAAAGGGCTGACTATCTTGCCAAAATAGTAGCAAGCTATAGAACCACTATAGACTACAACAAAGTTCCATTGACCAGAGGAAAACAGTTACTAAAGAAGTACTATATAAACACCTGGAACTCAACATATGTAAATTCAAATGTAGCGGCCCACACCAAAATATTAATACCCACTATTTTTCATAGACTTTCTTTACAACTCTGGCCAAACTATATGCTCACACAGTTTCTAACAAATCACGGAAATTTCAGATCTTACCTTCATAAAATTAACAATTATTGACTATGGTAATTTGTTGTCGCCATTGTATTCTAATCTTTTCTGTCCCATTATGAGCATGTTGCTCAGGGATTGTAACAGTTTGGGTAAACAAATAAATAAATAAACAAAGCTCCTTCACCACTATGCGACTGTCCTGAAAAAGCAGTACAAACAGTAATTCAACTCCTCACAGACTGTACCTTATTCTCCAAAGCAAGACCTGCAGTACTTCAAAGGCTACCACTGCATCAGGTGCTTCAATGTCATATCAACACAGTCAACGTTACCAGCTTCCTGAAGACCATCTTTGATTATCTTAAAGAATGACAACAGTTTTAAAAAAATATGTGTTGTAAATAATTAATAAATATCCTGTGGTATACCCTAAGGGTGAAACACGGGTTGCATTACTTATGTAAATAAAAAAAAATATATATCACAAAAGAGTTTGAAAATGACTTCACTAACAGGAACTGGATAGATGGAGAACTCAGGAGTGGAATATTTAAAAAAAATGTATGTGTAATGTAAGATTATAGCTGAATGCAAGGTCTAAGATGGAGTAGAAGTTGGTGTAAATTAACTTATTATAATAAAAGTCCAGTGAATAAACGTAAAAAAAAAAACACTGAATTAGAAAAAAAAAATCGTGTAGTTTTTAAATTTGGCAGAGTTGTCAGGGGGACTGTCCTGAACAACATACTAAAAGTCCCCGAGGGTGGAGGGGGCAGGGAAGGCCGTAGGAGGTCCCTTTTATTGGGTTTTCGCTTATATCCTAACACCGGTGCATTCTAAAGGAAAAGTTACTCTATACAATATTCAAGTTGATAAAATTTCCTACAAATTTGATCTTATACATTTTTTCTATTCCCAATTTTCGAGATATCCGCCAGCGAAAATAGAAACGTTTTGAAAAAAAAGCTCTTTCGTCTCACGCTTTTCGACAAGCCTTCTAGCGCTTCAGCCCTTAGGCATACAGCAATGCACCCATAAAAGAAGTTGTAGGGTAATAAATTTCCTTTAAAGTGAGTAGTCATTTGTTATTTTGTATTCAAATGTTCAAGAGTTATGACAGTTTTAAGTTTTGGACAAATTTAAAAATTTTGACAGAAACAATACATCTCACTTTCTCTATATTTAGAGGTTATGTCTTTGTATATAGGCTGTATATTATGTATTTACATCGTGAAAAAATATAAGAAATATTACACAATCATTAAAGTTGCATTTATTAAAAATCCAATCTTGGTACAAGCACAGTACATGTAATGGAAAATACATTATGGTCCAGGCAACAAAGGAAAAAATCATGTAGTTTTGAAATTTGGCAGAGATGTGGAGCAAAGTGTCCTAAACAACATACTAAAAGTCCCCATTGATGGGGGGTGAGCGGGGGGGGTGGTGGCACTTTTAAATGCCGTTTCTCAGTGTTCCCTAAATACCGAAATAACTGGACTCTAGCAAAAAACAGTTAGCATAAAATTAAACTACATACAATTTCCTTCAGAATTGATCTGAATAATATTTCTGTAAGATTAATAGTTCAAGAAGTATAAGCATATGATGTATGACCTAGTTCTGGAAATTCTTTTTTTATACAGATCTGTTATGTTATATTTTTTAACACAAAAGGGAGAAGATGGTAATTAAGTGGCACGATGTCAAGCAAACTAGTTCTTACAAAAATATACTTTCTACAGGTTAACATTTCAAATTAAACTCATAATTATAATAATAATAATAATAATAATAATAATAATAATAATAATAATAATAATAATTGTTGTTGTAAAGGTTAGATGTTTTATGTTTCGTTAAAAAATTAATAGTATTTTTAAAAAAATGGTAAAGAATTAGATCAATTTAGAAACTGTGTAACACAGTAGGCCTAACTATTACTTTAAATAAATGTTGACTTGTCTATGTGGTTCTTCAGACAATGTTTGCACACCATATTTTGTCATTGTGCAATAGCTCGCCAAACTTCTCCGACAGATAGCGTGGGTGTACTAGCCGGTATGCGCCAGCCGTCCGTCACTTGTTTTTCCAGTTGTCGTCTGCTGGCAGTATGCTTTTAAATGGCGTTCCATCTTCCCAGTCCGAAAAATATGTTCGTAATTTTATATTTTTATAGAGGACACGAGACTACTATACATACTTCCTTGTCTACTGAGCCCTTCTAGAATGTTTAAGTGTCAAAAAGACGAAAGAAAAATTTCAGCAGATAGGTTCTAAATAAGACTAACAAGGAAGAATTACCTAACAAATATTATGAGAAATTTCCGATATAGACAACGTTATTTTGTACTAGACTTGCAGTAATATGTAATCAATGTATGCATATTTATATGCAGTGTGGCGATTGGATATTCTTTAATATTTAAATTAATATTAAATTTGCCGGAGCATCGAGAAGATGTTATGGGCCATTTAAAAATAGAATAAATTACAAATGCAAATAAATTATAATTTCGTAGTAACGCAATGATAATTACAGTACATTGTGTTAGTTTTATACCTTTGTTAAACTGTATCTTTATTGCGCCTTTATATTTAAAGATCACTTCCCTGTTTAATTTATTTACTTATTTTAGGCCTATTTACTTTACTTTGCTGTATAAATATGTGTATATTACTGTAGCCTTCTATTGCATCTGAGATCAAAATATAAGTTCTGAGATTTCTAAATAGCCAAGTTAGATTAACGGCTTCGAATAAAAATTGTGACAATAGCGTTGCCAATTTAAAAGGCTACATAACTTAACGTATGATAATTAATAAATTCTGCCTTTATATTCTGCTATATCATGCAATGAAATATTCTTCACAATATTTTGTCTCATAACTAGAAATGAAAATCATGTAACTATGGCCTAGCATGCCGATAATAAAAGGAATAAGAAATAATGAGGAATGAGAAGAAAAAAGGTCTAATCGATTGTCAAGTTCCCATCTTTTCTCACTATTCTGGACAGGAAATTGTAAGTTTTCGTGTTGTAAACATATTTTAATATTTTTATTTTGAATGCGTTTTTAATATGACGGTATAGGCTAAATATGCCCTTGTAAGGAAATGTTTAGACACCGCACACTTCTACCTGGTACTCAACTGTTGGTGACGTCAGTAAAAGTTAGGTAGTGCCGCAGTTGCAAGATCAGTAAACTATACAGGTTGCGTATTCCGGGATAGACCAATCGCAGCACTTGAGTGCGTGACGTCACCAGATTCCAAATCTCGCAATTCCCAGTTTTTATTCAGTCTAGAAAATCTTACACCGTGTGCCATTATTTAAATAATAATGCCACGAATTTGTCTCTCTCTTAGTAACGGCATCTTTAATGAAACTTAATTTGAGCGAGTAATAATGTATTGGTTTGAACACGCGGTAGATTGGGCTCCTGAATACTGGTGTCTGTTCAAACTTAAGCTGTTCCCCTCTTGAGTTGACCTCGAGTTTCTCCTCCCCTCTCTAGCCTGCCTGCATATCAAGAAGCATTCTAGGAGGCAGTGTGTCTCAGCTGTGCTTGCAAACTGCAACATCATTGCGTTCTTATAAAGATTCGCTTTTGTTTTAATGCATTGTAAAGGTATAGTTGATAGGTGCTTTAGTGTCGCAATGCGGAATAAAACAGAAGAGCATCAGCATGCAGTGCTATATAATCAGTTCAGAACCCCGGGAAATCCTCTTTCTTGGATGAGCGTCAGACCGTATAGGTCATGTTCTCTCGCGATGTTGTACAAAGCTTGTAAACAAAAAATGGCCTCGCATCTAACTTCTTACTAGGTGAGTGTTCTTAATCACCATTCATCTTGTGATAGTTTGTTAATTGCAGTGTTTTACTATGGCTTTATGATAATTCTTTAGCAAAGCTAATATGTGAAACACTTAGTTTTGGTTTAGGCCCTTGGGCTTGCTTTATTTTCTGGCGTGCCTTGTGCCATTGTTCTACGGTTAAAATAATGTGATTTTTGTCTTGAAAATAATTTTATAAACATGGATTGAGTTTACATGCCCAAAGGTTAATAAGTATTAGGGGATGGTTTCTTAAATATTATTTTCTTCATTAATATTGTTTCTGTCTTGCGAACACTCATCTGCTTGAAATTAATTATTTCTGTTTTAAAATTTTATCTCATCCAAGGGAGACCGTTTCCTTCAGGGCCCGAAGGAAACGTATTTGAAAGTTAGAGGAATAAGAGTGAGTATCTGGGGCCCCCAAATCAAGGTAAATATTAATTATTTGTTTTAGCATGTATGTGACTTAAAAGTATATTTTCTGACTCCATTCAATCAATTTATAATCTTCTTCAAGGGAGTCAATGTGATTTTAAAATTATTTAAATGCTTGTAGATTATTTTAGTAATAAGGAAAATTATTATAATTTGTATTTATTCAAATATGTATTTTAACTTCTGTAATTAAGCAAGCATGTATATTATGTTGACTCTGTTAGTATCAAATGTAAATTAAATCAGAGATCTGGAAATTAGATTCAATATTGTAGGTTATTTTAGTAACAAGGAAAATTATTATCATTTTTATTTATTATAGCATGTTCAAAAGTGTACTTTTATCTCATAGAATCCATTCTCATCTGTAAGATTGTTAGTAAATTAGAATCCAGAATAATTATTAATTTCTCTTCATATAAATTTAAATAATATTGTAACTATTTTACTATTTATTTGAGCTGCTTTAATCCGAATATATGTAAAATAATTATTATTCAGAATTATCAAAAATATTATATTTACTTATCTAAAGGTAATTTTGAGTGTGCATGTGCCTATTTAATGAATTGTTGTATCTGTAACTTAAATGTGTCATTTTAACTTAATTGTTATTGTAGGATAATTGTTTAATATATCTTGTTTAGAAAATTTAAACTAATCTTTCTTATTTAGGTGTTTCCACTTGTTCGAAAAGGCTAGAAGGTATTCTAGGCTATTCGAAATATTTTGCTTTGTACCATCCCCAGTGCATTTATTCGTTTCCAGAGCCTCTGGTGCCCAGCGATAACCTTCCACAATCCTTACCCAATTGTTGCGCTGTGGAGGTGGTGCAAAGTTAGTGATAGCTTTCGAGCGTGGTTCTTAACCAAATTGGTTAGCCCACGATAGTAAATTTTGCAAAATAGTGAAAAAAAATAATTTTTTTGAAGTGGAAACATTCGAATATAATTTCAGGTTAGGAGTGCTTTCTGTTTAACAGGGTATTAATGTTTATTTTTTGCTAGTCTGTTCTCTTGGCTAATATTGTGTACTTTGCCTTTCATGTCACTTACAATGGAGCGTATAAGGGTAAAACCTGAACATCTACTGAAGTCAGACCTGTTGTACGAATTGAAATTAAGGGGACTCGAACCAGATGAAAACAGAGTAGTTCCTGAATTGCGCAGGGAGTTGACGGAAAATTTGGACAAACCAGTCGACTTGGATTATCTGGGTGAGTCTCACATTTCCCTTTTGTTATCAGAAGTGCGCGATAGGTTAGAATTTCTTGATGATCAATTAGGTCATCAGAATCTTAGTAGTGCAAGTGTAGCAAAAGTAGTAGATAGGGCCCTTCACCTAAAAAACAGAGTTTGTGACATAAAGCAGTTAGTAGGAAAGACTCCTTATGAGCAAAAGTGGATCGATGCTGACAATAAACTTATGGACATACTAAGCAAACTAAACTTAACTGATACGGAGTTAGGTGCTGTGGTGAGCGCACAGCTTGATCGCGAAGTGAAAAATCCCTTACAGCCAGTGAATACTAGTCAAACTGCTAGGGACCACTTTATTGATTATGAATCCCCGATTAGACAAACCCGAACTGAGTTTTTGGACCATAGTCAGGCGTACCGAGCAGAAAGTAGTGGTTTTTCTTATCCTAGACCAGACGTTAAGCCAAATTTGTTTCCTCCTATGCACCGAGTATCGTTCGCCAATCTTCCTCACCCATTAGCTTCTCTTCTTGAAAATGGTTCCCATTTTTCAGATGAAACTGTGGAAAAGGTGTTAGAATTTATTGGTTATGTCTGCGACTTGAAAGAACAGGCTTCAGTTTTTGATTTTGATGACAGAGATATCTTGGCATATTTATTTTCTAAACTTTCAGGAGCTTTTCGCGATGTGGCATTAGAAGCCATTAATACTGGATTAGGTTTAAACCATTTTCATGAAAAGCTGCTAAATATTTACTTGCCTGTCCGTGCTAGAGCTGCTCTAGTAAATAAGCATTTTTATCGTACTCAAGCGTGCGGTGAATCTCTTGCTGCATATGCTAGAAGCGTTAGGAGAAGTGCATGCATTTTCAAGCTACGTCTGTCTGAGAAAGAGATTGTAGATACCATTGCTGAAGGTATGTCTCCTGAAACTAGGTCGAAGGTAGTTTTTGAGAGTAGGCCGGTGTCTTTTAAGGAATTGGAGAGTTTATGCGCCAGAGTTAATGCCATAAGCTACACCGATTCGTTGAGGTGTGAACAAGAAGTTCCCCCTCGTGCCGTTCAGCCCAAGCCCAGTGTTAGATTTGACAGTGCTACTAATAGGAAGACAGTTACGTGTTTTAGATGTGGTAAAGCAGGACATGTAGTGAGGTTCTGCAAAGCTCCTGTTAATAGAAATGTGGAGAATAGTAATGCTCCCAGTCGCTCTGGAGAATGAGAATTGTTCCACTCTAGGTACCAGAGTGGTGACTCAGTGGTCAGTGCTAGTGTTTACAAAAGACTTAAGACGAGTGAGGTTAGGAAGACAAACGAGACGGACTTGCAGGACGAGCCTACTAGGGAATCGCGCGCCCCTAGTAAGCGGACATTTTTGATTAACAGGACTCACGCTACAGACCTTAAATGCCAGACTCACCGTTCCTACCCGACAAGGACTTTTATTAACAGTGACTTTAGTAAACTGAACGCAGACTACATGACCACGCATGTAAATTCTCTCAGAAAAAACAGGAAAGTTAGTAGAAAAAAAGTGTAAACATATTAATAATGAAACTGTGAATGCGGCTCACAGTATAAATTATGGCCCGGGCCCTCTACGTGCAAATAAACCAAATAATGACTACCCTCTACGTGCAAATAAACCAAAAAATGACTACCCTAATTGTGACAAAATGGAGGTACAAAGTACCGATAATCCACATCAAGTAGCTGCTATAGTAGACGCTAAGTTACCGATGCTTGGGGTTGAAATATGTCAATTCAAATTGTCCGCACTACTGGATAGTGGGGCAGCCGTGTCTTTACTCTCAAAAGACGCCTATAATAGGATGTGTCTTGCAAATAAACACATGCCTAGAATCGTTAAGGGAAATGCTAATTATAGAACGGCAGATGATCAGTTACTTTCATCGGTAGGTTCTGTGTCTTTAAAAATCAAAATTGGGAATTTCACTTGGAAGTGTCATTTTGTTGTTTGTGAGAATTTAGTAATGCCTGTCATTCTAGGCTATCCTTTTATGCAGAAGGCAGGTTTATTTTTAGATTTTGGCAGTAAGAAGTGTCATTTCAAATTTTCTCCTGATTTAAAGTTTGATTTGTTTTTCGGTGCTCCGTTCTGCAATTTAATGTCATCTGACAGCAGTAAGTTAATAAATTTTCTAAATCCATCTGATTCATTACCTGAGAATGTTAGTTCTGTCTCTGTAGACTTGGCGCATTTGGGACCAAGTGACAAAAACCAAGTGACGCGTCTATTAGAGGAATTCCCAGATGTTTTGACACCGAAGTTAGGGTTGACTAATGTACTAGAATATGACATTGAGCTGCTCGATACTCAACCCGTTCGTAGACCTCCATACAGGCTGTCTCCGCCCCGAATGGCCATCTTGAAAGAACATATTAATACTATGGTCGAACAAGGAGTCCTCAGGGTTTCCAAGTCCGATTATAGTAGTCCGGTCTTTCTAGTACCGAAACCTGGAGGGAAGTTCAGACCGGTAATTGATTATCGACATCTCAATGCCAAGATCAAGATAGATTCAGTGCCTTTACCTGATATTCATTCAGCCTTCAGTTTCTTTTCCGGTGCCAAAATTTTCTCCTCGTTGGACCTTAACCAAGCCTATTACCAGATACCTCTTACAGAGCGATCTAAGCGCTATACAGCCATTATATGTGACTGGAATACCTATGAATTCTCTAGAATCCCTTTCGGCCTCGCCACTGGGGCTCAGGTCCTCACACGCTTGTTGGATCAAATATTTTCTGACGTCAAGTTTAAATATGTCTACCATTATTTGGACGATTTAGTAGTCTACTCAGATTCCTTTGAGGAGCACCTGGAGCATCTAAGGGAGGTATTTTCTCGATTAAGGAATGCTGGTCTAACCCTTAATCCTGAAAAAGTGAACATTGCTGCTCGGCGTCTTTCCTTTCTTGGTCATTTGGTGTCTGCCGATGGTGTCACCATTGACCCGGAACGGACTGAGGCTATTCAGAAATTTCCCCCTCCTAAAGATGTAAAAGGTGTAGCCAGATTTGTTGGTATGATTAATTTTTTTAGAAAATTTATTCCTAACATGGCAGAAATTTCAGCGCCTTTGAATAATTTGAGAAAAAAGAATGTCAAGTTTGTGTGGTCACCTGAGTGCCAGGAAGCTTTTCAAAAACTTAAAATGTTGATCATGTCTCCCCCTGTTTTGGCCATGCCAGACTTTTCCAAGAAATTCATCTTGCAGTGCGATGCTTCGCCTGTAGCTTTGGCATCTGTTCTCCTACAGGAATTCGAGGAGGGTAGAAGGCCTGTGGCGTATGCCTCTAGGACTTTGACCCCTCCGGAACGCGTGTATTCTATGTATGAGCTTGAGGCTCTCGCTGTACTCTTTGGAGTGGAGAAATTCAAGCTTTACATAGAACATGTAGAATTTTTGCTGGAAACCGATTGCCAAGCTTTGAGTTGGGTGCTGGCCAAGCCTCGTACCACAGGAAGAATTGCGAGGTGGGCAGTCAGGCTTTCCGCATTTAAATTTAAAGCTAAACATATTAGAGGGACTGACAATGTAGTAGCCGACGGCTTAAGCCGTATGTTTAGTCCAGAAGAAATATTACAGAGTCCAGAATATGTATTGGAAGAGCCTAAAGAGCTATCTGGCATGATCGGAAACATTTTAGGCGATTTTCCTCTTGCTTTTACTTCTTTAACTGATCATCAGGCCAATGATGAAGAGTTAGCTCCCCTTATAGCCCGCCTTAAAGGTGGAGAAGACATACGCCACTATGTCTTTAGAAATAATGTATTATATAGTGCCCCAGCGCGTAGGTCACCCTCTAAAATTGTCTTACCAGCTGCATTAAGAGACATGGTATTCAAATATCACCATGAGTCTCCAGTTGGAGGACATTTAGGGTTCTACAAGACGCGGGCGAAAATTAAACAATCCTTTGTTTGGAAGGGTATGGATGGTTACATAAAAGCTAGGATAAAGGCATGCCAGCAGTGCGCCATATCCAAGCCTGCTCAATGTACCAAAATCGGATTTTTAGCTTCTAGTGTGCCTAACGCACCAATGGATAGGTTACATATTGATTTCGTTGGCAAGTTACCCCGTTCAAGAAGCGGAAACGCTTATATTCTTGTAGCAGTAGATGCATTTTCTAAATTTGTTTGGCTATTTCCCTTGAGAGATGCTACAACTAATTCTACTATTCAAAGTTTAAAAAGAATCTTTTCTATGACAGGATTTCCGAAGTCTTTAGTTTCAGATAACGCTAGTTGCTTCATTTCTAAGTCCTTTAAGAAATTCCTATTCTCGTTAGGTATTCAGCATATCCGTACAGCTCCGTTTCACCCTTCTCCAAACTTTTCGGAGCGTTTTAACAGAAATCTGAAGGCAGCGCTTATTGCGTACCATTCAGACGAGCATGTCGCCTGGGACAAGGAACTGTTCTGGTTACAGTTTGCGTTTAACACCGCACGACATGAAGCTCACAAACAAACTCCTTTCCAGTTAATGTTTGCTTTTCCGCCCAATAGTCCCCTTACCAATGCTTGGTCTTTAGCTGAGCTCTTGCCGGAAGAACAAGACGCAGGTAGAGTTAAAGAGATTTGGAAAAAGGCAGCTGCCAATCTGCGACTTGCTCACCAAAAGACTCAAGAGAGATATGATGCTAATAGACAACCAGTGAATTTTATGGTAGGAGACAGGGTATATTTGAAAAACTTTCCAAAGAGTAAGGCAGTGGACAGATTTTCTGCGAAGCTCGCTAGAAAGTTCAAAGGTCCTTACGTGTTAGACAGGTTCTTAACCCCTGTGACTGTGCTTTTAAGAGATTGTGTATCAAATAAAACAGTCAAGGCACACGTCAGTCATGTTAAAAGACCTGATCTTAAGTTTTTCCTAAGAGAACAGAATTTCAGAGTACCAGGAAGAAGATGGTTTGCTACACGACTTCAGATTCGACACCAGCCAGGGCGAGAGTTGGTGAAGACTAAGACAGAAGATACTGGATGTACCTATTCCCAGCAGTCGAAAGAGTTGAGGGGATCTCAAGTCGAGTGGGACTCCGATCTAAGGAAAGCATGGTGAAATACGGTCTCTGTATTCATTCTCAAGTCAGCTATCTTTCCCAGAACTTTAATTTATATAAGAAGAGAAAGCCAAGGTGTCAGATAACATTAATTTGTGTTAATAGTGTAATATACTTATAAAGATTAAGGGTATAATTTAAATTGTAAATATAGTGATGTAGTGTGTTTTAATTTCAATGTTATGTAGGGCTGCATCCTGATGATTTAACTTCAATAGTAATTTTGTAAAATCTTTTCAAATATCTTTGAAATATTCAATTAAATAGAACTTAATTCCCCAATTTCAATTTAGGAGAGTAGTTTTTTAAACTTAAAATTTCTATGCAGGAGGGTAAAATGTTTTCTTGTATCTTGCCTTGTATTACTGTCATCTGCCGCTAGCCTTGTAATTTCAGGAGGTCTTGATTTGAGTGGGAGATGCGGAGTCACTGGGAGATCAAGACGGAGTGGGCAACTTCCTGAACTCGGTTCCTGAAAAGCTGGACAGTCTCACTGTAGGAGAACTGAAGACGTCGTCTCGCCTATTATGTCTCTTCTCCGTGAAAATACAGTGCCTGCCAGCGAGCACCGACATGGACGATAGTGAAAAGGGTTGGATACCTAGTTTGTAAGAATGGACTCCAAAACAAGGTAAAATCCTCCCAAATAATTAAGTGCTCTTGTCGGATCCGGTTCTTGGCGAAGTGCTCACACGCCTTGAGACTCTTTCTGTGAACTTTTGAATTTCTTCCCACTTGTTTATTAAGAAAATTTTTTTTTCTCATGAGAGATTACCTGTCATGGTTTGGAATATATTCCAGTATATATTCCAAGTCATGGAGGGGGTGTTTGTGCCATTATTTAAATAATAATGCCACGAATTTGTCTCTCTCTTAGTAACGGCATCTTTAATGAAACTTAATTTGAGCGAGTAATAATGTATTGGTTTGAACACGCGGTAGATTGGGCTCCTGAATACTGGTGTCTGTTCAAACTTAAGCTGTTCCCCTCTTGAGTTGACCTCGAGTTTCTCCTCCCCTCTCTAGCCTGCCTGCATATCAAGAAGCATTCTAGGAGGCAGTGTGTCTCAGCTGTGCTTGCAAACTGCAACATCATTGCGTTCTTATAAAGATTCGCTTTTGTTTTAATGCATTGTAAAGGTATAGTTGATAGGTGCTTTAGTGTCGCAATGCGGAATAAAACAGAAGAGCATCAGCATGCAGTGCTATATAATCAGTTCAGAACCCCGGGAAATCCTCTTTCTTGGATGAGCGTCAGACCGTATAGGTCATGTTCTCTCGCGATGTTGTACAAAGCTTGTAAACAAAAAATGGCCTCGCATCTAACTTCTTACTAGGTGAGTGTTCTTAATCACCATTCATCTTGTGATAGTTTGTTAATTGCAGTGTTTTACTATGGCTTTATGATAATTCTTTAGCAAAGCTAATATGTGAAACACTTAGTTTTGGTTTAGGCCCTTGGGCTTGCTTTATTTTCTGGCGTGCCTTGTGCCATTGTTCTACGGTTAAAATAATGTGATTTTTGTCTTGAAAATAATTTTATAAACATGGATTGAGTTTACATGCCCAAAGGTTAATAAGTATTAGGGGATGGTTTCTTAAATATTATTTTCTTCATTAATATTGTTTCTGTCTTGCGAACACTCATCTGCTTGAAATTAATTATTTCTGTTTTAAAATTTTATCTCATCCAAGGGAGACCGTTTCCTTCAGGGCCCGAAGGAAACGTATTTGAAAGTTAGAGGAATAAGAGTGAGTATCTGGGGCCCCCAAATCAAGGTAAATATTAATTATTTGTTTTAGCATGTATGTGACTTAAAAGTATATTTTCTGACTCCATTCAATCAATTTATAATCTTCTTCAAGGGAGTCAATGTGATTTTAAAATTATTTAAATGCTTGTAGGTTATTTTAGTAATAAGGAAAATTATTATAATTTGTATTTATTCAAATATGTATTTTAACTTCTGTAATTAAGCAAGCATGTATATTATGTTGACTCTGTTAGTATCAAATGTAAATTAAATCAGAGATCTGGAAATTAGATTCAATATTGTAGGTTATTTTAGTAACAAGGAAAATTATTATCATTTTTATTTATTATAGCATGTTCAAAAGTGTACTTTTATCTCATAGAATCCATTCTCATCTGTAAGATTGTTAGTAAATTAGAATCCAGAATAATTATTAATTTCTCTTCATATAAATTTAAATAATATTGTAACTATTTTACTATTTATTTGAGCTGCTTTAATCCGAATATATGTAAAATAATTATTATTCAGAATTATCAAAAATATTATATTTACTTATCTAAAGGTAATTTTGAGTGTGCATGTGCCTATTTAATGAATTGTTGTATCTGTAACTTAAATGTGTCATTTTAACTTAATTGTTATTGTAGGATAATTGTTTAATATATCTTGTTTAGAAAATTTAAACTAATCTTTCTTATTTAGGTGTTTCCACTTGTTCGAAAAGGCTAGAAGGTATTCTAGGCTATTCGAAATATTTTGCTTTGTACCATCCCCAGTGCATTTATTCGTTTCCAGAGCCTCTGGTGCCCAGCGATAACCTTCCACAATCCTTACCCAATTGTTGCGCTGTGGAGGTGGTGCAACCGCGTGATTAAACTCGTAACCTTTAATTAACCCTTGGTCGGATTCCTGTGAAATTCGTACAGAAATAATCTGCACACATCAGCCCTACTGATGGTTAAAACAGAGCCTTAAAAAAGTGGACACAAATTTTTTATTTCAGTTTATAAACATCACCCGTTACACAAAATTCATGGAGGGAGAAGCAAATTTCACTATGCGACAATTTTTTGTATTTTTGTGTCCCGAAAAAACTTCAAGCGAGAAAGTTTTAGTGAAACAATTGAATTTTAATACAAATGTAGTTCCAGCCCCATATCTCGAATGGTTTACGGGTAAGTGAGTGGTAATTATTCCGGGCGCTTCAGTTGTCGGAATCGTTTGTTACGACCGTGAAATGTTCAGGAAGAAGCATATTTGAATATGCGATATTTTTTTTATTTCTGTGACCAGAAAATAATTCAAGCATGTAAGTTTTAGGGAAATATTTGAATTTTATTATACATCAAGTACCACGTTTATATCTTGAATCGTTTACGAGTAATAGAGTGGTAATTACTCCAGGCACTAAAGCTATGGGAATGGTACAGAGGTCTTTTTGTTCTATAAAATAGGCCTACTAGCAATTACGTAAAAATCCTTAAATATTTAATCGTGGACTCAATAATGGCTACTTGTACCCATACTGAAAGATTGACCCTTTGAAACTAAATTATTTTGGAAGACTTCAGTAGACGCCGGCCGTGAAAGCCTAAATACTTATAATTAATTATTTTTAATAAATCATTAAATTATAAAAAGAGTGCCGACATGAATACCTGTAACAATATAAGTGAATAATAGTCGCAAGAAATTAATAAAATATAATTTAACCTGGTCAAATCCATGGGCCCTTTACTCCGTGATCTACCGAGAGCTGTGAATATTAATCTGCAATAATTTCGTTCTGAAAAAAACGCCAAATATTGCCTTGCTGCAGACTAATTTAAATTCCTCAATAAAAATACTCTTTCCAGTGCAATTAAAGAATTAATGTTCAATAATGATATTCTTCGGAGGTACCTTTTTATTTAGTCATCCCGACATAGCTACGCATATAAAGCCAAACAAAGTTCTGTAGTCCTAAAAGCCCATGTAAATATGATTAATAACAATTACAATAATAATAACAAGAAGAATAGTACAATATATTATTTACCTTTTTCTCTTAGTTTTTTTTCCCCCTTGGTAAATTCAGCAGTTCAGCTTTGAAATCCCTTTCGTAATCCTGCTCCGTGAAGTGCAAGGAACAAACTCTACTTGTATCAGGATTCCAAGAATCATTTCTTCGGCAAGCAACAATCCATTGCTTGCGAACATCTTTGGTTTTTGGAAAGACGTGGAACGAAATGTTACAGTCAAGTTTCTTGCAATCTGAGAAATTACTGTTAGACACTGCCATAGCACATCTCTGGCCCGGCATAAAGATTCAGTTATTTGCACAATCTACAGCACTTTCTAATTGTACTATTAAAAACAATATGTATTGGTAATCTCTATCCTAAAAGCGGCCGAGATCAGTAGGTACAAAAGCCTTGTCAGCGGCACCATGCTCTCTACTGTCCTGCTCGAAGCGCCAAATCATTCAGACAGCTGAAGCGCCCGGAATAATTACCACTCACTTACTCGTAAACCATTCGAGATATGGGGCTGGAACTTCATTTGTATTAAAATTCAATTATTTCACTAAAACTTTCTCGCTTGAAGTTTTTTCGGGACACGAAAATACAAAAAATTGTCGCATAGTGAAATTTGCTTCTCCCTCCATGAATTTTGTGTAACGGGTGATGTTTATAAAATGAAATAAAAACATTTGTGTCCGCTTTTTAAGGCTCTGTTTTAACCATCAGTAGGGCTGATGTGTGCAGATTATTTCTGTACAAATTTCACAGGAATCCGACCAAGGGTTAATTAAAGGTTGCGAGTTTAATCACGCGGTGTAAGATTTTCTAGACTGAGTAAAAACTGGGAATTGCGAGATTTGGAATCTGGTGACGTCACACATCTCGCCTGCTCGCCGCAACCCCCTGTCCTTTAAACTCGCCGGAATACGCTACCTCTGTAGTTTACAAGCCTTGCCGCAGTTGAACATTGTGATGCAGGAACAATAGAGAAAGAACCCTGGCTGGGGCGCTGAGAGATGCGCAACGGCGCATGTCCGAGAGAGGGATCTCGGGCAGAGGGAGAAGCGTGGAGACCGTCGGTTGTTGGTGGTTGAGAGAGGAACGTCTCGAGCAAGGTGGCTCGAGGGAAAGCTACGTGGTACGGCTATAGAAACGTCTTGAGCAGGGTGGCTCGAGAAAAACTACGTGGGATTACGTGGTACAGCTATTGGAACGTCTTGAGCAAGGTGACTCGAAAAAAAACTACGAGGGATTACGTGGTATAAACTGGAAGTCATCGCGTGTGAAGAAATGGATATTAGCTGAGTATTCGACGAGAGGATTTTCTGTTAACTGAAACTGTTAGAGACAAAGAATTTTACGAGACTTGATTGTTATATAGTTTCGATTAACCAAAAAAATATAAAAGTTTTTTTTTGTCGCTTCATATAATAATCTATAAGGCAATCAGTCATCATTCAGACAGCGAAGCGATAGGTTGGTTTTTGTGCAGTGTGGCAAGAAGTGGAGGAAGTGTAGTCTCTAGCGTGTCAGCGACCGCGGGACCTTTTACGCGATTAAGTGTAACACACGTGCCTACGGCCGTGCCGAAATTAATTTGTTTGCCATGGGTGTGGATACAGCAACATACAGAGCAAGGATTGGAAGCTTCAACTTAAGAAGAGGGAACAACATTACAAATAAAAACGTCAATGATAGGGCTATTGGAAATATAAGCTTGTGGTTTGTGGGTCTGGTGGCCATGGCATTACTAATAATCGGCGGAGTAGAACTAAACCCTGGACCGACAATTGAAGAAACAGTAAAGAACGAAATGAAGGAAGGTTTTAGAGAAATTAAAAACGAATTGAAGCTAAACATCTCTGAACTTAAGGAAATCTTAAACACAGTAAGAACCAACACAGAAGAAAACAGAAACGAAATAAATATACTGAAAGACGAGTGTAAGAGGATGAAGATGAGCCTGGTCAATTTGGAATATAACGAAAGAAAAAGAAATGTGGTGATATTCGGATTAGAAGAAAGAAGACCCGAGAGAAGATCGGACACTTTAAATACAGTGTTGGAGTTCTTCATACAGGCGTTAAGAATAAACATGGACGTGAACCAAATAGTAGAATCATATAGACTGGGGAGAGGTGCGAATAGGCCGATTCTGGTGAAATTTGCAAGTATGGGGGCCAAGGAAGTAGTGCTTAAGAACACTAGGCTTCTGAGAGGCACAAAAATCAGAGTGGAACAAGATTACGATCCAGAAACACGTAACACCAGAAGACAGCTATTACCATTTTTAAAAGAAGCCAGAAAATCCGGTAAATATGCAGTATTGGTGAAAAACAAGATCAAGATTGATGGTAATTTTTTCGATCTGGACTATTGCAAGCAGCATTGGAATAATAACATATGGAGAAACACAGGAGTAAGCAGAGTGAATAACCGGGAAATGCCGCATCATCAGTCCGGTCGAGGAAATCAAACAGCTGAAGCACGGGCACAAGAGGTGATGACGCCGGCACCGAGGGCACCGAGGTCACCGGACGATGAACAGAGGAGAATGTCTATGTCCCAATGGTCTCTACATGCATCACCCCGGGAGCAGCATGATATTGAAGTAGAGGGCATTCGTGAGCAACCCGCCCGCCAAACTACCCCCAAAAAGAAGTTAGTCACCTTTGCCTCACCACAAGGGAGTCTTTTAGAAGTAAACGAGGGTAAACAGGTGCGAGGGGAATCAGGGGCTTATAATTTACGTAGCTGGGTATTGACTGGGGATAAACAGAAAACAAATACTAGTACATAGGTATTAAGGAACTCAGGAGATGGGGTTTTAAGATATAGCTTTGTAAATATTGAAGGATTGTTACAAAAAATAAGTAATGGGGACCTATGGGAAATTTTAAATGGATGCGAAATTCTAGGATTAGCGGAAACATGGCTTGGGGTAGAAACGAAAATAAACATTAAAGGATATACATGCATTAGGAAAGAGAAATCAAAGATAAAAAAATTCGGGAGGCACCCAGCGGGAATTATGTTTTTAATTCAAGAAAGTTTAAGTCAGCACATTATAGAAATCGAGTCGGAGTTAGAAGAAGTATTATGGATAGGTTTAAAGGGTAAGACTAAGAGAGTGGAATTAATAATAGGATGTTGTTATATCCATCCAACAAACTCTAGTTATTATAACATAAATTTCTGGCGCAATTTAAGGAGAGAAATAAATTGTTTAGGGGATAAATATACATATGCACAGTATTTGTTAGGTGGGGACTTTAATGCCAGGGTGGCCGAAAGAGATGTCGAGTGTTTAAATAGTATATACAATACAGATTCGACAAGGAAGAGTAAGGACAAAAATTTGAACAGTGAAGGACTAAAGTTACTTGATTTATGTGAAGAGTTAGGATGGGACATTTTAAATGGAAAATATTTTGATGACATAGAAGGAAATTTTACATTTATTAACAATAACGGGGAAAGTGTCATTGATTATGTGTTGATATCTTATAGCCTATCTGATAGTATATTAAAGTTTAAGATCGAAGATAAGTCTATAAGTAGCCACTTAGTCCTATCAGTAGAACTGAAGGTAAACTGGAAAGGAAATGATGTAGCGATCAGTAAAGTAACAAATAGTAATAAGGAAAAGAGGATCTGTTGGGATAGTGAGAAAGTCAACCAATTTAAAGAAGCGTTAAATGACGAAAGTAGTGAATTAATGAAAATAGGTATAGAAGTGAGGAATCAAGCTGGCCCAGGGGAAGCAATCGATTTATTAAATAAATGTATTGTAAGGGCAAGTAGAGGAATGTTGAAATCAGTATCGATGAATAAAGTAAGAAAAGGTTGGTTTAATTTTCAGTGCGCGGTAAAGCGAAATATATACAAACAAAGTTATTACAGATGGAAAAAATCCAATAGGAATGAAGACAAACAGGTTTATACAACCCTTAAAAGAGAGTATAGAGAGCTTTTAAAAGAGGTGAAAATAAAGTATGATAGGAACGAAGTGGAAAAACTTAAATTTTTGATTAAAGAAAATGATGTGCAAAAGGCGTGGAATTACATTAATCAGTTAACGAAGTGGAAGGAGAATGAAAATAAGATTGAAGGGGAAGTGTGGTGTACATATTTCAAAGAGCTATTTAAGATGAACAGTGGAATAAGAATTGATAACAGTGATAGGTTTTTTCAAAATAATTACATAAGTGTACTAGATGACGATTTTACAGAAGGAGAAGTAAAGAAATTGTTGCTAGAAGCTAGAAATAAAAAGAGTACTGGGCTGGATGGTATCCCCATTCAATGTTGGAAGGAAATGGGGAAGAACGAGAGGTGGCTGGGATTATTAACAAGGATTTTCAATGGAATAAAAGATAAAGGGTCAATCCCGAAACAGCTGGAATACAGCTATGATGATAACGATTTACAAACAGAAGGGTTCGAAGCTGGACCCTGAAAACTATCGGGGAATATCTATATTGCCAGCTTTAAGTAAAATTTATACAGGGTTGTTGGCTAAAAGATTGAAATTTTGGCTAGAAGAGGGTCAGATAATTTCTAGTTATCAAGCGGGTTTTAAAAGCAATAAAAGGACGAGTGACAATATATTTATAGTGAAATCGTTGATTGATAAATATTTAAGTTATAAGAGGGGTAAAATCTACTGGGTTTTTATAGATTTTGAAAAAGCTTTTGACACTATTAACAGAGATCAATTATGGTTTAAAATGTGGAAGTGCGGCTTAAGCCCGAAATTTATAAGTTGTATACAAGCAATTTACAGGGAAACAGGTTTTAAAATAAAATTAGGAGACGGAAGTTTAACAGAGCGTATTCCAAATGATAAAGGTTTAAGACAGGGTTGTAAATTGAGCCCTTTCTTATTCAATATTTTCATAAATGATGTAGTAAGCGTAATTAATAATAAGGAATGCCATTGCCCTGTAATCCAGAATAGGGAAGTTCCTTCAATTCTTTTCGCAGACGATGTGGTAACCGGATCTATAACAGCTATAGGGTTACAAAGAGCATTAGATGAAGTAATAGCATATAGTTCAAAATGGAATTTAAAGATTAACATAAAAAAAACTAAAATTCTGATCTGTAGAAAGGGAGGGATGTCGAGTAGAAAAGAACAGTGGTTTATAAATAATTAAAAAGTCGAGGTGGTGGAGAAGTTTAAATACTTGGGGGTATGGTTTAATAATAGGGGTAATTGGAAAGATCAGATAAATATGTCTAGAAATCAAGGAGCGGTGGCTTTAACTTCAATAAATAATTGTTTAAGTAAATTAGCAAATATAAAAATCCACAATCTGAACATTATTTATAGATCACTGGTGGAAAGTAAGATATTATATGCAGCAGAAATTTGGGGAGAGGAGGAAGCATGGAAGAATGTAAATAAAATCAGAGCGAGATATGGTAAGAAAATTTTAGGAATACCAAGTAACTCAGCCAATATAGCTGCAATAATGGAATTAGGCCTAGAAAATAGTATGAGTACTTTTTTAATAAGAAAAATTAAGTTTATTCAACATATTTTAGATTTACCTGAGAATAGTTTAGAAAAAGAATGTTTAAAATTTTTGCAGAACACGACATTGAAAGATAATTGGTGGACATTTTTAGTGGAAATGATAAACAAAATAGGATTAAATTGGATTTGGCACAGAATGGAGAATTGGAACATCCAGGTTATATGCAAGATTATAAGACAAAGGTGTAATGATATAACCAAACAGGAATTATTTTGTGAATTAAAAAATTTTAAATCATTGAAATTTTATATAGATATGAAATCAGATTGGGGGCTAGAACCATATGTGTTTACATGTGATAGCAATGAAAGAACTGGTTTGGCTTGGTTAAGATTGGGTATATGGAGGTTAAGAAACTTAAGAGGGATTACACCTAGTGGAATGTGTCCACTCTGCAGGAAGGAAGAAAACGCAAAGCACATCTTATTAGAGTGCACTGTAACAGAAGAACTGAGAAAAATGTACATTGACAGGAAATATTTAAGAATGAACAGTAGCATAGCATATAAGAAATTATGTACAACAAAAAACGAGAGTTTACTGAAAAAAATGGGAAAATTCATGTTTATAATTAAGAGAATTTGGGGTAAAAAAATTGAAAGCGATAGTAAGACGGTATAATTGGTAATTAATACTTAAAAAAATAATAATAATAATAATAATAAAAAGTTGTAGGTAAGGATTAACATGTTGAAACAATTATATGTATTTTCATAGTTTTTGTGTTTGTTTTTGTTCTGAGAGTGATACCAATAGTTTTCTTTTTCTCAGCAAAGGGGCTCTGCGGCAAAGCATTGTTTGTAACCGAGAGTCCCTTATGTATTGTATGATGAAATAAACCATTTATTCATTCATTATTCATAAGGCAATCAGTAATTGACCAAAATTTTAGAGAAAGATCTATTTTGTTCGAACACGCATTCTTTTCTGTGGTCCGGAAGTAAGCTTAGAAGATTAAAAAGATATTTATTCATTTTTTTAAGCTTAAAATATAGAGAGCTTTATAATTGAACTTCACAAGGATATTTCACTTATTTTATTTCCGTATAGAATTACAAAGTATAGAATCTTCATGGCTAATCTAATTATTGTATTTGAATTAGAAAAGATTAAAGAATTATCAACCACTGTCAAACCTATGTTTTGTTTATGTAGAGTAATATACTTACCTAGTTTGTACAAAGTAACACAGAGTAGAGCCTCCCCTCTATCCAGTTGAAGAGCCGGTCCGGGCATATACAGGCTTATAGAGACAGATTTTTGTAGCCGACGAAGAATAATAGGCAAGAACAGGTCAAATTATGGTTATGAATGAGATTGACTTATATTTTATACGTACTTATGGTGAGTTGTATTCAGGTAATCTAGCTGGCGCCTAATAAATACGCTAGATTGATATCGAGTTTTTTTTGTTTATGTGGAACTTGATAAGTCGTTTCTTCATTAAAGTCAAGCGATAAAATATTGCCTATTGTTCTTCTCGACAAGTAAGTTGGTTTATCCCTTACAAAGCAATGGCGCCCATAGCGCGGGGCCAGTATTGCATATTTTCTTAATAGCTTAATTTCTTAAGTAATATTACTATTTTCGAGACAGTGGTTAGGGAATAAGATATTAGTGGACAGTACTGAAGTTCGTAGAGACAGTTGTAAAAGCATTACATCTTTTTCTTAACTAGTACACGAATATAGCATCATTGCTTCTCTTATGCTTATAACAATGATTTTATGACTAATGTACATATTCTTTTCCAGGAGGGTACATAAATGTGTAATGTGTACGGAACAGTGGAAGTATCAGGTACAAGACAGGTGTCGAAGGGTTAGACATTACGATAGTGGTAAAGGACAAGGTCAATGTCATTTCATAGCTTACGTCTGTACAGATCTAAGTTAGGATATATTTTTATAGGACTGCACGTAAAAATGTTTCGAACTCATGAGAGGTCATCTGGACTTATATAACCGAGGAGTAGGCCTATACGATTTTTTTTTCTAATTAAACTAGGAGAAGTTGTGATATATATATATATATATATATATATTGCTTTTGCTCAAAATTTGTTTAATAGATTTTTGAGGTCGTGATTATCAAAATGGCGACTATAACAAATACTGTAGAAGCATATCAAAACCCAGAACTAACGACGGCCATTCGTAAACCACAAAAAAGATATTTAGAATCAGAGTGTAAATATTTTCATTTAGTCGCGACTGGGAACAGAGACGAATTGAGACAGAGAGTGTTACATTTTGCGAGACTAAATCCAAACTTATTTGAGTGCGTGATTTTAGCATTTCAACTTAGTGAAGAAGTCTTGAAAGAAGAACTTTCCGAAAATTACATTCCCATCCCAGGATCGTGTGGCGATCTAGTGTACGCATGGATTATGTTAATGCGAGAAAAAGGAGAATCTCAAGGTCCGATTTTAGCCCAGCAACCTCAAACCTATACTATTCAGGTAGAACAACCTAAATTAAGTGCCTTGGAAATAGTTCGTAGAGGAAATGCAAAATTTAAGCCAGGAGACGGTATTTACTTATTCTTAGAGCGCTTAGATGACCTAAAAAGAGGAGCTAGATTGATGCCGATTTATTTCTCGCTATTCCCGAAATGCTTCAAGATTCTGCGTTGCTATGGTACCGAAACAATGTAAGCAATTGGAATTCTTGGGAAGATTTTGTAAGAGAATTTAAAACTTGCTATTTGCCGATAGATGCGGAAGAATCTTTGTTGGAGGAAATTAAAAATAGGACTCAAGGAAAACACGTAACAGTGGCGCAAATGATTAAATTGTTAATGAAAAATCTCAGGCCCGATGTAAGATTTTACCTTCGTCTTCAAGAAGTAGAGTCGGTGGCGGATTTAGACATTATGAGCAGATTTTGATAGAATCTGAAAAGTATGTTCCACCTCCAGAAGTATCGAAGGCTATTGTTAGAGAAACCGCGTACAACCCCAAAATTCAAAAGTTTGTACCAGGTTTGAATACAGTAATGGGAATAGAACAAACTTCAGGTTGGAAAGGAAGTGAAGCCGAAGGGAAATTAGGAGTTAAACAAATGAGATGTTGGGATAAAACAAATAAACAAGATGGAGGACATAGATTAAATTCATCGGAGGAACCTAATTTAGGCTTATCTAATGTTAACACAGTCGAAGAGATACGAGATGTAAATAGAGGAAACGTTGTAGAAGTTTTGAATGAGACAGAAAATTCTAAGCGGATTGCTTATAGTGCAAGGGGGAAATTAAACTGTTCGCGCCTGCCTTCCACTCCGGCGGCCCGGGTTCGATTCCCGGCTGGGTCGGGATTTTTCAATAGTGAAAAAATCCCTTTCCCGGGTTCTGGACTGGGTGTTTGTCAGTAGGTTAAGTCTTAGGTTAAGATAATGCACATTGTGCGCGATTCCTTAATTATTAATTAAACTGTTGGAACTGCGGAAAAATAGGACATATACATTTTAAATGTAAACTAGAGAAGAAAATATGTTGTTTTAGATGTGGTAGGCAGGGTAAAAGAAGTAATGACTGTATATGCGGAGGAGCTAGGAGAAACAGGCAATTATGACAATTACCAAATCAGGGAACTTTTTTTCGGCTTCGACTATAGATTCTTTAGGAGGTTCCACTCGAGTTCAGTCAGCCATAAATAGATGTGTAGTGGAAATTGAATTAGGGGGAACGATAATGTATGCTTTGATTGACTCTGGGTCGGAAGGATCGTATATTGGTAGGAAAGGAAGAGAATTATGTGAGACTATGGGAATTAACATACAACCTTTAACAGATCAAGTGGTTAGGTTAGCGGATAAATCATTCAGTAGGTTGTCAGGTGAAGTGATACTTCATACGAAATTACGGAACAAGGAAGTGGAATTAAGTTATAGAATAATGCCAAATTTAGCCATGGACGTGATATTAGGCTTGGATGCACTCGCGAAGCTGGGCATAATAGTAGATGTGACAGATAATAGTCGGTCTTTTAAAGAAAATCCCCAATCGCGATTTAAGTTCATACAGGTAGGCAGATCGGGTTTAGGCCACGAATTAGATGCCTTATTGAACATTCCTACTGAAAAGGAACAAGAATTACTTCGAAAATTTCTAGCAGGACAGCTACCATTATTTGAAAATTGTACAGGGTGTACGAAAGAAATAACTCATGAGATTGATACAGGGTCAGCGGAACCCATTAAGCAAAGGTACTATCCGGTTTCGCCGATTTTAGAAAAAGCTATCCATTTGGAAATAGACCAGATGTTAGAGCAGGGTATAATAGAACCGTCTAGTTCACCTTGGAGTTCACCCGTGGTGATGGTAAAGACGGTTCTTGGCGTTTTTGTGTGGACTACCTTATATTGAACAGATATTAAGTAAATTGAGAAGGGCAAAGTATATTAGTACCATTGATTTGAAGAATGGATACTGGCAGGTCCCCTTAACTGAAAGCAGTAAGGAAAAGACAGCGTTTACTGTGCCTGAAGAGGCCTATATCATTTTAAAGTCATGCCTTTTGGAATACACAATGCTGCAGCCACATTCCAGAGACTTGTTGACACTATTCTACGAACAGAGATAGGAGAATAGTGCTTTGTCTATTTAGATGATATAGTCTTAATAAGCGAATCATTTGAGGAGCATTTGGAGTTACTGGAGAAAATCTTTAATAAGCTAAGGTCAGCGAACCTTAAGATTAACGTGGAAAAATCGAAATTTGTTAGGACTGAGCTAAAATATCTGGGCCATATTGTAAGCCCATTAGGAATAGCAGTAGATCCTGATAAGGTTAACTGTATTCTAGATTATCCTGTACCGACTAAAATAAAAGAAGTCAGATCCTTCCTAGGTTTAGCTTCCTGGTACAGAAGATTTATTCCTTGTTTTGCTCAATTAGTGGCGCCTTTGACTAATCTGTTACGCAAAAATCAGAAATGGAATTGGTCTAATGATTGTCAAAAGGCATTTGATGATTTGAAAAATAGACTAATAAGTAGTCCAATCTTAACATGTCCTGACTATAGCAAACCTCTAGTGGTGCAAACAGACTCAAGTTTCTCCGCTCTAGGAGCTGTCCTCATGCAACCGGGTGAAGCGAGCGAGGAAAATGGCATAGCCTATGCAAGTCGTTCTCTCACTCCGGCGGAAAGGAAATGGTCGGTGGTAGAGAAATAATTACTAGCCATAGTATGGGCCATCCAAAAATTTAGGGCTTATATAGAAGGATATCATTTTGTACTCCATACGGATCGTTTTGCTCTTAAATGGCTTCATAAGCTAAAGAATCCTTCTGGACGTTTGGCTAGGTGCAGTTTGCTCCTACAGGAATATGATTTCACGGTAGTACATCGAGCAAGCTGCTTGCAAAAAGTGCCCGATGCTTTATCAAGGATACCCGGTAGAGACGATTCGAATTTGCCAGATAAAGAAATGTGTTTAGCCCTAAGCCTATGTAGTGAAGGGGAATGGGAAAATATTCAAGATGTTTGGTATAAAAGACGTTTAAACCAAGTCAGACAGAATCCTCAGTATTGGCCTGATTGGAGGGTCGAAGGGGGTAAATTGTTTCATTTAAGATTAGATCAATTAGGTAAGGTGTTAGAAGAAGATACATATAAATGGAAATTAGTGGTTCCGTGGGAATTTAGGAAACGATTATTACAGGAATATCATGACGAACCTACCGCTGGACATTTTGGAATTACCAAAACATTCTTAAAACTGTCCAGGAAGTACTTTTGGCCTAACATGTTTGTTAGATCAAGAGTCTATAAGTTATATGGTTTCAAATTTGCCTCTGTGTTAATTGGCGCTACCGCCATTAATTGCCGCCTAGTTGCATCATTTCCTATGCAGGATCTGGCTTGTAGCGGTTGCCACGCCAGTCCAGTGCTAGTTCAGTTGAGATCGAGACCAGACAGTGTGTAGGCATGCGTCACAATTGCTCCTAATCGAGGACAATTTTCGCTCTATATACTTAGTGCTCATCGTCAATTCCACACCTATTGGCTCCTGTAGTGAAGGCAGCTTTGCGTGTGAAGTTCCGGGAATCACATTGTAGTTTTAGAGCAAATTACAATTATTTCCATTGTCTTCGTAGCCTAGTCACCACGTGCAGTGAGACAAAGGACTGGTACTAGCGCTTGTATACCAACTTGGCGGGAGTAGTGTATTGCTCCTAGAAATAGTAACTATATCTAACCTCATCTACCATATTCTTGTTAAGTATTTATACAATTTTCATTATTCAGAGTTCAGGCTTCCTGAAAATATATTATTGCAAAACCCTCAAATCTAAATCTCTGTTCCAGCTACCTACAGTCCTAGCTTCCTTTTGTTTTAGTATTAAGTGGTGTAAAAACACCTGGTCCTCCGAAAACCTAACATTTTTTACCCAGTTACCAATCACTTGCTCCTCCCGTTCCGGATTTTATTCCCAATTCTAACAATGTTTAGGGATGTTGCTAAATACATTAAGGAATGCCTAGTATGTCAGAAATATAAAGTAGTACAAACCAGACCAACAGGACAAATGCATTTTCGAAGAAAAGATAGCCCTTGGGTCACGGTTTCAACGGATATATTAGGGCGTTATCCTCGCTCAAAAAGGGGAAATCGATATATTGTAGTATTTCATGACTGTTTTTCAAAGTGGGTGGAGTGCAAAGCCTTAAAGACAGCTACCACTAAAACAGTTCTAGAATAGTTTTATGAATTTGTAATTTTGAAGTGTGGGGTCCCCGAAAATTTAATCATGGACAATGGACCACAGCACAGCAGTAAAATTTTCCAGACAGTGGCTATTAGGACACCTTAACATGGTTTTGGAGCTTATTTGATTCAGCTGGCCCTATGAATTTATGAAGTTTTCGAAGTTTTGGCCTGGTGCTTATTATATGAATCATACGTTTTCATATGTTTTCTAGTCAAATATATCTATATGTTTAGTCTCATTTCTTATTTACAGTTATTTATAAGATATTTGTTTAGCTTCATTGGATGCTTTGTTGAAATTAGTCTTCCATTATATATAAATAATGTGTTCCTTTTTCTCTTACCTTCTCCAGCCGGAGGATTGATCTACGTCTCTGGAGGGCTACTTTGGCTTCCCGTTAGGCTTTTTCAGTATTTGACCTTTTGAGATTTATTTACTATATATATATATAGTTTATATATAATATATTCATTTTCTTTCTGAAGGTGAGAATTGGTTAAATATTTCATTACCTAATTATTTAAGAAAGTGTCTTTCATATCTTGAATGGTAATTATATTGATAAAGTTTTTGACTGTAATTAATATTCCTAGTTTCTTGTTTATGAATGGTTAACTTAAATGGTTTTCAAATATTGATTATTTATCCTTTCATTTTAGTGTTCTGGATATTAGGTTTTTTCGTGGTATTAACATTATTCTGAAGTAAATACATACTCCCGTGTGGAGTTGCTAGTCTCCCATCGGGCGCCTCCCCAGGTGGCGGATAGGGGGATGCTCACCAGATATGGTGGGTACCGGGGAAATAAAATACCCGGGGTGGACCAAAACTAGCAGCTACTGCCTTGTAGTTGGATATTGGATTATCAAAGGCTAAAGGAAGACAACCTTGAGAACAAATTACCTGGTCCTCCAGGTTGGGGGTTGAAGCTGTGGGCTAGCTCCTCACTCTTCATAAAAAATAAAAATGCTAAAAGACCAAACAACAAGCCTCGGAATGATTTTACACGGACACGACATAACAACGGGAAAAGAAAAATAACATTTGGATGTTGGAATATACAAGGCATATCCAATAAAATTGAAATATTGCATGCAGAATTAAAAAAAATAACATAGATGTTGCGGTATTGGCAGAAACGAAAAGAAAAGGAAAAGGAACTGAAGAAGCAGGAGAATATATACACTTTTGGAGTGGAGTATCTAAGGCGACCAGAGCTAAGGCAGGAATATCCATCATGATTAATAAGAAATGGAAGGAAAAGATAACCAATTAGGAATTCAAAATGAACGAATAGTTACATTAAATGCAACAATATATGCACAAGAAATAGTAATAATCGGCACATATGCCCCGACAAATGACATGGGAGAGAATATCAATTAGAAGTTTTGGGACACACTTAGGGAAACAATTGAGAAGATACCTAGAAGAAAAGAAGTAATTTTGATGGGAGATATGAATGGAAGAGTTGGATGCAGTAACTCTAGCAAAATTATTGGACAATTTGGTGAGAAAGAATCAAATGATAACGGAGAAAGACTGATTAGCATATTTTGTATTTATTTTCTTACACTGCAAATGGGTCAACAACCCGGTGGCAGTGGTGCAATAAATACCAGCCATACCGTACATATATACAAAAATGACACTACACATTAAATATCACATTAAATACATATACATTACACATTAAATAAATACCAGCCATACATATATACAAAAATGACACACTATACATACACTTACACATTAAATATCGCAACATCTATCCACGTACCTGATATTTAAAATATATATATATATATATTTTCCATTAAAAACTATAACATAAAAAATTGCATAATGTGAATATTTTAGAACAAAAAATTATACATTATCATATACCCTATTCAATATATTTTTAAAAATTCTGACGTTAGCAGGAAACGTTTCGAAGATTTCTGCAGGTAAATCATTCCAATCCTGAATCCCTCTATTTAAAAAAGAAAATTTGGCAATATTTGTTCTCTGAGATCTACCCCTTATTTTGTATTTGTGATCCTTCCTACTTTTTTAATCTGGTTCTTTAATTTTGCTATGAAGCTCTTCCCATGCCAGTTGTTTCGTGTATACACAATACATACATTTTAATCTATTTATTTTCCTTCTGGATTCTAAAGATTTCCACCCTAGTGTTTTTAACATAGCCGTAACGCTGTCAGTTTGTTGGTGCTTATTCATAACAATGTGAACAGTTTGAACTGAAAATTTCAAATACATTTTTCCAACATAAGGAAAGCCATAAGTTTACCTGGATACAACACACAAAACAACTCAAAACCATAATCGATTACATAATTACGAGACAACAACCAGTATATGTAATAAATAATGTGAGAGTGTATAGATGTGCAAATTGTGGATCAGACCACTATCTGGAGATGGAAAGCTTCTGGCCATGGAGAACAGAACACACAAAGAAGGATAATGGAAATAAAAACATGCAAATAAACGAAGATAAATACAATATTGAGCTTTTACAGGATGAAAGCATTAGATGGATGTATGAGAAAAGATTAGAGGACGAGATAGACGAAAATTATGACGGTAATACAGAGGATATGTATGATTATATAACAGGAAACATAAAGAAAATTGCAAAAGAAGTACTAGGAACTTTAGAGAAAACTAAGAAGAGAAATCACTGGTGGTCACAGGAAATAGAAAAAACAATAGAAGAAAAAAGGAAAGCATACCAAAAATGGCTCACTACACAAAGAGAAGAAGACAAGACAATTTACAGGAACCAAAATAGTATTGTAAAAAGGGAAATCAGGAAGGCTAAGAATGGGGCATGGGAGCAAATGTCTGCAAATGTTAATAGTAAACTGGGATACAGAAGATCCAAAGAAGCATGGAATGTACTAAAAACACTACGTACTGAACAAACAATGAAATCCAAAATAAACCTTATAAAAACAGAGGATTGGGCCAAATACTTTGAGAAGTTACTAAAAGAAAACCGTAAACCATTTATAGAAGAAGAGACATATGAATGGGAAGGAGAAGGAATACAAATTAGTGAACAAGAAGTAGAAAGAGAATTTAAAAATGGCAAAATTGGAAAATCACCAGGACCGGGCGGCATTAACTTAGAACTCGTTAAATATGGAGGACAAAAAGTCATAACAATATTATCAAAACTATATAACAAAATATTATCAGGTGAAAGAATACCGGAAGAAATGAAAACAGGGTATATCACAACTATATTTAAGAAAGGGGACAGAAAACAATGTTCAAACTATAGAGGGATTTGTGTTGCAAACTCCATTATGAAAATTGTTGCAAAAATTATTAAAAGAAGATTAGAAGGAATGTTTCAAGGCATGGAAGAACAATGTGGATTCTCTGCAGGGAGATCGTGTGTGGATCATATATTTACAATCCGGCAGTTACTGGAAAAATATAAAGATAAAGGAAAACAGATTGGACTTATATTTATAGATCTAGAGAAGGCATACGACAGTGCACCAGGAAAATTATTATGGAAAACATTAACAGAAGCAAACATTTATAAATAAATAATAAATGTTATAAAATATATATATTCTGATAATAAATGTAGAATTAAAGTAGGCAAAGATATAACAGAAGAAATCAAAACACGTAAAGATCTTTTACAGGGGTGTCCTATGTCCCCAATTTTGTTTAAAATATATCTAGAAATATGCCTGAAAGAATGGATAATGAAATGTCGAAAAATGGGAATCCAGTTAGATGAGGAAAAGTTCTTACGTAATTTGCTGTTTGCAGATGACCAGGTGGTCGTGGCTCAGGATGGAGAAGATGCAAATTATACGTGTAGAAAACTAAATGAAGTTTATAAGAAATGGGGATTACAAATAAATTACAATAAAACAGAGTATTTAACCAATGACACGGATGATTTATATATAGATGGAAAGAAGATTAAAAAAGTGCAAGATTTTGGCTATTTGGGATCCATACTTGAATTAGACAGAACATCAAATAAAGAAATACAGAAAAGGATCGCTAACGGAAGAAAAGTTATAGGAATGCTAAATTCGATATTGGGGAATAAAAATATAATTAACAAAACTAAAACAATAATTTTTAAAAGAATTTTCCAAAGTATAGTATTATATGGGGCAGAGACATGGACAGTAAATTCACACCATAACAGAAAATTAAGTGCTACAGAAATGGATTTTTGGAGAAGAGCTGCAAGAAAATCAAGAATAGAAAGAATTCGAAATTCAGAAATAAGGAAGATAATGAAAGCAGAGGAAACAATTTTAACAACAATAGACAAAAAAGACTAAATTGGTATGGACATCTACAAAGAATGCCGGAGAATAGGATACCAAAAGCTATAATGAATTGGCAACCAGAGGGGAGAAGGAAAAAGGGAAGACCTGCTAGAAAATGGGATCATTGCGTTCGAGACTCCATACAAAATTTTCAGTTAAACCCAGAAGATGCAATGGATAGGGATAAGTGGTACCATGCAACACATTGAACATTCTTTGGAAATATGTTAATTTTATTAAAATATGTAAAAATTTGGGTAAATTTTAATTTAAAATTTGGTTAGAAATTACTGAACTTTTATACAAATGTTATTGTAATAGAGTTGTGAGTTGGTGGAGTTTAACCTCAGAAATGAGGAAATCGCTCAATAAATAATAATAATAAAATACATACTTATAAATTATATATATATTACACAGTGGCGTAGCTTGGCATTGGGTTCTGGGTAAACTGGATTTTAAAATGTGAATTTATAACTGTTCAAATGATACCCGAAATCCCATTGTATTAGTGTTTAAAATAATAAAATAATGTTAATATCATGCACATGGATTCGATTTCGTATATACCTATGTAAGTATATCATTATTATAATTAATATTATTATTACTACTATTACTACTATTACTAGTCGGCTAGTAGTAATATTAGTACCACAATCTTTAATAATTATTATCGAATTTGAGTGGATTTGGATTTTAAACTAAACTAAGTTACCTTCAATTTTATAAAAACGCCTAAATCAAGCTTAGAAGTTGACTTTTACCCTTTGGTTCATAGGATAGAGTCGAAAACGGTGTTATCCATACATATTATATTAAAAAATGCAACACGGAAATAATCACAATAAACTAACACTGCACTCAGTCCAATGACTGAGGAATGTAATGTTTATGTTACTGTAACCTTCCCTTTATTCAATCTATTGTCCGGCTTCATACTCGAGCGCTCTTCAAGAAAGCAGGTATCTGAAGAGACTACTTATGGCATCAGTTTTTTCTTCTTTCAATATTACTTAACTTTACATAATATTTTCTCTACACAGTCAATTATTTAACAAGGTTATAAAGTCATGCGAGAATTGTCAGGTATGAAATAAGCCGCGAGAAAATAGTAATTTCTATGCTTAACTTAAAGAAAGTTGTGCGAGTGTTCTAAGAGGTGAAATAAGTTGCGAGAAAATAGTTACCGGTACTTTAATGGTTAAACTACAGATCGTTGTGTGAGTTTCCCAAGAGGAAGAATAAGACGAAAGCAAATGACAAATAAATTATTAGGGTAAAGCAAGTCGTGTGAGAGCTCTGAGATGGAATGAGACATGAGAAAATAGTAATTTCAATGCTTCTGTTAGAGAAAGTGTGTGAGTCTTCAAAGAGCTGGAATAAGACCAGAGAAAATAAAAACATAATTAGGACAGAGTAAGTCTTGTGAGAGCTCCCTCAGGTGAAAGAAGACGCGAGAAAATAGTTATTTCAATTCTTATGGTACAAAACATTCTGTGAGTTTTTCAAGAGGTAGAATAAGGCTAGAGAAAATAGCAACAATTTTATTACGGTAGAAAAAGTCGCGTGTGAATTCCCAGAGATGGAGCGAGAAAACTGTAATTTTAACGTTTAAGGTACAGAGCTGAAATCAGACGAGAGAAAATAGTAACAATTTTATTAAGGTAGAGAAAGTTGCGTGAATATTTCAAGAGCGGCAGAACACATGCTGGGGGTTGTGAAATCAGTTTTTGTGAATTTAACATTCAAATTTGGCGGCATGGTGCAGGAGGTGACGCCACAGCCCAGTGCTGCCGAAGTAACTCTTACCGTTTTCGAAGAGACTAGGGTTCTCAAAATCCGCTCCAGTTTCTATGGTGGTGACTTCATGCCGCTCTTGCGAAACAAATTGGCCTGTCTTCGCAACGAGTAAGTTAACGTTTAGTGTGAGAAGTCATATAACTCGAACTTGATGAAAGTAGACTGGGGGAATCATGACTCACTCTCGAACTCGTCTTCACTGCCGCATCGTGAGATTTCGAGGCTGCCTA
This sequence comes from Ectobius pallidus, assembly GCA_964059195.1. NCBI lineage: Eukaryota > Metazoa > Arthropoda > Insecta > Blattodea > Ectobiidae > Ectobius > Ectobius pallidus. The sequence continues at coordinate 166,828,488 of CAXKWD010000003.1, forward strand.
AGCACGCGTACCACAAGTTGACACTTTATGCGTTGGGGTTAGGGAATGCAGCGGCGAAAAATATTTTGATGACACGGCTAATGAGTTTATAATGATTAATGGCTTGGTTGTTGTTGCCTTCATTTATTTGTTTATGAATCCACTGTTTCCTTATTTTATTTAGGTAGACTCAGTCTCAAAGTCTAACCTTACGCTACGCCACTGATATTACATACATACCTCAATTTTTTTAAAGCTGACCTATATCCTTGAGTCCCACTCAACACAGGATCTACAGAACGAGATAACTACATCTACATCTGATTTCCTAACAAGATGGCGGATAGCTACAAGCTTAGGCTATTGCAATTTGTAAGTTAAATAATGAAGGCCTTTAATTTGATTAACTTGCAAAATTTATGTTTGACAAACAAAAGTATATTAACTGGAATTATATTTAAAAGTTATAACTCAGATACTGGCTAATTAATATTGAAAAACTATAAAGATTCTCGGAGCCCACAAACAGCACGTCCTCACAGTCTCACGCCACTTTAGTACAGCTTAAAGAAGTTAGGAAAAAGTTTGTCTGACTCAGAAAAAAAGTAGTCTAGTAGATATAGCTTAGATTATGCTTGAAAGGTTTTTAATTTTACATTTCTAGGTATGTTTACTTATTTCAGGTAAATTATTCTAAATTATGGAAGGAGACTTGAAAATAAATAGACTTTAGTATACTTTGTGATATTCATCTTGGCTTAGAAAAATAAATTTCTCAATTAGATTGTGCATTTTCTATATTTATTTTACATGAAATTAAGTTAAATTAAACGTCCATAAGATGAACCAAGACATTTCTGATTGCAATGTATTTGTCACAATTTAATTACAGAGCATGTAATCATAGATACTAAGCAATTATTAAAACCAAAGAAGAATAGAAGTGTTAAAAGTTAACTTGGAATAATGCTTTCCAGAGGCAAAAAACTGGAAGATGTAGCCGAATAAAATGTGCGCACGGAGTAACAATTATTATATTACAAACCAGTCTGCATTCTGTTTGTAGAAGATTTTTAAAGGGACATTTACAAATGATTCAAAGTGATCACGTCATAAATGTTAACAGGTATATCTTTAAATGTACCCCGACCGACACCATTTAAATGGTCGAACAGTCCAAGATTCAATACCGAGTAATTTAGTAATATTTTTCATGTAAAAATGGATTTTAAGACGTGACTAATGAGAAAAAAGTCATAAACTCACCTTCAGTAGGAAGTTGGCTTCTAGTTTTCCATTCTTTTGCAGTTAACAACAGATCCATTGTTGAATATTCTCCCCCACCCCCCCCCCCAGTGTGCGAGACCCAGTCTGGTTTATGGGTACTTGTAGTTATTCAATTTCTGAAAATGTTTTATTAGGGGTGTTCATAAATAAAATGTTCAAGGATTTTACTGGAAAAGAGGATTCCTAATTCCTCTGCATGGAATGAAAGTATTATAATACTCGAAGCACTATTATAGCTCAACAAGATAAATGTTCTGCCTGCCTATAAGCTCTTAATAGTCTGCTGGTGTGTATAAATAAAATGGACAGCCCCTTTAAGTTTCTACTGGAAATATGTATGAATAAATAATTATTTACAGAAGGGTAAACTTGCCTCTGCGTGAGACAAAAAAATCGTATTTGCTACTTCCCATTTTCTGAGTCATAACCAAACAGAGTTGTAAAAGTACCCCATTAAATTTAAAGAGAGAAGTCTTGCCAGAGAAATGTAGGGTGTTTGTGTGTTTTCTTTAATTTGTCATCCACATTATGTTTTACAGAAACCAGCAACTTAAATATTTTAATTTGTTTAAAACATCTCGTTATATTTCGTTACAACCTATTCATTTGAGGCCTGAGCACTCAAAAGTGGTCTCTCTATTAAGCCACACCCCTGTAAGATCATATGTAGTCTATCTTTACAGATACATGTATTATTGTAGTTAAAAATAAGTTTTATTCTCATTATTGCCATTGTATGTAGCTGTTTAACTCCTGCAGGGCTATAGGCGACGTCACATTCCTTGGGCTCAATACGCATGCGCTTTGAACGAGGCAACCTTGCATATACTAGCCTTGTATAACACCCACACACACACTACTATGCAGATGAGATAGTTTCAAAATGTGGAAATGGTATCACTATCACATGAACTATTACATCCAACGAGTAACGACGTAGCTTCTTCCTCTGCCTCACACCCCGCTGTCGATCATGTTCCCCAGCATGCGGCTCAAGTGATCTGTTTAAGTGCCCGTTGATTCTTTATGGGACAATACAAACACATTTTCACACACTTAAAGTTCATATGAGCAGTTAATTTTTGCATGTGTCTATCTGTAATGAAGAACTATGGAAATGCAAAATTTGAGGGTAGGTTTCGACATGACAACCTTGTTTAGCTTTGCTTATGAGCTTATTTTTCTTCGGGTGAGACGACAAAATAAGAGAAAGATTACTGTTCGAATCATCTGCTATTTTAGGTAACTCTGTACTGCGCATGTCTCTAATAACAATCATTCATGGTAGAGCCTGCAAACTTTTCTTATAGATCATAAGCTGTCCGAGAGAACACATCGAACACGAGATTGAAAATCAGAATTAATGAATTCTTGCTTTAGGAACCGCCTGTGAAGAATTTTCTCATGCGCGAACGATGTGCTCATGGTTTCTGAGTGCTTTGGGAACAAACCTTCTATTAGACCTATAACTCACATTAGACCTATAAAACACATCTGGTCGATTGAGTCTCGAATATCTGAGGTTATTTGCGTAAGACTACTAAAAGAAGTTTAAAAACTATAATCTTAATATATAATTTTGTTTAATGGCAATTTTTTTAAACAAAAAGTCAGTGAATGTCAGTTGGTATCTGTGGTATTGAAGACACTAGACGCAAAGCAGTCTAGATCTACTCTAAGACGCAAAGCAGGAACACGTCATTCGCGCATGCGCTCTTTCCCCACACGCGTTCGCAAAGCGAAAATCCGTGATTCTGATTTCAATCTTCTGTTCGCTGTGTTCTTACGGACAGTTTCTGTACTATAAGAAAAGTTTGCAGGCTCTACCATGAATTGTTGTCAGAGACATGCGCAGTAACCTATTTTCACGCGCCAGACTCCTCCCTCCAATAACATTGCAACAGATTTATAAGCATAGGCTACTTATATGTATGAATAATGGAAGATAATTAAAAGTTTCCCAAAATATAGTTTATATTGCCGATATATTGCATGCAAAGACGTTCTATATATCTACCTAGACTTACAATGTGCGCCGTAGCAGTGGCTAAAATTGAACAACTCGCGCATCCGCCATCTTGTGGGCATGTGTTATGCTTCTGACTTTTTGTGAGAATGTCAACAGTGAGATTTTTTAAATATTAAAAACGAAATATAAGCTTAGAATTACAGCTTTTGCGTTCATTTTGTTATCATGTGCTATTTCATAATTACATGAAGTGTAGTGATTTTTAAAACGGTGATTATTACTGCTGATACATTCCAATATCGTAGGATACGTGAGTTGGTTAAAATTTGTATTTTTATGTTTTGTGTTTCAATCTTGCCGTGTGTTTTATAGTGTTCCTGGGATTACTAAAAGTATGGGACATTCTTGTGCTGCATACAACTGAACAAATCATCGTAAGAAGGATTTGGGGATTTATTTTCACAAGTAAGTAATATAATTATAGGTTAGATGCGGCGTCACTTTATGTACTATTATAGGACTATATTCTACAGGTTGTGAACAATAATTTTGAATTTGATATTTTAATAACTAATGACATTCCATAAAATGGCAGAGATTATTATAAAATATTGAAACAGTTTGTAATTTTATTTGGTTCCATATGTCCTTAGGAATAACAGAAAAATATAATGTTAGGTTTCCTCTTCAAAATCCTGGACTGTTAAAGAAATGGTTATCGGCTGTAAGACGTGAGAAATTTAACCCAACAGAGCCTGCTCAGGTCGTTTCTGGAAGTCTAATGGCAACAGGCTTCTTAAATCAGATGCAGTTCTTTCTGTGTTTAATTTTCCTCCTCATCTTACAAATGTAACCATGGTTATACTTTCAGTAATAGACCTATTGAAATGCTATTATATGTCTATTTAAAGATAGCAAACAACCGCAAATTTATAGCATATTTTGCTTGTATAGCCTAATACAAACTGCCAAATCTAAATGCATAGTCAACATTTTTATAATACAATCTATAGGCCTACGAATATTCAGGATTATTATTTTTAGTTCATATATTATTTCATATTGAACAAGAAAATAGTCCGACATCACCTCTTTAAATCAATTCTATTTAGGCCTATTAACCAATAGGTGAGCATTAGATTGTATGGTTTTAATTTAATTTCTTTACATTTTTATTTAATTATAGTTGCATTCATTCACTTAATCACAACATATTTCATGAACCCGAAGGGCTATGTCCAAAGTTCTCTATGCAATTTATATAATTCACGAAAATTACTGACAAACTACTGGGAATGTCAAGATAGGCCTATGATCTTGTTATTGTGTCTACATGCGATAAATACAGGTAATTACGTTTTGTTCTTACATTTATTTATAATAATATTACTCTCAACTCATGTTTCATTAATTTTTTCGTTATTTATGAGATTAAATACTGGTTGGTTTATGTTTCCTATTACGTTTAACAGCTGTATGTCGTCTGCTAAATGATTTCTTGCCTACAAGATGGCGGCGAGCGACCACTTCTATTTGGAGCCATTTCACGCCGTCTGCGCAGCTGGTGGTGTGGGGACTTGATTGCATGTATAACATGTTAAAGGGAAATATATATTTTATTTGCATATCATATCGATTAAACGCAGAAACTATCGATTCCAAATTCTTGTAACCGTTCGCAAAGTGCAAATCACGGGCAAGGGCGCCCATATGATATTTTCCAGAGGGGGCCAATTTTTTAAGTAATTAATTTTTTGTCGTTTTAACTTCTTGGGTCACTTTGTAATATTATATTAATAATATAATAAGTGCAACTATGACATGGTCAGAAAATAATTTCGGGAGGGTCGGTAGGGGGGTTTGGGGGGTTCACACCCGGAAAATTAAAAAAAATATTGAACTGACGAAAATCACATTTTATGCTAGTTTAGCACTAAAAAATTAGTTGGCAAATTTGTTTACCATACCTTAAGACATGCCAACGTAAACAGGAAAGCATTACCTAAGTCGGGGGTCGATCCCCGAAAATTTTTAAATATTGAACTATTGAAATTCACATATGCTATTTTAGCACTGAAAAACTAGTTAGAAAATTTGTTTACCATACTCTTAAAACATGCCAAACGTAAACAAGAAATCATTACCTAAGTCGGAAATCGACCCCCCGAAAATTTGTAAATATTGAACTACTGAAACTCAGAATTTATGTTATTTTAGCACTGAAAAACTAGTTAGCAAATTCGTTTAAGGCATGCCAACATAAACAAGAAATCGTTACCAAAGTCGGGGGTCCACCCCCGGAATGTTTTTAAATATTGAACTATTGAAAATTACATTTTATGCTATTTTAGCACTGAAAAAACTAGTTAGCAAATTAGTTTACCATACCATAAGACATGCCAATGTAAACAAGAAATTATTACCTAAGTTGGGAGTCCATCCCAGGAAAATTTTAAAACATTGAACCAATGAAAATCACATTTTACGCCATTTTAGCAATAAAAAACTAGTTAGCAAATTTCTTTACCATACCTTAAGACGTGCCAGTGTAAACAAGAAATCATTCCTAAGTCGGGAGTCAACCCCAGGAAATTTTTTAAATATTGAACTAATGAAAATCATATTTTATGCTATGTTAGCACTGAAAAACTAGTTAGCAAATTTGTTTACCATACTGTAAGATATTCCAACGTAAACAAGAAATAGTTACCTAAGATTCTGCTTCCATGTTGTCAATTTGGTAAAACTTCTACAAACTTTTCATGTCTCTATTCACTTATAAATAATGGTCCTGACTATGGAAACAAAAAAGAAAAACACCTGACTATAATTATTAATATACATTTTTTCCTTTCCCTGAGAGCCGGGGGGGGGGGGGCGGGTATGGGTGCCCATGATCACGGGTAAGTTACAGACTGGACATGCGCAGTACAACAAATTCTCAAGCAGTCACGCATCTGCTTTGCGAACAAACCTACTGTTCTCGTGGTTTGTATTTCCCGCTCATCAAGTTCAAGGGAAGTGTTGTTTGAGTTTTATAATTTTAATAATAAAAGGAGTACGCTAATTAAGTGGTAAAAATTTAACTGGACAGTTATGAGGAAATGTATACAACAAAGAATATGTCTGAAAAACATTACATTGTTTTCTTGACTTTTTATTTTTGTTTCCCGTAGTGTAAACCACTACGGCGATTACAAAGCAAGCACGAGTTCAGCTTTGCTTCACCCCATTTTGCAAGCAGTTGTGGTGAAAGAACGTATTTGAGAGCGTGTTTCACGTTTCGTGTCTCAAAGGACTTAAAGGTAATATGCTGTACTATACGAACATTAGCCTGTACAATTAAGAAGTTAATGTAGAGTTGTAGGCATGATTTTTTGGAATGTATAGTAAAGTTTTATAGAATGTTCTTACAGTTTTGCCTGTTGGAAGCCATGTGGTCCCTCACAGTATGGTGAAGATAATTCACAGCCCCAACTTGTAATAGCAATTGTGATAACATTTTCTTAAATTGAAACCTTTATTGTATTTTTGTAGAATGCGTTACGTGGCCGCTTATTTGCTTGCTGCCCTAGGCGGCAAAGACAACCCCAGTTCTGCAGACATTGAGAAGATCCTTAGTTCCGTTGGTATTGAAGCCGATGGGGAAAAATTGAAGAAAGTAATCAGTGAACTGAATGGAAAGAACATTGAAGAGTTGATAGCTGCTGGTTTGTAAAGATATAAGAGTATTAATGCATGCATTTTGTGGGGTTTATATAGGCTAACTGGGATAAAATTTAGTACAGGGCCCTCAAAAATTGTCTGTCCCACGTTGATATGCTATGAATGCCGAAGTCCCGAGACTAGGAATGGAGGCAACATCTGAAGTAACTGCTGCCAATATATGCACCAAAACTCCAGAAATGATAGGAAGACACCAGGACGGCTTATCCTGTAGTGTAGAGTTTAAGGCGAAAGATAGATTTATGCTACGCACCGGCGAAGCTCCACCCGCTCGTTTCTCCTGCTGCTGACCCTTGCTTCTGAGCCAATGCACATGCTACTGCTTGCTTCCCCTACATCTATCAGGAAAATGGTACTTTACGACACCTGAGTCCCCACTCCTCTCAATCCCTCCCCTAGAGGCAGCATTTGAACTACTAGCAGTGACTGTAGCGCCATCTCTTACGCAACTGATGAAACAGAAAAAATAATTTGGCAAGGATATAGTTTCCGACTCACCCTGCTCCCCTTTCCATCGGCCGCTTCCCCTCACCGCCTACCACGCATCTTCCCCCGCGCAGCTATGGCTCATGCCGGCCGCTACTGCCGCTTTCTGTGTTAAGCCCGCAGCTTGCTCTAATAATTGCAATTACCATTATAAAAAACAACAAAATAAAATTTCACGAATTATAGAAAATGTCGAACAATTAAAAAAATACCCTTGTACCAAACATCTCATTTCACGATCTTTAAACACCGATTTGATAATATAAAAAATCGAAATTTACATAATATTTCCCAATTTTTAAAAACGCCGTGTTATGATATAAAACATGGCTCAATCGATGCAGAAAAATTCCCTTGCACCAACAGTACTCTTTTCGGTAAACTTCAACATTAGAGTTAGTTGTGATGAGGCGGTCACTGCCTCCCAAATACTACGTCAGATGGAGGAGGCACTGCGGAAGTCAAAACGCGTGCTGAATATAATATTATAGGGCTGCCAATACTGTAAAAATATAATGTTTTCCATCTTCACCGCCAAATTCGAATGTGTTAAATTCACAATCCACAACAGTATCATAACTTACGTTAAAGTTGAGATTACCAATGAGCAGATGCACACGAAACTAAAATATATTTCCTGGGTGGTGCAGTCAGTAAGGCAGAGTTTCAAAATTGGCAGGAACAGTTCAGAAGATGTACACATAATAAATGAGCGAAAGTCCCATGGCTGTAGATGCACACGGAACTAAAATATATTTCCTGGGTGGTGCAGTCAGTAAGGCAGAGTTTCAAAATTGGCAGGAACAGTTCAGAAGGTGTACACATAATAAATGAGCGACAGTCCCATGGCGGTAGATGCACAAGAATATTAATAAGCAGTTTCTTCCGCACTTCGAGAAAATTCCGATTTTCCATTAGTGTCACACATTTCTCGCAGAAAAAGAGGGACCTTTTCAAAGAAAAATTCATTCTGTGTAGGATAAATTTTTTTCCAACTTGAAATCCGTGTGTTATCTATAATTCGACCCTTCTGAACACGAATATAACAATAATAATAAGCAGTTCCTTCCGCACTTCGAGAAAATTCCGATTTTCCATTAGTGTCACAAATTTCTCGCAGAAAAAGAGGGAACTATTCAAAGAAAAATTCATTCTGTGTAGGATAAATTTTTTTCCGACTTGAGTTACATGTGTTATCTATAATTCGACCCTTCTGAACACGAATATAACAATAATAATAAGCAGTTCCTTCCGTACTTCGAGAAAATTCCGATTTTTCCATTAGTGTCACACATTTCTCGCAGAAAAAGAGGGACCTATTCAAAGAAAAATTCATTCTGTGTAGGATAAATTTTTTCCCAACTTGAAATCCGTGTGTTATCTATAATTCGACCCTTCTGAACACGAATATAACAATAATAATAAGCAGTTCCTTCCGCACTTCGAGAAAAGTCCGATTTTCCATTAGTGTCACACATTTCTCGCAGAAAAAGAGGGAACTATTCAAAGAAAAATTCATTCTGTGTAGGATAAATTTTTTTCCGACTTGAGTTACATGTGTTATCTATAATTCGACCCTTCTGAACACGAATATAACAATAATAATAAGCAGTTCCTTCTGCACTTCGAGAAAATTCCGATTTTTCCATTAGTGTCACACATTTCTCGCAGAAAAAGAGGGACCTATTCAAAGAAAAATTCATTCTGTGTAGGATAAATTTTTTTCCAACTTGAAATCCGTGTGTTATCTATAATTCGACCCTTCTGAACACGAATATAACAATAATAATAAGCAGTTCCTTCCGCACTTCGAGAAAATTCCGATTTTCCATTAGTGTCACACATTTCTCGCAGAAAAAAGAGGGAACTATTCAAAGAAAAATTCATTCTGTGTAGGATAAATTTTTTTCCGACTTGAGTTACATGTGTTATCTATAATTCGACCCTTCTGAACACGAATATAACAATAATAATAAGCAGTTCCTTCCGCACTTCGAGAAAATTCCGATTTTTCCATTAGTGTCACACATTTCTTGCAGAAAAAGAGGGACCTATTCAAAGAAAAATTCATTCTGTGTAGGATAAATTTTTTTCCAACTTGAAATCCGTGTGTTATCTATAATTCGACCCTTCTGAACACGAATATAACAATAATAATAAGCAGTTTCTTCCGCACTTCGAGAAAATACGGATTTTCCATTAGTGTCACACATTTCTCGCAGAAAAAGAGGGAACTATTGAAAGAAAAGTTCCATTGATGGAAAATCGAAATTTTCTCGAAGTATATAAGGAACTTGTTATTATTATTGTTATATTCGTGTTCAAAATGGTCGAATTATAGGTTACACATGTAACTCAAGTCCGAAACATTTTTTTCCTACACTGAATGAATTTTTCTTTGAATAGTTCTCTCTTTTTCTGCGAGAAATGTGTGACACTATTGGAAAATCAGAATTTTTCTCGAAGTGTGGAAGAAACTGCTTATTATTATTGTTATATTCGTGTTCAGAAGGGTCGAATTATAGATAACAGATGTAACTCAAGTCGGAAAAAAATTTATCCTACACAGAATGAATTTTTCTTTGATTAGTTCCCTCTTTTCCTGCGAGAAATGTGTGGCACTATTGGAAAATCGGCATTTTCTCGAAGTGCGGAAGAAACTGCTTATTATTATTGTTATATTCGTGTTCAGAAGGGTCGAATTATAGATAACACATGTAATTCAAGTCGGAAAAATATTTATCCTACACAGAATGAATTTTTCTTTGAACAGTTCCCTCTTTTTCTGCGAGAAATGTGTGACACTAATGGAAAATCGGAATTTTCTCGAAGTGCGGAAGGAACTGCTTATTATTATTGTTATATTCGTGTTCAGAAGGGTCGAATTATAGATAACACATGTAACTCAAGTCGGAAAAAAAATTATCCTACACAGAATGAATTTTTCTTGGAATAGTTCCCTCTTTTTCTGCGAGATATGTGTGACACTAATGGAAAATCGGAATTTTCTCGAAGTGCGGAAGAAACTGCTTATTAATATTCTTGTGCATCTACCGCCATGGGACTGTCGCTCATTTATTATGTGTACACCTTCTGAACTGTTCCTGCCAATTTTGAAACTCTGCCTTACTGACTGCACCACCCAGGAAATATATTTTAGTTCCGTGTGCATCTACAGCCATGGGACTTTCGCTTATTTATTATGTGTACATCTTCTGAACTGTTCCTGCCAATTTTGAAACTCTGCCTTACTGACTGCACCACCCAGGAAATATATTTTAGTTTCGTGTGCATCTGCTCATTGGTAATCTCAACTTTAACGTAAGTTATGCTACTGTTGTAGATTGTGAATTTAACACATTCGAATTTGGCGGTGAAGATGGAAAACATTATATTTTTACAGTATTGGCAGCCCTATAATATTACATTCAGCACGCGTTTTGACTTCGGCAGTGCCTCCTCCATCTGACGTAGTATTTGGGAGGCAGTGACCGCCTCTTCACAACTAACTCTAATGTTGAACATTGCCCTCTTTTCGTAACAAACAAAATATTTCAAAATTTGAAAAAGTGATTCTTGCGTTAACACTCGCGAATGCATGAAGTCACCCTTAGTACCTATATATACATGAAATCTTTCTTCACTGCTCAACTGTCATTCGCGGCGTAGTGGGTTCAGACTCCTAGCTATAACGCTAGAGGTTCCGATAGATAGGTAGGGTGACGAGGAGGTGAGAGGAAGAGAGGAAAGAGACGGGAAAGAAAGAGAAGAAAGGAAAAATAAATTATTTTTCTCCCCACCCAAAACCCCTACTTTCCACGCGGTAGTGGTGGGGGACTTGGGTGAGTCGCAATATATATTTTTCCCAATAATTTGTTCTCTTCTTGGGAAAAACCAAGTACAAGGTGCCAATTAAGCGGTAAACTTCTACTTCAGCGTAACTAATATCACTGCCTCCCTAATAATACGGCACTAGGAGATCGTGTTAGGTTACCAACAATTATGTTAGTTTAGGAGGCCTTGAAATTGGTTACGCTCAACTAGAAGATAACCAATTAAGCTCCTCCCATACTCACTATCGGGACCCGCCCGGGAAGGAGGGCTTTAGGGTGGGGACTATTTTAAACAGTGAGAGAGATCTATTAGGTAATGGTGGAACTAGTAGCAGGGTCATTCCAAATCAAATCATCCAGAGAAAACAACATTTTGCACCCCACCCCCTCAGATTTTCTTGAAATTTTTTTTACAGCATCTATGGATAAATATAACAACCCGTATTTTTCATTTTGTGCAAATTCACTTTAGTTTTTTTTTTATGATTTTTTTAAAAATTGCGTGTTTTTAGACAATTTGTTGCTAGGAGTGCAGGTTGAAAGTGGCACGTTTTGGTAAAAAATTATTTGTAAAGTTGTTACTTAATATTAAGTCATGAAACCCAACTGTTCTTACTTAAAATTTCACCAGGATTCCAAATATCTTATTGAAAATAACATTTGACTCACATAAAACTTTGTTTTTACTCTTCAAAGTTGGTGCTTCTGAAGTTTTTTCTTCCGTGCAGTCATATAAGTAGAAGTTCATAACTTTTTTCTGCCTGGTGGTATCAGGCTGAAAAGGGTCTCATTTGAAAGAGGATGAAACGTACTACAATAGTATCAAATAAAATTCATGGGTATTTGATGTTATCATGTTATAAAAAAAAGAAAAAGTTTTATGGATGAAAATTTCCATTTTAGCATTAACTGTTATCATTGCAAAAGTTAGATTAGTTATATTAATTTTATACAGCAATTAACATATAGATTTGTTCACTCTAATAGACCTAAAAAAGGAATCACAAATTTTGTTTTGAAATCTAGGGTATTGTTAAGAATTTTTTTAGGTGACAGTCAGGTGAAAAGTAGATCTGTAATATGCTAAAACATAATAATATAAGACATATTTTTTGTTTGAATGAAATTTAACTTTTACATGTAATGAAAGATTTTATTTTATGACTCTTTAAAAACCCAAAAATGAAATGATGTAATAATAAAAATTATTACAGTAATTAAAATATTTTATTAATCCAACAAAATTGGCATCAGATCATTTAAACATGATTGACCACAGGGTCCTGAATAAAATTAGTGCATGCCTCAACAGTTACAATACAAACAAATATAAATAGACACATAACATTAACATAAACAATGATTTTAACTGTTCACTTCTCTTGGAGACACAAGACCATTAAGTATAATATAAATGCCTGTGGAGAATACAAAGGGAGTCCTTTATTACTCCCAACAGGATGGTAGGTTTAGCATTATCATAATACAGTGAGTCCCACGCAAGAGTTGGCCAACGATGCGGGTTCCTGCGGCGCGGCGTGTACATCTCCAACTCCCGAGCGATCGAGTGAAATATCTACGCTAATAAAGCCGCGATGGGTATAATGATTCAGGTTCTCACATTTACAGTTAAAATTACAATGAAAATATAAACACGTACCTCATCACGAGATGTTGGAATTGTTCTCCTCTTGCATCCACACAATACTGGCACATTTTTAGAAAATTTTCTTTCACGCGCATAAGTTCAGCTTCCGAGATAAAGTTAATTTCTCTTGTGATTTTGTCTTTAAGTTCTTCTAATGTATGGGAAATTGACCTATACACTTTATTTTTCAAGTTTCCCCATAAATAATATTCACATAGCCTACTGTTAGAAGAAATTAAAGACAATATCGCATAGGCCTATCACAAGAGAAATGAACTCTGTCTCGGAAGCTGAACTTATGCGCGTGAAAGAAAATTTTCTAAAAAGGTGCCAGTATTGTGTGGATGCAAGAGGAGAACATTTCCAACATCTCGTGTGATGAGGTACGTGTTTATTTTCATTGTAATTTTACTGTAAATGTGAGAACCTGAATCATTACACCCATCGCGGCTTTATTATCGTAGATATTTCACCCGATCGCTCGGGAGTTGGAGCTGTGCCCGCCGTGCCGCAGGAACCCGCGTCATTGGCCAACTCTTGCGGGGGACTCACTGTAGTAAATCATGTGACTCACAGACAAGAGACCAAACAAAAGAACTTGTCAGTACAGGTCAAGTGGAACATTGGCTTCTCTTACCTCAGTTAGTTTTGAAACTCTGTTGTGACAGTTCATCTTAGTTCATTATTAACAAGTATGCTAATTGTGAACAGTAGTTTTGTGAAATAGTTTTTCTAATAAGTTAGAAAATGTGAGTTTTGGATTTAGTTTTTTGTGCAGTGAGTAAATTAGAATTGTTGATGAATTACAATATAGGCTAATTTAGGTAGACTACTTGCTGTAAAAATGAGTTCAGATGAAGAGTTGATGTTATCACCTAAAGAACAGTGCAGTGTGGGACTGATAACTAATTCCCAATGTCATAGTAAATATTTTACAGATAAGGAAGAAAATCTGATTGTTTCAAATTTACCTGATCAAGTACAGGAAATTCTTAGTTGGAGGATAGCAAGAACATTGACTCCTACTTCTAATGTATGTTTGCACCACTTTCTATACTATACAGAGTATTATGAAAATAAACAAATGAAGTGTTGTGACCCAAACAAAGTCCACAAAAAAGTAATTAAAGCAGGGTTAAGACTGATTACATTAAAATTTGCTAAAGAAGTAAAAAGCAAAAAAGGTATCGTATTAATTCCAGGCAAAAAGATTTGTGACAACTGCAGAAAAAAAGTTGTTTTGCATGATGATGATGAAGAAGAAGACAACGACCAGAAAAGTGTTTGTAGTCAGTCTTATGAAGGAGAATTTAGTGGCAGTAGTGTTTTAACACCTGCGAAGAAATCTAAAAAAATTGATACACCTTCAAAAGTTTTAGAAAAGTATGAATTAGACTCAAGTATGGCAACAATAGGAGTTTCACCAATAAAAGTTAAATCTTTAGCATCAGGATCAAAGGTAAAATATGCCAAACGAAAAATAAATGAAATTAAAAATAAAATGCAAACAAAGGTTGCACGTGTTTTGAGGCTACCAGAAAATGAACTACAATCTGATTCTTCAATTTCATCAACAGAATCTATATCTCCAGTAGCACAAAAGGCCCAAGATTTGGACCACCTAGTCAATGCCATCACAAACCTTTTTTTGGCCAGAACACAAAAATACTGGAAGGGAGGATAAGTTCTGGGCCCCTTTTACAGACATAATTTGCTCCATAGATATAGGCCTACCAGAATTAAGTTCTCAAGTCGGACGAATGATGTTCAGTCTTTCAAAAAAAAGTGAAAAAAAAAACATTAATGCTGCCTGGCCAAGGAAAGATTAGGCCAAACACATTGGTAAGTCATAAAATTGCATTATCTTTAAGCACACCCAAGCTACCTTTCTTTTTAATCCTACCTAAAAATCTTAAATATTAGGCTAGGGCCTATCCTTGATATCAAATTGAATTTATGACTAGTATTTTTAAGCCTAATAGAGTGTACAAGCTGTATTAATTGTTGTATAAAATCAATATAACTAATCAACCTTTTGCATTGATAACAGTTTAACGCTAAAATGGAAATTTTCATCTATAATACTTTTTTCTTTTTTTATAACATGATAACATCAAATACCCATGAATTTTATTTGATACTATTGTAGTACGTTTCATCCTCTTTCAAATGAGACCCTTTTCAGCCTGATACCACCAGGCAGAAAAAAGTTATGAACTTCTACTTATATAACTGCACGGAAGAAAAAACTTCAGAAGCACCAACTTTGAAGAGTAAAAACAAAGTTTTATGTGAGTCAAATGTTATTTTCAATAAGATATTTGGAATCCTGGTGAAATTTTAAGTAAGAACAGTTGGGTTTCATGACTTAATATTAAGTAACAACTTTACAAATAATTTTTTACCAAAACGTGCCACTTTCAACCTGCACTCCTAGCAACAAATTGTCTAAAAACACGCAATTTTTAAAAAAATCATAAAAAAAAAACTAAAGTGAATTTGCACAAAATTAAAAATACGGGTTGTTATATTTGTCCATAGATGCTGTAAAAAAAATTTCATGAAAATCCGAGGGGGTGGGGTGCACACCCCTGGATGATTTGACTTGGACTGACCCAGCAGCGCAGAGACATCTGGCGGAAATAGGCTACTAGAAACACAGAAAATTTTATTTTGTATTTTCCCCTTTTCTCCTCTTTTCCCTATTACCTCCCTTCTCTCCTTCACCCTACCTACCTATTTGGGACCTATTCCTATCCTAATAATTTTCGCACCTACGGAGATTCGATCCCGGGACCGCTAGCGTTAATAGTCTATCGCTTTAACTATTATGCCATTAGTGATCGTTGCAATAAAAATCGAGAATTCTTCTAGCCTGTTTACTACAGAGATGTGTAATACATGATAAATAGTAAGGATATTGTTTTATTTGTGAAATGTTATGTTGGTTCTGAAAATAGCATTTCTGGTTCTAGAGAAGTTTTAAATGGGACAGATGTATATATTAAATAGGCTATGTTATGAACGAAGTTGTCGTTTGGGTATCAAACCTTTTATATCTAAAATAAAACTCTTCCCTGTGCAATATCATAGTATGTCCTCTCTCGTATTTTGAATATTTGGTACAAGGGGCACTCTCGCATCATTGTAATCGTATTTTCAATATTTGGTACAAGGGGTAGGGAATGTCGAGTGAGTCAGCTGTTAAGTGTACATCCGTGTGCTCCTTGATGATGCAAGGGCAAGTTTATAGTTTGCGACTCACCTTGCTCCCCTTTCCATCGGCGCGATCTTCCCGCGCGCATCTTCCCCGCTATATGTTTAATGTTTAATAATCACACCTTACAGCAATATAACATGCAATAGGCTTAGTCAAAATATAATAAAATAACATACAAATTCAAATAAAACTTTCATCCAAATATTCTTGCACAGTGTACCAATTCTTATTCAGTAGTAATACTTTGAGTCTTTTCCTGAAAGTGTCAATGCTTCTAATTCTTTTTAATTCGTCAGGTAACTTATTAAAAAATTTGGTACTTAGGACTATATGACTCTCTGTAGTTTTCTTCAGTCGATACCTGGGAATCTCTAGAAGATTGTTTCCTCTGGTATAATGAAAGTGAATATCCTTCCTAGTAGTTTGCTCATCCACAGCACTATGAACCCATAAGATACAAGAATATACATAAATTGAAGAAAGAGTCAAAACATTCAGATTTTTAAAAATTGGTTTACAGTGCTCCGTAGGGCCAGATCCAGTGATTATCCTTACTGCCTTCTTTTGAAGAAGAAATACATTTTTTGCACCCGTACTATTTCCCCACAGAATTACCCCATAATTTAGATGAGAATGAAAAAAAGCAAAGTAAGCATGTAATAATGTGCTAGGTGGAAGAAGCTGTTTGAGTCTTCTCAATAGATAAATTACCTTAGACAGCTTACTGCAAATATGTTCAATGTGGCAATGCCAATCCAACTTACTGTCCATCCAAAACCCCAATAAATTTACAGGTTTCGAAATTTCTTCGGTGTTTCTGAGACTAAATACAATAGTCTGGGTTTTACTCAGGTTCAGCCCCAGTCCATTGGCATTAAACCAATTAGTCAGCCTAGCCAAAGTATTATTCATATCAATCTCTTTGTAGTCGTTAAATGCTTTCAGTACAGTTGTATCATCAGCATATGCAGTTATTTTTTCTGGTATCGCAGCAGGAAGATCATTTACCGCAATAAGAAACAGAAAAGGCCCCAATAAAGAACCCTGAGGCACCCCAATAGTAACAGGTTTCTCTGAAGATCTAACACCATCCACCTCAACTATTTGTTGTCTATTACAAAGGTAGGACTGTATAATATTATTTTCAATGTCCTTAACACCGCTACTAAGTGCCGGTAATGCAGCTTGCTGTGTTAAGCCCGCAGCTTGCTCTAATAATTGCAATTACCATTATAAAATACAAAATAAAATTTCACGAATTATAGAAAATGTCGAACAATTAAAAAAATACCCTTGTACTAAACATCATATTTCACAATCTTGAAACACTGATTTGAAAGAAAAAAAATCACAATAACAAAAGACCCTTGCACCATACATAATATTTCACAATTTTTAAAAACGCCGTGTTATGACATAAAACATGGCTTAATTGATGCAGAAAAATTCCCTTGCACCAACACTACTCTTTTCGTAACAAACAAAACATTTCAAAATTTGAAAAAGCGATTCTTGCGTTAACACTCGTGAATGCATGAAATCACCCATAAAGTAACTCAAATATATGAAATCTTTCTTCACTGCTCAACTGTCACTCGTGGCGTAGTGGGTTAAGACTCCTAGCTATAACGCTAGGGGTTCCGGTCGATCCAAAATTTACGGTTAGGAATAGGTCTCGAATAGGTAGTTAGGGTGAAGAGGTGAGAGGAAAGAGACGGGAAAGAAAGAGAAGAGAATAAAGGAAAAATAAATTATTTTTCTCTTTCACCAGTTCCATACTAGATGCCGCCACCGTCGCTACTCTGCTAGTAGTTCTAATGCCGCCGCTAGGATCTCCCCGCCCAAAACCCCTAATTTCCATGTGGGTCCCATTAGAGTAGTAGTGGTGGGGGACTCGGGTAAGTCGCAATATATATTTTTCCCTATGCAAGTGTGGGAGTAGTCTCAAACTCTTCGTTTGACCTTGAAGAAACATAATTTTGATGGTGCCACTCGTGAAAATGGTGCGGGCAAAAAACAAAATGGCCACCATCGCAAACACGCGTTCCCATTTTCTGTTGGGATTATGAAAAAAGTTTGAAACAAGAAATGTAGCTACATAGATTCTGTATAGAAAAGGTTATTACAACTATTTACGTAGGATCAACCATTTTCTCATAAAAAGTACTATATTTTTCAAAATTAAAAATGAATATGTCTCAGTATGAGGGTTTTGCAAGTGCATATTTACATGCTTGACATGCTTTCGAAAGATTTTGCATTTTTCCTCAGCCATGGCATAAAAAGGTTCGTTCAGCTAGGTTCAATTTACAGAGCACTTGGACCTCTGAAAGCCTCTGCACTCCCTGGATTACACGCAATTTCAGGAGCTGATGTAACAGGATCATTTGCTGGCCAAGGTAAAATAAAGTGGTGGAAAGCTTTTAATTCCGCAAGTGATACGCTGCTAGAAGCTTTGGCTAAATTGGGGACTACACTGTCACTCACTGAAAAGCTCAGGACTAACTTGGAAGCGTTCATTTGTCAGCTTTGTATCTCCAAAACAACACTGACCGACATAGGAGCTGTGCGGTGGTTGTTTTTTACAAAGAAACAATGCCAAAATGAGAACCTTCCTCCAACAAGATCTGCACTGGATCCGGCATTACTAAGTTCATTATTATAACCTTGTATGTGTTGAATGGAATCAGGACCTAATTCAGTATCCCAATAACCCACCACTCACAGATTTTTGATGGAAAAAAAGTAGGGAGTGCATTCAAGTCTGTTACTTGTACCAACCCTTGTGCACCAGACTTTATCTTGAAACTTTGTCGCTGCTCATGCTCCAGAAGGCATTGCTCTCCTCCATGTCAGTCAAATGGACTCCGTTGTTCTGAAATGTGCACTTCTGAAGGTAATCCCGACCATTGTGACGATATGGGAGAATGCGAGCTGGACTATGATGAAAATTTAGGTCTAAGTGAGGTTTGTATTGAAAGTGACAATGATTATAATTAAAAATGTAATTGTAGGGGTGTATCCACTGTCTACAGGCCTATTAATCTGCAAACATTGTATTTCTTCCACAGTATTTTCGTTAAAGCTTAAAACTTTAGTGGTACTTTTTATTTTTCAGTTTCCTATGGCACAACATAAGGGAAAGGGCTAAATTTTAATTTATTAGTTTTTAACGTATTAATTATTGTTAGAATTATCCAGTGGCCATGTAAATGATGTCAAACATGTAAATATGCACTTGCAAAACCCTCATACCGAGACATATTCATTTTTAATTTTGAAAAATATGAAAGTATTTTTTATGAGAAAACCGTTGATCCTACATAAAAGTTGTAATAATCTTTTCTGTGCAAAATCTATGTAGCTACAATTCTTGTTTCAAAATTTTTCGTAATCCCAACGGTTACTGCTATAAGTAGGAAAACGTGTTTGCGATGGTGGCCATTTTGTTTTTTTCCTGCACCATTTTCAAGAGTGGCACCATCGAAATTGTTCCTCCAAGGTCAAACGAAGAGTTTGAGACTACTCCCACACTTGCATCATCAAGGAGCACACGGGAGCCTGTTTTTGTACATTTGACAGGGGACTATATCATTATTTAACTAAATGCAGAAGCTTTCTACCCTTCCATAGAATAGAATTTATTCGTCATTAAGTATTTACAAAAATACATGGACTTCATCAAATAAAATATACAAGATAATGTACAGTAAGTATAATATAAAATAAGTTATATAGGCCTATCTACATTATAGTACAAGGTCTAATACAAGGGCTGTTCAATAAAGAATGATCATAATTTTTTTACGTTCATAGTTTATCACGCTAAACGTTTTCCTTATGATATGTGTTAGCTTGATGCGTCATGCACGCCATGTCTCATGTCTCAAGATTTCTGTCTGTGAGACGCCTGCAAGTGCAGACATGTTCAATATCGCCTACGGCTTCTATGGAGGTGACGGGCGACGAGCAATATGCGGCTTTAGACTAAAAAAATCTTCAGATGAGGCCTATGGAGACTTTGTTTTTTCCCTACAGCACAGCTAGAAGATGGTATAAAATTTTTAAAGAGGGAAGACAATCAATATCAAAAGAAGGTGGACCCGGCGCTCCAGTTACTGCTCTGTTCAGGAGTCAGCAGCCTTGGGACCCACCGTGCACAAACATGTGTCATGTGCAATTTTTCTGTCACCATGTGAGTGGCACCCAGTAACATTTTCAAGAATTCAGAAAGTGATCTTAAACTTATTCATCGATCCTTTCTCACTATAACAGCAATGGTGCTGACCTTTTCTTCTGTCAGAGCAGTAACTGGAGCGCCGGGTCCACTTTCATTTGATATTGATTGTCTTCCCTCTTGAAACATTTTATACCATCTTCTAGCTGTGCTGTAGGGAAGAACAAAGTCTCCATAGGCCTCAGCTGAAGATTTTTTTAGTGTAAAGCAGGATTTTAAAGCCGCATATTGCTCGTCGCGCGTCACCTCCATTGAAGCCATAGGCGATATTGAACATGTCTGCACTTGCAGGCATCTCACAGACAGGAATCTTGAGACATGACTTTAAAACTTCACCACACGTGCATGACACATCAAGTTATCACATATCATAAGGAAAACGTTTAGCGTAATAAACTATGAACGTAAAAAAATTGTGATCATTCTTTATTGAACAGCCCTCGTACAAAATAACAAAACTAAGCCTATAATAAATGCCCTAATCAACAATACAATTTCCAATTAATAGGAAAAAAGTCATCAGTGCAGTAAAGGCACTCAGAGATTAATACATGTTTAATATTTTTCTTAAATTTCACCAATGGTAATGTTTTTAATTGTTCAGGGATAGGTATAGTTGTATACAGTGGCGTAGGAAGGGGGGTGCGGACCGCCGTGTCATCACCTGGGGGGTGACAAAGTAAAAATATGTCTTTGTAAGTAAATAATCGCTTAAGAGAATTTAAAGACAATAATAATATTACTTAAAACAATTAAATAAGCTTAACAACTTTCTACAAGTCAACATGCGTATTGAAACTTCTTTTAGTTTTAAATTCTGTCAGCAAAGGTACCGGTAATAAAACGCGGCTGATCTGGCCGCTGTTTTGATAGGAACAATAATGTTGTGGTTAGGGGAGGAGTGTTTATTTCTGTTGATGCTTGTCCCTGCAGTTTTATTAATTTAAATGAGACTTCAACAATCGGAGATATTTTATATCACTTAAGCCGCAACCAATTCTACCCGCGGTGGCTGACTGACGAAAATAATTGACTCCGAAGTCTCCTTCAATCTAGATTTTGAACTGGGATGTGCGCATATTTAAGAATAGATTATTAATAATACAGTTCCGTAAAATAGTTACATTACTTGTTTATGAAATTATTAGGATCAACGTAAAACAATTATGTATAAATCACATAACTTCCTCTGCCCAAATAAAAGTTAGCCTCCCCTTAAAAATAAGAGAAAGTTGTCGCCAATCTTCGTGTCACATCCCCAAAAGGTACTTAACCCAAATACAAAATTTTGTTTTCGTACGATTTTCCGTTGCAAGGGGCCGTATTGCAAAGAGCCCGTATTCAGAGTGGGTGGCTCATAACTACCCTTCAGAGAATTATTTTGAAAAAGTCTTTCAAATTAAAGTTTTTGTTCTATAAGCAACCCACGTGCGAAATTTAAAGAAAATCGTTAGAGCCGTTTTCGAGAAAACTTTCTTTATGTAGAAATAAGGAAAACTTTTATCCAATCTTTGGTTCACATCTTGAAAGGTATCTGACATAAATACAAACTTGTTTCCTTTTATCAAAATTCATCTTTAAAAAATTCGAGATTTCGCTTGGAAAACAAAATATTAAAAAATCACTCAAAAAATAAAAGTTTGCACAATTTCGGGGGTGAATTTTGGCCTGGGTGTTTGCTTTATTAACGGTAACACCTTCAGTCTGTCGCTCACGAAAACAATATATATCTGTCTGTCTATAACGTACTTTAGATTAATAATAATAACATTTATTGTCGTTTAACAGTACAATATACAATGTACTGCATAATATGCTTGATATGTATGTCATTCCTTCTAACAAAATTGGCTGAATTAGGTTAGCTATGTTTTATATGCATGAAGCAGCACAACTTTTCTACAGCTTAATATGCAAGGCATTCATCCCGATCAAGAAAAGACATGCCCAAAGGTGATTTGATAGCGAATGTTACACTCTAAGGAAAGTCACTCTGCGATCGCTGCACATAGCAAAATGTACAAACAAGACAGGATTTAGAATATTACGCCTCGAAGAGGAAAGAGTACAAACTGCTATTGAAAACAAAAAGAAGCGACTTCATAGAAGTCGAAGCCAAGAAAACCGCAGAAAAGGCGAGATCATCTCACTAAGGAAAAAACAAGCACACAAGGCCACAGAGTTACCAATAGAGACATGGGAGAGGCACTTCACAGAGATTCTGAACTTAAATAGAGTAGAAAAAGCTTACCAAGACATAACGACAGATGACACAGCAGAAGAATTCGCACAAATCACCCCAAAAGAAATCCTAGATGTCATCAAGTCTGCCAAGAAGGGAAAGGCAGCAGGGCCGGACAACATATTCATAGAGCACATAAAGGAAACTCAGGAACTATTATTACCAATCTGGACTGACCTGTTTAATCGGTGCATGCCAATAGGGTCAATTCCTGACGTGTGGAGAACGGTCCAACTAAGAATCCTGTATAAAGGGACAGGACACACAGAAGACCCAAACTCCTACAGGGGTATTGCACTTGAAAGCACGATCTACAAGATATTCACTACAGTGCTAACGAAAAGACTAACCAAAGAAGTGGACAAACTCATTCCGGATTGTCAGTTCGGCTTCAGAGGAAAAAGGCACCTTACAAGCAGTAAAGGGCCTACAAGAGGCAGCAGAACAGACATTAAGGCACCGAAAAGGGAAATACCATGTGGTCTTTATAGACTACAGAAAAGCATTCGACTTAATCAACAGGGAAGCCCTAGTAAACAAACTAGCAGGCATGTTGGGACACACACATCCCCTAACCAGAATTTTAAGGGTAATTTTGGGGTACAACTTCGTCGTTATAAACAACGGTGTGGTGATGTCAGAGGAAGTCAGGCAGACAAATGGCGTTCCACAGGGCGACCCCTTGAGCCCCCTGCTATTTAATATCTTAACAGCAGACATCACCGATATCATCAAGGACCTCCCTTTGGTGAAATTAATCATGTACGCAGATGATATGGCGCTAGCATTGCACTGTAGAGAAGATCTGCAAACAGCCCTCCAGAGGCTCGAACTATGGGCTTGTGAAAACAGCTTCAAGATTAATAAAAGCAAGACAGTGCACATGGTTTTCAGAAAAGGGGGGAAACTCGCAAATGACGACAAGCTATTAATACAAGATGAGAAACTGGAGACTGTAAACAGATTCAGATACCTCTGAATATAACTACAAACGACCCTGTTCTCCTACAGGATACATGTACAAGAAAGAGTATCAGCAGCCACGAAAGCCATACACAGAATTCAGAATATCAGGCAACTTTCCCTGAATACAGCAATGACCTTATTCAGCACAGTCATATTTCCAATAGCATCATATGGCATAGAGCTAATCTGGGAAAAGCTAACAAGCAGCGACCTTGCAAGACTAGAAGGTTTGAAGGCAAAATACCTCAAGAAAGCCTTAGGAGTTGGAATGTACGCTCCTTCAAGGATCGTTTATGAGCTAACGAGGGAAAGTTTCTTTGTGGAGGAATTGAGAATGCAATTTATGCTGCCGTCAACCGGCCCTTACCAAACGCATCTTGAGTCAAGAAGAAGCAAAAGAAAGGACATTGACCCAGACTTCTATGGCACAAGCGCAATGATGGATCGGGAGTGGACCTGCCAGGACCAAAGACACGTCATTGCGAGACTTGCAACCCACGGCTTTCATCACAAGATCTGTACAACCAAAAGATTCCACCAACCGAACGAGGAATGTGTGTGCTCGCTGTGCGATCAGAACTGCGAACGGTATCACATAGTGAACTGTAAAAAAAGAACACTATCAATTAGAGAATACAGCGAAAATTAAAATCTCATTTTAATGCTCTTTTGAGCGCCCCTTATGTATTTATTTATATGCACCATTGGTAGCACTGGTCACAATATGGTAACTCGAATCGATTCATAGATGGTTGATTCATAGTATACCATGATTTCGGAGCTTAGTTTTGTTTCTATATAACAAAGTAATTATTATTAATTACTTTGCATAATCCGTTGAGTTTACGAGTTACATCAGATAAGTTAGTTGCAGCTGCATCCATTGATAAACTCTAAAACTCTCCTGGGATTACCTTTGAGTATCCAAAAAATAACACTTGGAACTGTTCCATCTTTTAATAATTTAAATGAGGGGTGGTGACAAGAAATTTTCCGCACCGGGTACTACCTAAGCTTGCTACGCCACTGGTTGTATAGTTTGACTGAAACATAGTACCAATTCTTCTGTGATCTGCTATAGTTATACTGTTGTACGATAAGTTTATTTTTGTTCCTTGTATTGTAATCATGAAAATCACTATTATTATTAAAATTTTCTAAGCTGTTGTGAACATGACAAAGAGTAAAGAAAACATATAATGAGGGTAATTTTAACAAACCTAAGCTAATAAAAAGAGGCCTACAATGTGTGCGAACAGGCACTTTACAGATAATCCTAATTGCCTTCTTCTGTATAATAAAAATCCTCCTATCATGTGAGCTATTTCAACAAAGTATTATTCCATAGGAAAGTAAGCTTTGAATTTGTGCATGATATACTCTCAACAGAACATAGGAGTAAACTGTTACACTTAATCTCCTTAACATGTACATCCCCTTGGCCAATTTATTCGAGATATAATCAATATGGGTACTCCAGGTTAAATTTGTATCCAAGTAAACCCCTAAGGATTTAAGTGAATTTACATTGATGTCTCTACTAAAAGTAAAATGAATATCAGAGATTTTATGTGTTCAGGGAAAGACTATTTGCTGCACACCAATCTTCTAATACTGAATAGCTATTATTGAGGTTATGTTCAAGTTCTACTTTAGAGGCACAATTTAAAATTAGACCAAAGTCATCAGCAAAGAGGAAGCCATCATTTTTTACATTATCAATATTAATCGGTAGGTCATTGATGTAAATATTAAAAAGAATAGGTCCATGGATGGATCCTTGAGGGACGCCGCATTCAACTAATCTACCTTTAGACAAAATTCCATCTTTGTAAACAAACTGTGTCCTGTCACTTAAGTAAGTCAATATCAGTTTTACAGAACTTATCGAAAACCCATAGTGACTAAGTTTTTTCTCTATTATGTTATGTTGAACTGTATTGAAAAATCATTAGACCTAAAACCTACAGTATTGCCCTTTTCTAAATCGTTAATTACACCATTAACTAACCTAGCTATAGGGTTGCAAGTGTTCTTACCAGGTCGGAACCCATATTGCTTGTCAGTAAATATGTTGTTCGGCTCAAAGTATTTGGACATTTGTTCATGCCTTAAGGATTCATAGACTTTAGATATAATTGGTAAATAGATATGGTAAAGGTAAAGTGATCCCTATACAGGCCATGGAGGCCCAGAGGGTTCCAGGAGGTTGAGGCTCCCAGATTTTGGACATTCGGCACATGAAGGTGGTAAGGTTGTCAGCCTTACGCACCGGCCGCCTTTACCCCCAGGATTGCTCCTGGTACTCATTTCTGGTAGAGGCTGAGTCGACCCCAGGGCCATAGTGCCACCAGAAGGATTAGGCCAATTGAAAAACTCCATCGACCTCATCGGGAATCGAACCCGCGACCTTCCGGTTTGTAGCGCAGCGCCTCAACCACTACACTACAGCGTACCCCCTAAATAGATATGGGCCTATAGTTATTTTTATTACTTTTTACACCCTTCTTGTATAGAGGTAGAACTTAATATTTTTAAGATCTTTCGGAAAAGTACTATTAGCAATAATATAATCATTAAACAAATGAGTCAAAACCTCACACACAAAAGTAGCTGCCAATTTCAAGATCATTGAATTAATCCCGTATATATCCAAACATTTTTAGTTTCAGTTCTATAAATCTTTCTGCATCTTTTATATGCTACATTTAACTCAATAGTTTTGTAGAATTTAGACAGGCTATACAATTTGTTACAGTGTTCTTTGAATTTACCTAGTTCAGGTCTATACCACTTGTTATCAACTTTATTTATTTATTTATTTATTTTTATTTTTTATTTTTTACCTTTTAAGGTTTTCAGCTGGAAGGCACCATTTACAGACCACATGAAAAGTTCCATGAACTTTTTATATTTTTCATCCTTATCCTCTTGGGAATAAACCCAATTTATAGAGCGTAATAACTTAATAAATAATTTAACATGTCTTCACTAACAGTACTAAAAACTGACTTATTAACATCAATTCTGTTGCTATTAAGAAGTTTCTCACTCAATTTAATTTCTAAGAGAACAGCATCATGGTCAGAAAATAATGTGTGGATAAGTCTAGAGGACCATCTGCTATTGTGGATCTCAGTCACTATATTATCTATACAAGATCCCTCATTATTTAATCCAGGTCTGGTGATTTCCACCATGGTAGTTATATTTCGCCCAAAACAGTTAAATAAGTTAGCAAATCTCTTTTAAAGCTCTCATTGCCAATAAAATTTACATTAAAATCCCCACAAATTATTAGACTAAACGGTCAATCCATATCAAATCATCCAATGGGTGTTGCTGACATATTTTATTTTATTTTATTTTTAAGTATATATTTTCTGTTTCTATGTGTATCTGGGAGTACCGGTACAAAACAATTTTTTTTCACATTTTTATCTTAACGCTTTGGCTTCTGGTGGCCATTTTGCTTAGAAAGATCTGTCATTTTATGCTTTTTCAAAGGTTAGCGGTAAGTTAAATAACTATTTTATTTATGAAGATATCAACATGAAATAAAAATTCTCTTAATCTACAAGAAACAGTCTACAATTCATGTTATGACCAAAAATTTGTTAGGTCTTAAGGAATTAATCTAAAACTTTATTAGAAAATCCAGTTTTGATTAGAAAAAATTAACGACTTTATAAAACTTTTTTTCTTAGAAGGGATGAAAACACATGTTTAATATTTTCCCCCCACAAAGATATAGTAGATCACTAGATGCTAGTAAAATTTGAGATCATTTATATATAAATCCTTTAGGTTTTATGAGTCTTCAAATATCGAGATTTTGTAAAATTGTTGATTTTCAAATTAAAATATCTCAAATGGGACTGAACAGGAAAATCTGAAATTTTCTAAAAAAATATTCTTCTAGTGGCTAGTAATCAACATATAAAATTTCATCACTGTGTTCTGACCAGAAGTATTTTATTTTTAATAAAGAAAATGCTAAAAAACAACACTGGCAAATGAGCGAATAACACACTGTTAAAATACAATAAAAATTCTCAAAATAATATAATTATTTGTTGTTGCTAGTAAAATTAAATATGTCATAAAACTAACATAGGCCTATTAAATGTTCCATGGTAGTAGTCATAGTGATCAATACTCCAGCAGAAGGAGACCATATTGCCACATTCGCTGAGCAAGCCAGAATATGCTGACTTGAAAAAGGCAAGTCTCTACAGACTCCTCTATAGCTCCTTTGTTCAGTAATCAGTAGCTGTGCTTGAATGAAGATAGACTATCAAAAACTTCAGTTAAAAAATTGTTTATTTTAACGATGGAGCTGGTAGCCAGTACAAAAACAAAAATAACTTCTTGAAAATTTGCAATCACTTTGATCTTAAGCTAAATGGCGTTTTTTTTTCTTTTCTTTTCTTTTCTTTCCACTTCTCATGTAAAGAATTCCTGCGATGGGATTGGAGGGGCTACAAAGAGGGCTGTCTCGATGGCTAGTTTGCAAAATTATATTTGGACCAGATACTTTCAGCAGAAGGTATTTCCTATATATTTGTACCTTTACAAGAAGTGGAAACATATGAAGCAAAGCTGAGCCAAAAGTTTAAATAAATGTAAAAAGTTACCTGAAACAAGAACATACCACAAGTTTGTTCCACAAAATTCTAGCATCATAAGGTGTTACATTCACTCAAAAAGTGATATTTATAGTGAACATAGTGTTTCCATTTTGCCCGAATTTGAAATAAGATCTTTCAAGGTAAAGGACATTGTTAACTGCATTTATGATAAGAACTGGTGGATTGGTGAAATTGAAAACTTGAATTTTGAGAACAATGACTTGATGATTCATTTTTACCATCCACACGATCCTCAAACATCATTCAAAATTTATAAGAATGATAGAGTGTGGGTACTGGTAAAGAAGATTTTGAAGAAATTGTCAACACTGAAAATTACATTATCTAAGAAAAATTGTCTAGGTGCAAATATTCCGTCTATATAACTTAGTGGTTTCTTTTGAACAAATACAATAGAAGGAAAATAACTTTTTGTCCAGGGTGAGTTTGAACAAAAGAACAATAAACACATTATAGGCCTACTATAGATCGTCCCAGCCTTAAAAGACAGTATTGAGTTAAATGTAGTATTTGCATCTCACTTGCACTCGTACGTTCTGCAATTAGCTTCGTCCTTTTCTATCCCGACAATGTTGCCATTTTCCAAAGTGATAAATGTAATAATGTGATTGCATGGTCTGATAGGGAATTTTCCGCCCTTTCTAATGATGTCAATTGTAAAGCCATAAATAATTAATATGAGGCCTATTTTTCATAATTACGTTATTTTGGCGGAAGTCAATATTTTTGCACATTAATAACTTATCACGCGATAGACAGAAAACTAATAATCAAAACAAGTAAAGATTTTTTTCTTGGACTGCCTGATGGTGAAAGAAAGTACTCCCTTTCCGTCGGCAATAAATTTTACATAAGAAGAAAGCTATATATTTTTTTATTAAGTGCTACCTGAAAATTCTCGGACGGCAACACAGAAAAGTTAGGTAGTGAGTAACATACTTTGGTATTGACTTTACGTTGGTGACTAAGCGAGATGAAATGTTTATAGATGTCTGAAAAAGTATTTAAAACAAACCAGAGCTCTCTATCATGTAGCATTAATAAATTATCACAGTTTTCCCGAGCTCAGCATTCTCGCGCTCATGACTTGGTTGCTTTGAGATTTTGTGTACTCAGATGTTCCTAAGACTATCGTGTCTTCTTCAGAGCTCATTGTTATATAGTAGCTGTGTAGTGAAGTTTAACTTTGATGTGAAGTGGTTCTTGTGTTTTTTAAAATTAAATTTTATATTAATTAATATTTTATATTAATTATGAATAGAGGAACTAGAAATCTTAGTGTTGACAAATTGCGCAGTAAAGAGCGAATTATAGTATTAAATATACTTATTTCTTGAAGAAAATGAACGTTACCCAGGAAATTAAAGAGATAGCAGAAGCTACCGGGTGTCCAGAAAGTTTACTGTATAGAATAAGAAAAGAAAAAACGAAAGGCCCTCTGAGAAGGAATAATACTACTCCCTGAGGATAGTGAACAGGCCTAAAGGCATGTAATGTATTTTAACTATTACTTCCCTTTATAATTATATTCTTGAAAATTATAACACAATAATAGTAATAATAATATCAATAATAATAATAATGATAATAATAATAGTAATGATGAAAAATAATATTATCGAAATGAAATTTAATATTAAATTTAACATTTATAAATTATTAGCTTAAAGGACCCGGCGTCAACTGGTTTTGTATTTTACTTGTACTTCGAAGTCAATTTTGGAGGAAGCCCCTTTAATTTTCAAAATTTAGGCCCTAGAGAAAGCACAACTTGTCACACTCAAGGACCCTATTACTTCTAAAGACCATGGAGGGTGGGGTTGAGGTAAGAAGAGACAGAAATTCCTATTAGTATTTCTTTTCTGTGTGTCAAGTCGTAAAATGAGCCAAAAGAATGTAGATTTAAACGTCATTTAATAGGGATTAAAACATTTAAGGGACTTTTTTTCCCCCCAAATTTAGTTTTACCTAAGTTTTTCGCCTGGTTCTGTTAACTCTGTGTAAAGTCTGGCAAAAATTGATCAGAGAATTTAGATTTAAATAACATTTTTATAATAGGGGTTGCAACATTTAAGGAGTGGTTTCATCCAAATAAACTTTGGTTAAAAATTTCTCTTGATTCAATAGGTTCTTGGTATAAAGTCTGATAAAATTGGTCAAAGGATGTAGATAAATATATATCACAAAATAGGGGTGAAAGATCTAAAATGTGGTTTGTTCCAAAATTAGTTTTCCTACCATTTTCTCCTGATTCTATACGTTCTGTGTACAAAGTCTGTTAAAAACACGTCAAGAATGTAGATCTAAATTTTGGTGGTGTAATAGGGGTAGAAACATTTAAAGGGTGGCTTCTTCCAAAATTAACTTCGCCTTATTTTTCTCTTGTTTTTATAGGGTCTGTGTGTAAAGTTTGGTAAAAATCGTTCAAACAATGTAGACTAGTAAAAAGATCACAAAGTAGGGATTGAAAATTTCGCAAGGGGTGTTTTTTTCGAGAATGATTGTCTCGTAGAATTTTTACTTGATTCCACAGGGTACACGTGTAACATTTTGTAGACATTGATCAGAAAATGTAGATTTGTGGGCCTATAGAGAAAATATTACTCATGGGGGTTGAAAATAAGGGAAGAAGGGTGTGCCGTCGTTCTATCTGCAGGGCATGATTTACATTAATTATTATGTACAAGAAACAAATTTCGATGTTTTCACGAGGTTTAAGAGCTTTTTCACATCATGTGCCAGGCCTTGTAATGTGAGTAGATCTGGCATCAGTGCGCTGCATAAGACCAATACTGTCTTTTAAGGCTGGGACGGTCTATAGTGCAAGATTTAAGCATGTTAAGAAGTAAACAAGGATTAAGTAAAATCCAACTTACAATAAAAAGAAACTAGGCCTAGTTCTATTAAGAACTTTAAATTCCATCAGCTTCATTCCAGGTAATTCCTTTTTCATATTGTTTGTATTCATATATACAATTTATGTATCTAATTACTAAATAGTCCTTATTAAAGGTTAGGTATTTATACATCTCATTCTAATTTTAAAATTTAGCAATGTGGTCCCCTACTCTGGAGTATTAATCACTATGCCTACTGTCATTGCACATTTAATATGTTAGTTTTATGACATATTTAATTTTACTACCAACAATAAATAATTACATTATTTTGACAGTTTTTATTGTATTTTAACACTGTTATTCGCTCATTTGACCGTTTATTTTTTGGCATTTTCTTTATTAAAGATAAAATACTTCTGGTCAGAAAACAGTGATGAAATTTTGTATGTTGATTACTGGGCACTAGAAGAATATTTTGAGAAAATTTCAGATTTTTCTGTTCAGTTCCATTTGAGATATTTTAATTTGAAAATCAACAATTTTACAAAATATCGATATTTGAAGACTCATAAAACCTAAAGGATTTATATGATCTCAAATTTTACTAGCATCTAGTGATCTACTATATCTTTATGGGGGGAAAATATTAAACATGTGTTTTCATCCCTTCTATGAAAAAATGTTTTATAACTTTTTCTAATCGAAACTGGATTTTCTGATAAAGTTTGAGATTATTTCCTTAAGACCTAACAAATTTTTGGTCATTACATGAATTGTTGTCTGTTTCTTGTAGATTAAGAAGGTTTTTATTTTCAAGTTGATATCTTCATAAATAAAATAGTTATTTAACTTACTGGAGTTAGGAATGAGATGGACAAGACAGGCCAAAGAAAGAGTGTACTGGAAACAAGTGATAAAACATTTAAATCATTAGGAAAACAGTGATCTAGGAAAGGAAGAAGAGTTCAGGGAGGAGGCAGAAACGAGATGTTCAGGATAGGTCACAGAAAAAGTGAACTGAAAACAAATGATAGAGCATTTAATTCATTAGGAAAACAGTGTCCTAGGAAAGTGTTGTTAATATATAGGTTTTAACCCACCAGGAGGCAAAAACCCAACTCTCCAAGGAAATAGCTCACCTTGGGAGAGTAAACAGAGCCAGCCCTACCATGGTAGGAGGCCCTGGCCCTATAAGGGATTGTGACGGGCTTATTTATTTATTTATTATTTATTTAACCTTTGAAAATGCCAAAAATGACAGATCCTTCTAAGCAAAATGGCCACTAGTAGCCAAAGCGTTAGTGATAAAAATGTGAAAAAATTTGTTTGTACTCCCAGATACACATAGAAACATAAAATATATGTTTAAAAATAAAATAAAATAGGTCAGCAACAATTAATTTTATTATTGGTTGATTTCATATGGATTGACCCTAAAATCAGTCTTAAAAACTGAGCACTATCTAATATATAAAGTCGAATGTGTGTTTGTGGGTATGTATGTATGTTTGTTCCTTATACAAATCTACATTTCTTTACCAATTTACACGGAATTTTGCACACATACCCACTTAAGCCCGGAAAGTATAGCGGTCGACATTAAAATTGTAATAAATCAGTCCTTCCCTTGAAAATTATATAATTTCTGAGAATATTATACTAAAAACAATGAAATGCTGTTCAGTTCACATGACAACCGTGTATTGTTTACTTTGATAACATTGGGCCTTGGCAACTGGACTTTAATGAATTATGATTGAATCGATGCAATATATTGGCGAAAATAATTACTGAAAAATGAATTACACGAAAATAAAGCAAAGTGTGATGCAGTCACACAACTTTCTCTACCCTAGACATAAGAAATATTTTCTCACTTCACATTTTGATGTAGAATAAGAGGTCGTATTACAGGTACAACTTAAGTGTGTGAGTATGCTATATCAGAAGTCGGTAAATAGTCAGTTATCCATAGCTGTAGGCTTTGTATTAGTTGAGATTTATCATAGGCCCTAAGCATGGGATGGAACATTTTGAGTCCTATACTCGCAGTATATTATGTCCCGGGTTTTAGGGGAGGAAAGTATGAAAGTGATACTGCATTTCTATTTTATTTCAGGCCCGAAACGGTTGTAACATGAGAATGAGAAATAAAATTTTCCGTCAAGTCAATACAAACTTATGTAATTTATGTTTCTTCTTATTTCAACCCCTCCCAGGCATGATGAGTAGAAGCAACGGAATGCAGTATTCGATATCCTCTATGAACCATAAAAAGCTATATCTAGCGTTTTCTGAGGGAATAGTCTGAGTGCCATATGTTGTTCTTCCTCATTTCGAATTCTACATACATTATTATATCAGGACCTAGAGTTTCAACATCGAAAGTCCTCCATAAGTTAATTTCAAATTACAAAATACAAAGCCCGGGCGACGCCGGGCCTTTTCAGCTAGTATATTATAAGTTTCCACTTTGACTTGATATAATTACTACCCAAGTTAAAATATCCATGTAAATTTTGGACTTTACAGATATTATAACCTTATAATCAGGGTTGGAAAAAACATGTTTTTTTTAAAGAACAAAACAAGTTTTTTTGTTTTGTTTAAAACATGTTTTTTTGTTTAAAACGTTTTTTATGTGAACAACAATTTTGGTTGTTTTAAGCATGCTTTTTAAAACGTTTTTTTATGTTTACAACAATGTTGTTTGTTCAAAAAAAAGTTTAAATTGTTCATTTTGTTTAAAACAACCATTTTAATGTAATGAGCCTATTATATACATATATATACAGGGTTGAAATGTTTAAAACATTTTAAACAATTTGTTTTAAACATTTTTTAGCATATGTTTATAACACTTTTTAATTAGGTGTTAAATTTAATTATGCAGACAATTTACATTTTGTCAAGTCAATGACACCCTGTGCTAAGATGTTCAAGATTTACGAGTTGTAGACTTAATAGTATTTGAAAATACATTGTGTACCAGTAGTATTTGTTTATGATTTAATAGTTCATGATTAATAAAAAATAATAAAAACTACTGTTTAATTACTGCCTTTACTGCTCAACTGATGATTGACTTTCACCATGCTTTACGTGGCCTTAGCCGTCTTACATTATCAAACTTACAAGGGATATTTTCCTTCAACATACTAACAACTCTGTTATTATCTGCATGTGCTAATTAAAAACATGATAGGATAGTAAGGATAAACATTTATAAAATAAAATGGAAGATTTTACAAACTATATTTATGCAAACATTTTTGAAAGGGAACAGCTTCTATTAAGAAAAAAGTGCAACTCGATTATACATCACAGTGAAAATTTTGATTGGGAGGAACATGTAATACAGTCATAAAAATAAAAGATAAAACTCGCCTAACGTTTATACCATAAAGTGAAATGAACTGTTCTGTTTGTGTAAATCAAAAACTAAAAACATGAATCATACATTAATGAAAAAAGAATTACAATGTGCAACTACTCAAGTTGCACATTTTTAATAACAGTTTCTTTCTGGCAAAAAAAAGTGAATCAAACTAAATTTTAAAATTTATTTGTTCACACACAAATATGAGAATCTGAAACAAATATAGCCTAATAATAATTTCATTCAGGTGAACTGATTCAAAAAAATATTTCAGAGTTATACCCCACCACTGATTATTATTTATTATTTTTTTAAAAATTGAACTTAAATAGCAATTACAATCCAAACTAAAATTCACAAGCAAGTGCAAGCCTGGACAACAACCACTGACTGCTGGCTTGGATTCTCCATGTACAGGGGATTCACCACCACAGGGGATTCACTGCCTTGAGCCTTCACAAACAATATTGAAATAACATAATCATCATACTACAGTGTTACCAAATTGGCACATTCAATTTTTAACATATCCTACTACAGTGTTGCCAAATTGACACATTTAATATTAATAATATCTTTCTTTAAAAAGGAAGACCTCAAAATAGATGATAGGATGCAGTCAGAAAAAATTCAAATCAATTACTCAAAATCAGAAACTGGAAGCTGGCGGCAGAGGATAGAGAAGTCTGGAGGAAAAGGTACAAAACACTCCACCTCACATAATTTTCTGGTATTCTGGCCCTAGTTTTTTTCTTCGGTTTACAACACTAACAACTGACTTGACAAAATGTAAATTGTCTTCATAATTAAATGTAACACGCAATTAAAAAATGATTTAAACATATGCTAAAAAAACATGTTTAAAACAGATTGTTTGAAACGTTTTAAACAAACTTAAAAAAACACAAGCACTTGTTTTAAACACTTGTTTTAAACATTCCAACCCTGCTTATAATATAGATCCACCTCTTTGAAACATTAATCTAATGATCTATAATGACACCAGGCTAAGTTTACTTTTACCCCATATGTTCACATTTACCCCACTAACTCAAGGGTAAATGGAAACAGTGATCTCTGAAAATCAGATAAGCTAAGGACTTGGGATCAGGGGTATTTGCAAACAAACATATTTTAGCAAAATTTGAAGGTCGTCTTGAGTGATTAGGACAGTGTTTTCGATTACCCCAAAACTTATCCAAACCAGATAGATGTATTGAAAATAAGATAACCTTTGTACGAAATTTATTCAGAAACGCCCAAGATAAGGCAGTACATTCTTAATGAAGGTAAAAAATGGACAGAGAAAAGATGGTTAACCTTTAGGAACAACAGTTGAATTTTCAAATATAAGTTATTCCCCACATTTCTGAATTGTGAGCTCCAGCAAAATTGCCAAAATGTCACACTCCACAACAGTTGAAGTTTCAAATATATAGCCTACTTAATTTGTTTCCCACATTTGTGAAGGCAAAATTGCCAAAACGTCCCACTCTTCAGCATCAAAATATCATCTTCCTGTGCTTGAAAAATCTTTTTCAGTCAGTCTGTAGACTCGACTTCCTGTCCCCTTAACTCTTGTACCATGGCTGCATAGATGTAGTTAATAGATTTTCTTCCACAGAGAACCCAACTAATACATATGCTTCAAGTTCAATAGATGTTGTGGGGGCTGAATGTTCAATCTGGGCCGGGTTATTCTCTTCATCCACACTGAAAGTTTCAAGTTTTCAAGTTCGTCAAGTGCTGGCAGCTGGTCCTCAACTGTCATTGCTCTGTTCTACTTTCCTTTTCTTTTTTACCCTTTTCACTTCCATCAGTTGACACAAAACATCTTCATTGGTTTACACTTCACCATAGCAAAAAGCTGTTGCAGTCGGCAATTTACTTTTTTCAAAGCAGGAGGGGAAAGTGATCTTGTGGCATTTCACAGTTTTGCAGAAGAGCTCAACAAGACTTCCAGCAATGAATGCTGGCTTGTCATTTGAAGTCTGTTTTTGGGGTGATGTATGTAATTTTGTTCTCAAATCCTAGACGGCACATTTTTCAGTGGATGAGATTAGGCCAATACGCCAACGTTATGTGTGTGTGTACTAGGTTTGGGACTGGGAAGAACCTTGACCAATGGTGGTGAACTGTACCTAACATATGTCCTTGGCACTTTCCAACACCTGGAACAACATAAATTATCTGTTACTCGTAATTTTACATGTTTACGTTGGAATGAATTTCTGTTTCCAATTTCCCTGCTTTCCATTATTTCAGGGGAAATTGTAAACACACACTGACACTTATCTAATTTAAATTTTAGTAATTTTACTTGATACAATATCATTTGGGAATGATAACAAGCTCAATAAACAATAATAGGTGTCCAACTTACCAAGCAATGAAGGGAAGAGGAAAATTTTCTTTCTTCTGAAATCTTCGCTTTCTGAACTTCCATGCACAGCAATACAAAAAGCTCCACATTCAACAATATACAGCACAGAAAAGAGAGGAAAACTGATATCTGCTAAAAATTATATGGCCAAATCCAATGACAGCAATCATGAGACCAGAAATATCACCATTTAAGTTTTATATTAACTGTTTACAATTACCCTCCCTTGCCCTACATCCTTAAGAACATTCTCACTGAACATACTATAAGTAAGTTATATATTTGCAAATTGTGTATATTGAAGTTAAAGGCATGTAGTATTCTTAAGGAATGGAGCATGCCAGTAATAATTTAATAATAATAAATAATAAAAAATAAAAAAAGGGCCTATAGATGTACAGAACAATGACTTTTACCTTGATCAATTCTATTGCTGCTGCTTTGCATACCATTTCAATTGACATATCTTTAACCTAAACAAGTTCCTTATGCAGTGGAACCTTGTTAGCATGTTCCTCATTACTACGTTTTCCCGCATAGTATGTCTGTTTTTTGAAGTCCCGGTCCCAATCTTACTAACTACATGTTTAAATGTTTCTTAACACGTTTTGGTTTAACGCTTAGTACGTTCGTATTTGGTTCGCCAACCACACTTTGCCAAACACAAGCCTTGTTTGTGCATCCGATCGTGTAATCTCTATGTCAGAATTCTTGTACTCATTGCTCTATGGGACCAATTGTCAGTCATTGAAATTGCTTCTCATTGGTCATTTGGACGCCAATCGTCAGCCATTTTAGTTGCTTCTCATTGGTCATTTTGTTTTGCGTGGATTTTGTAGCATCAGCTGTGTAGCCACCATTTTTTTTCGTGGTAATTTTATTGTGTTCTCTAGGTGAAATATGTTTCAAATTTCTTACGGTTCATGTGGTGTTGAGAAGAAAATATTAGAATGTTTGAAGAAATGTATGCTAAAAAAGCAGATCATGCTTCTCACGTGGGTATTGGATCACATTTCATTAGCAATTTGACTTTGTTCGGTGAACCATGTCTGAAATTTTGAGCAATTACATTTCCAGTTATTTTATGTTTGTTAATAGATTGTGGAGTTTAACTTGTTTCATGTGTGATGTTTTAGAATAAAGTGGATGCTTTTTTGTGGATTTCATATGGTTTTTCATTAAATATGGCTTCCATACATTCCTTTAATTTTTTTCAAATAAAATCGTTAGGCCTATGTATTCGTTTACATAATATAAATCTCGCATAACTAATGACTTGGCATAGAAGCTCCTGTGTGTCAATATGGGTATTTCTGAGTCATTAGGATGCACTTTTGGGTGGTTCTGAGCAACTTAGAAAACAAAGGCCAATCTACATTCTCCCTACGATTTTTTTTTAAATTTTCAGTACTACGTTTTCCCGTTTAAGATGTCTATTTTTTTCGGTACCTAGAGAAACGTGTTAACAAGGTTCCACTGTATTCTAATGTTTCATCAACGAATATTGCTGCACCTCCTTTAATTTGGTTAGATGTACAGTATACTGTGGCAGCTTTGTAACCTGGCAGAAAAGTAAAAGTTACTTTAATTCATTTGATCCAGTGCTCAGCTACTGAAACTACTCTAATATTGTAGCCTACTTTGTACACATAAGGGACAAATAATTTTATTGCATAAACTTTGTATATTCCAAGAAAAGCAATTAAGTCTGTCAAGAGCTTACATCCCTAACTGTATTTTTCAGACCTACAGTTCACAAGTCCAGGCCTGCTTGAGTTACCGTCATCATACAAGCAACCTACATCTAGACCTGCTCTAAAAAAGGAATGAAATTAAGAGCAAAAGGCACACTGTTTATTTGGTTCTTTCTTGTAATTTTATTACTGACAGCATCAATGATTTTAGAACTAACATACTTTTTCCCTACGTTATTTAGATGATGGCCATGTGACTTATGAAAACGTTTTCCTAGTTTACTTAATTCTAGATATGTACAGTTTTTCATTGGTTCTTTCCACTTCTACATTTACAGTAATCAGAGGATGAAACTGGTTTGTCATCTCTTAGAAAATGAGTACAGTATTGAAACCATGTTTTCCACATGTTCCTTTCTCGAATTGTTCACATTTTTCATTATTCCTTACTGTGAAGGGTATTCTGCTGAATTGCCTTAATGGTCACTTTGTTTTGTAAAAGAAAATGTTAAAAACAAACTTATCAACTAATAAATCCTATTCCAGGTCGTGAAAAACTTGCAACAATGCCAGCAGGCGGAGGGGCAGTTGCACCTGCTGCAGGTAGTGGTCCAGCAGCGGCAGCGTCTGCAGCTCCTGAGAAAGGTTAGTGCTGTGGTAGCAGTTTATATTCTTAATTAGTGTTTCATGAGTGAAGAAAATGAAGAAAATACATGCAGAAAAAAGATCTTTCTCCTCCATTGAGTACCAGTTTCTGTTATTGCAGTAAAAGCCTTACCTTGCATGGTTTGAAATTCCATGGAATTGGATATGATGAAGGGGAAAGTGTCCCCCAATAAATAAAAAGACTTGCGTTTTTTTATTATTGTTAATAAAATTTTACTCTTTACTTGCGTTTTTGTTATTGTTAATAAAATTTTACTCTTTACTTTTACACAGCTGGCAGTGTTATTTTTTTAGAAACTAAGAAGAATGCCACATTTGAGATTGTAATGCTCTTTAGATTTATTGTATCAACTGAGCTTGTTCCTAATATGAAGTAATCCAGACCTTGCTCATCTAGTTAATCCAGGTGGGATTTTTTCTAATAAAAAATGAAATGAATTTTTAAAATTTTTCACATAGATGTTTTGTTCAGTTATGTAAAAAACAAAAAAAATAAGAACTGAGGTCTACATAATACAGTAGTACTATTAAAACTAAAGTTACCGTTAAAATTCGTGTGCGTATAATGCAATTTTTGGCCAAATTCGATGCACTGTAACTCGGGAACCAGTTGAGTCTGTCACCAAATTTTTATCTCATCTTTATATCATAAAGAGGTGTTATCTGTATAAATTTCATAATTTTTCACTTAGGCCCTTTTGAGACATTCTACTTCAAATATTGCCAAAATACGCTTTTGGGCATTTTTAAAAAATTGTAGCCTATAAAAAAAGAGCAAAGTTCTGAAGCCTGAAACTTCTACAGCATATAGTCCTATAGTAGATCTATACAAGAAAAGAAATTAAGGGAGAGTCTTTCTTCCTTCTAATAATTTTGCGGCACTAAATCTCCCGTTTCAAGTCTATTTTCAATTTTTAGTTGTGAATGTTTTTTTTCACTTTCCTCACTAGTTAGGTAATATTATGTTAGAACAAAAATGTAGAACATTTCATTCTGATAATTTTGGTCTTTGTTTTGTCTTGTTATCTATAAAATTAACAGTTACATACATTTGTGCAAAACATGTTTTTGACTGAAATACAGTTACAAAGCAAACTTAAAATGGCCGCCAAAGAAAAAGTATGAGCCTGAAATTTTTTTACCATAGTTTTGAACTCTCCTTTAGTTGGGAAATAACTGGTAAAAAAATTAGGAAAATAAAAAATGTCGAGCAACAAATTTTGTTAAATTTGGTTCATTTCTAATGGATTGATCCTACTGAGAATTAGAGTGACTTAACACATTTCACCTGCCCAACATTGCTTTAGAGATGGATAAACCCATGAGGCACACATCCATAACTACCATACGTTTTTGAATATGACTTACTGGACTTAACACAAACGTAGAGAACATTTTTATCTATAACTCTATGAACATATCTCAATTTTTGAGGATGGTGGACTTAACTCTCTTTTCCCACGAATTGTATTTTAACTCTGTTAATTTTATTGATAAGACAAAATAAAAATAAAAATCATCGGAATGATATGCTCTAAAGTTTTTGTCCGAACATAATTTTACCTAAGAAAATAAAAAATGTTGAGCAACAAATTTTATTCAGTTCATTTCTAATTGTGTTTTTCTTTAAGTGTATTTCGGCTAATATGTTATTTTCAAATCCATGTCATTCAGATTTGGTGATCTTAAAATCGTGGAAAATGAATCACTGTGAATTAATTATCAATTTAAAGTACCTGGTAGATTTATTAGTTTCTTAGAGCTAGTTGTTATTTGTAGCATTAATGAAGATATACAGTGAAATACAGTGAGTCCCACGCAAGAGTTGGCCAATCATGCGGGTTTCTGCATCACGGCGGGCACAGCTCCAACTCCCAAGCGATCGGGTGAAATATCTATGCAAATAAGGCTGGGAATGGTGTAATGGTTCAGGTTCTCACATTTACAGTTGTAATTACATTGAAAATAACCATTTACCTCATCACAAGATATGTTGGATATGTCCTCCTCTCAGTGGCATAGCTTGACATTGTGTTCTGGGTAAACTATGTTTTAAAAATTAAATTTTTAATGATTGTTTAAACGACATACGAATTCTCAAGTATTAATAGCGTTTTAAATACCAGGAATGTTTGCACATGAATTCGATTTCATATAGGCCTATATCTATACAAAGACTTACTTTCTTCTTTCTTTATCGTAGTTTTACCTCTCCCTTTAGGATTTAAGCCACCCGGACCTTACAGGGCCGCGACCTGTTGGGAGAGGGATTATCTTTTGATCAAATACATACTTTCTTGATCAGAGAAGGACATGGAGGGCCTCTCGGGATGAGTGATCAGCCCAATGCCGGGGCCACTTTCAAGACAACATGAACACATAGGACGAGACACACCATTTACACACTCACTTCAAACACGGAGAGGATGGGATGAAGATGATAATGACGGCCAGATGATATCCTGGGACCACAAGGGCCTAAAGTTACCCGACATTTGTCTCATAGGTGAGGAAAAACCCCGGAAAACCTCACCCAGATAACTTGTCCTGACCAAGAATCAAATTTGGGCCCGCTGCATGAGAGGAGCGAATGCACCCCCTGAGCCACAATGGTGGACTTATAAAGCATTACTACTGGTTTTATTATTATTATTATTATTATTATTATTATTATTATTATTATTATTATTATTTACGTATTATATTCCTTCATCACTCCATCCGTTTCCCCGGCAAATAGCAAATACAGTGTTTACGGTTGTAACAATTAGTTAACCAATTAAATTTACTGTACTAAGATGTTTGAAATGTTTGTTTATTTTCATGCAAGACAATGTGAAGCTCAGGAGTTGGTAATTTACTTTAGCTTCACATGTTTCTTCATAAGACAGGACCGAAAACGGGGTTTTTAATAGGTGATCAACTGTATATCAGTGGAATCATCCACGCAACACTGAGAAATAATCAAACACACAGTTTAGGTCAGCAATGAGAATGTGATGTTTATGTTACCCCGGTTTCAAGTGAGCAGGTTTCTGAGGGATAAGACTACGACCCTGATAAATCTTTCTAGTCTCTGTGGTGGTGCCGTGTGTCTCTCTTGCGCAAAGAATTTGCATGCCTTCTCTCAACAATGTACGTTAACGTTTAGTGGGAAAAATCATATAACTCGCACTTGAATGAGACTGTAACTTGGCTGAACACTATCCAGTCTCAAATCGCCTCTGCTGCCGCATCATGAGAGTTCAAAGCTACCTAAGCATGCGGAGAAACAATTGACACATAATAACAGTAGAAGTGGGGTATGCAGCGACGATGCTTTTATTTATTTCTTTATGATTCTACTCTTCTTAGCACTTTATTTAGGTAGACTCAGTCTCAAAGTCTACCCTCACGCTACGCCACTGCCTCCTCTTGCATTCACACAACACTGGCATCTTTTCAGGAAATTTTCTTTCATGCACAGAAGTTCAGCTTCCGAGATAGAGTTAATTTCTCTTGTGATATTGTCTTTAAGTTTTTCTAATGTATGGGAAATTGGCGTATACACTTTATTTTTGAAGTTTCTTCATAAATAATAGGTTGTGATGAGGTACGTGGTTATTTTCATTGTAATTCCAACTGTAAATGTGAGAATCGGAACCATTACACCTTTTGTGGCTTTATTTGCGTAGATATTTCACCCGATCGCTTGGGAGTTGGAGCTGTGCCCACTGCGGCACAGAAACCCACATGATTGGCCAACTTCTGCGTGGAACTCACTGTAGTGTTGACAAAAATACTAAAAAGGGAAAAAACACAAACAATAATCCAGACATAACCTCCCAAATCAATCACCTGACTAATGAACTAATACATGATACTTTATGAGTATCATAGTAAGATACTTTATGAGTAGGGGTCCCGGTTTTCCCGGGACAGTCCTGGTTTTTTAGTTTTTCACACTTCTGTCCCGGTGTCCCGACAATTTCTCTTCGGGACGGGAAATGTCCCGGTTTTCATTACCATTATCATAACTACTACCGTTTCCTGTATTTAATTAGAAATCTTTCAGTAAAAAATCTACAGATTTTAAAAATAAAAAGCGAGAAACCGGCATTCAATAGAGCGAAGCAGCTGAACGTTTTCCCATTTCTATTATCTGTGGCATGCAATGAGTTATCTTTGGTGGCATGGATACAGCATCTAGGAGGCACTGATCCTAACTCACGCCAGATCCTACCGATCCTACGCAGTGTCCACATGCTAGTTACCTTGCTCTGTGCTTGTAGACACCACGTGGTAATTGTGTTCTAATTTCGCTCTGCTCTGATGAATAAAACTACGTGCTTGCACTCTTTTATGTTTCCATATTGTTTACTTAGTTAACGCAAAATGTCCAAGAGAAAGTGTTGTTTTAATGATACATTAAAGGAAAAGTTTCCTTTCATAAAAGAGAGTGTTATTGGTAGTGCTGATGTATCGAAAGTGGAGTGTATAATGTGTCGAGCTGTGTTTTCTATTAGTCACGGGGGGGGAAGGCTGATATAGATGACTATGTGAAGACCAAGAAACGTAAAGCTGCGGCATCTGAAAGGAGTTCAAGTGAAACACTGACAAACTTTTTTAGGAAAAAAAAACTGGGAGACAAAGAAAAGGAGCTAGCTGCACAAGAGGCTACTCTCGTTTATCCTACTGTTAAACACAATCAGAGCTTTCAGTCAATGGACTGCACTTCTATACTTTTACAGAAATTCAGTGATAAGAAATTTACTTGCAAACAAACCAAATGCCAGGTTATTGCAGTGAAAGTCTTAGCCCCACAAGCGATTGATGAAATGAAAGAAGATCTTAAACACACAAAGTTCTGTTGTTTAGGCATAGATTCTTCTAATCACATTGCTGTGAAAGTTGTACCTATTGTTGTAAGGTATTTTATGCCAGAGAAAGGCATTTGCACAGAAATTCTGGAAGTTTCGAGCCTTCCTGGCGAAACATCCGATCTTCTTGCAAACCATATTCTTAAAGTTGTTGAAAAGTATGGCATTGCCGATAAAGTGATAGGTATATCAGCTGATAACACCAATACCAACTTTGGAGGGCTGAAAAGGAGAGGCAAAAACGTGTTTGCTAAACTACAAGAAAGATTGAGAAGAAAGGTAATAGGAATAGGATGTGCTGCACACATAGTGCATAATGCTGTTCAAACTTCTGTTGATGTATTGCCCATTTATGTTCAAGCAATTTTAGGAAAAGTATTCCAGTATTTCCACCATTTCACAGTTCGAGTAGAAGAACTCAAGACGTTCTGTGATTTTGTGGAAATCGAATATAAGAATGTGTTGGGCTATAGTAAGACAAGGTGGTTTTCATTGGAACCAGCTTTAAACCGTTTCATTGAAATGTACGACGGGCTCAAGTCTTATTTCTTGAGCCAAAACAAATGTCCTAATGTCTTGCTCCAGATTTTTAATAATCGAGTTTCTTTTGTCTTTCTTCTTTTCTTGAAAAGTCAGTTGATGTTGTTTTCTCATTCAATACTGGAAATTGAATCCGAAGAAACCACTGCTTTTGAAGTAAAGAGTCAAATTTATCATCTTGTCATGAAACTTTCAATGCGTAAGGATGAAATGTTCCTAACAAGTGAAGTGAAAGCAGAATTGAAACAACTT
The DNA here is from genome assembly GCA_964059195.1 of Ectobius pallidus. Lineage (NCBI taxonomy): Eukaryota > Metazoa > Arthropoda > Insecta > Blattodea > Ectobiidae > Ectobius > Ectobius pallidus. The sequence continues at coordinate 166,873,346 of CAXKWD010000003.1, forward strand.
GAAGAGGATTTAATCACTTTAGATTCTTTCATGAACACAGTTTCCAATTTCTATGCTACTGCAATAGACTATATCAAAGAATGGTCCCTTGAACAATTCAGCATATGCATGAAAATGGAATGGGTATCTCTACGTACCTCTTTTCCATGGGAGAAAATATCACAATATGCAGAGGAAATTAAGGTTATGTTCCCAGGCATAGACTTGCAGGAAGAAAGTCTCTTTGATGATTATTGCCATGTAAAATTATATGCAACTGAAAATAAAGTGATGGAATGGAATAGAGCTAATTGTAAAGTGGCGGACAGATGGAAAGAAATGTTTGCTCATTTTAAGAAAGAACACATTCATTATAGTGATATGGAGTCAAAAGAACACATTCATTATAGTGATATGGAGTCACTCGTAAGTTTCTGTCTTACCCTTCCTGGATCTAATGCTTCAGTAGAGCGAGTTTTTTCTCAGATGAATTCGTTGTGGACTAGTGAGAGGAACAGCCTTCATCTGGATACAGTGAGTGCAATGTTGACTATTAAAATACACTACAAAAATGTGTCATGTTCTGCTTTTTTTGACATGATATCACAGTATAAGTATTAATACAGTAAAGAAACTGTGTGTTAAAAGTCCTATGACAACATGTTGACTGGCTGACACTAGCGCTCCATGCGGAGATTGAGTAAAGCTACATTCTCATCATATGAAATGGCTTGGGAAAATACATAAACACATCGCAAAATATAGGTCTATGTAGCGTCAATTACAGCAGGATGGACTTCATTAAACAAAAGAAAACATTCAGGAGCATTTGAAATTGAAGACACCGTCGGTACAGCAGTTTTAATTAACGAGTTTTTATAGGAATTCATAAACTGTCTGTTTTTGGCGTGTAGACGGTAATTTTCACTCAAATATTTTACATATTTTGTTACTAGGTTTTCTTGTCGACCATTAATGACCTATTTTATACACCAGAAAACATTACAACAGAATAAAATATAAAAATATTACATTAAAGTAACTTGAAACATAACCACACCAGAATCATGAGTAAGCCAGTAGACCTACAATAAATATTACTTATTTTCGTTCTTACCTTTCTGGATGTTTCAAGAAAGTGAAGAAATGCAATTCAGGATTTTGTCTTTTATTATTACTGAAATTTACAGCAGAATAATAAGGTCCTTTCGAATATAGCGTGTTCTAATAAATACAACACACCTATTTATTTACATACTTCCCGGAGTAGTTTCTGTAGTCTTACTATATGGCTGCTACGATCGCTAGTAAATGCGCGCGCATGCTCTGCTGGCAGAAAAACGGGCTGAGTTTCTGTACTGTATTAATACTTATACTGTGATGATATCTTCAAATCATAAGTTATTGGATAAGATCCATTCTTCAGACAAATACTCTGCAGCAAAAAGCAATGAAAGTGAAGATGATGAAGCAACCCCATCCACGAGCCAACCGCTGTAAATGAAGACTGCAGGACAGACTTCAGAATGATATGGCCTATGGTACCTCCTATATTTTATTAAATTTTATTAAACTTCAAAGAGAAGACAAATATGTAAGTTAATTATACGGTAAAGTCTTAATACAGTTATCATGTATACTACAAATTTTTGGAATACTGATGTAAATTTTTCTTTGTATTAGAGACTACTTCCTGAAAACATAATCCCATGCATAACACAGGGCACCGCCGAGTGTCCCGGTTTTTTCTTGTCAAGAAATGGGACCCCTATTTATGAGTAGGGTTCACATCTCTACAAAACAAAATTTTTCTAACTAATTAATAATATTATGAATTCTAATATTATTAGCAAGGTCTATGAAATAGGGCCATGAATAGTTGTATCAGGAAGTAAGAAGTAAAAGTATCTGGAGTAAGAATCCAGATACAGTAATTATCTTGGTAACTTGTTCTTGGGATTTGTGCCTGTGATCCCTCAGTGGAGATATAGCAAAAGAAATACTGTAAGAAAACATTTGTATTTTCTGGAAGTTAATTTCATCCTTACTACTTCACAAACATGTAATTAATGTTTCTTCAGGTTATACTTTATCTTACAAATTTGGATGTAGATAGATAAGAAAGAGAGGGGAACAAGCAAAGTACCTCTAATATCCAACATGGCATTTTGCTGTTTGGTTCTAACATGTTGTGCTTTGTGATGGACATCTGCGAATTTACAAAAATCCTATTTTACATAATATGTTCTATTCCACTAGGCACTGAGACACCTGTTGTAACTCCGACTATACTAGTTCCAACTAAAGAATAAAGTAGATGTAAACAAACACACTGATATGTATTACTCCACGACCACATGTTCGTTGACACATTGCAGACGATGCAATTTCAATGCAAGAAGGAACTCGTTAATATTGATCAAAGTAAATTAGCATCTACAGAAACAAAGCTGGATTTCACAAATATTACAGATGCCTACGTTTAAAATGCTAATGCATTGTAATATTATAATGTCATAATGAAAATCTACCTAAGCGTAAGTGGTGCATAGAATATTTTTTAGTAAAAGCTCTCTAAATGATATGAAATCAAATAAAAATATTGTATAAATAATTATAGTCAGCCATTTGTTGACGCCATATTCTCACAGCCATCTGAATCCTATACTATGAACCAATACGAAATGCAGCAATGTGGTAGAGCTTAAGCTGAACGGATCGTAACTTAAAAACATGCAAGATCACAGTTTTTTCGCCACTATTTAACGGCTTTCCCCGCTTGTGTTTGGCAACACGAGGTGGTGAGGCCTGATTAGCTTCAGCCATTGAACTGTATTGGTTCTTTTATTATTTATAATAGCTGTGGTCAGCTTGTTTTCAGCGTATGAATTAAACGTTAACAGTCTTTGAGGAATAGGCTACATGACAAGCGATTGTGTTATTTTTTCATAACTTTGTTGTGTTCAGGCATGCGCGTTGCATTACATTCAACTGATATCAAATAATAATAATAATGGTATTGCTTAAATCACATAGAAAGTGTTGCTACAAACTTTAGAAACGTGCTTAATTTAGTCGTACATCGAATACATTACTTACTTTTTATGTTTTGAAGAAAATACATTAATACTCGGAAGAAGACAAGAGCCTGGAGGGGTTGTGCGTCCAACTGCCAATCAGAAACCATCATGTCACATGGTTTTGTTTACATCTACTTTATTCTTTAGTTGGAACTAGTATATACTAACATCACTCCAGAGTGATACCCTCCAGACCCTGCCCTCCAGTTCGCAATTACAAACTCTCTATTTTCATTAACAATGGAACATTTATATTTTTCATGGTGCCACCATTGTTACTATTTACAGAATTCTTGTAATTACAACGGTTCGTCACACATCATTGCCACGACTAATAACTCAGTGGAGATGGGAGGATTCTAGGGGTTAATTTTACTTAGTCTAGTATACAAGACTATTAATAAGTACAGTGTGTTTTCTTTTCAATTATGAATAACTCACAATTTTATTTTAAACAAATTCAGTTTTACAATTACCAAAAATCTGTGTGGTTAACACACAATAAATTATGACAACCAATAAAAATGACTATCAATCAATTCAGGTCTTTTTGTCCAAGACTTTGTTCTTTCTTCAAGTCAATCAAATTGGTGTAGCTTCGGCTAAAATCTGCCTATTCCACTACTAAACTTTCAAATATTACTTCCTCTTTCAGCTCTATCAACTGACCCTCTATATACTCTTTGTAGCTTCGACTATAACTGTCTACTCCACTACTAAACTTTCAAAAGTTACTGTAATACAGCTCTATCGGCCATCCCTTTAAACCCTCATTCTCTCCTTCCTCAGTCTAGCATATCAATAGGCCTATCCTACACCTTCCTAACTTTCTTTTTTTCCAAGTAAAAAAAGCTTGCATCCACCTAATTCAGCTTCTTTTGTGGCTCGGTTAATTAGTTTTAGCTTGAAAAAGTAATCTACAGTACTGGTAACCCTCACTTCACATTACTTCCATCTACCTGATACTTCACTCTCAATACAAGTACCGTATTGGCCCGAATATAAGACGATGTTTTTTCCCTGAAAATGTGCTTTTAAAAACTATACTCGTCTTATACGCGCACCCTAAGACTCAACAACTCTCCAATCATGAATGCAGCTGTACACGTGTGTAGCGCCCGGGGATCCCCACGCAAATGGTGTGCGTCCGATCCAAGGTCAAAGTCGCACGGAAATTACCGAATTTTACCGAACTTTATTGTTCCCGAATTCGTGTTTCTCCTTGTACTGCCATGTACTGCACTGCTTGGCATCTCTATTCTCTATGCATAATGCTTGTTTGACCACCAACATGGCAGATCATGTGGAAAAGAAAGCATCTTCATTGTCTCAATGCGTAAATAAAGACGAGAGAAGAAGTTACGACATGAACTTCAAACTTCTGTTTTATGTGAAGCAAAATGTACTAATAAGCTATTTTATTTATTTTTTCGTAACTACCCTTCAAAAATTCAGGGTCGTCTTATATTCGAGGTCGTCTTATTTTCGGGCCAATACGGTACTTATCCTTTCATAGTACTCTTAACCTACAGCGGTTAGGTTTCCTACTTCATTACTCCACACTCTCTCATTAACCCATTTTGGTTATACAATACTCAGTTTCTACTTTATCACGTTACTTCAACTGTACTTGTAACCTAACTTCCTTTGTAAGCTGGTTCCAGTTTAACCTGCTAATTTCTTTTCAACTAAACTTTGGGTTTATTCTTTCCTTTCTGCCTTTTCTTGACCAGGCCTATTCTCTTCTCTTATTCTTCCTTTTATATCATATTTGGCTCAGATACAAACAAAAAAAATAATAATTTATATATATATACTAAATCCTGGCGCCAAAATCTGTGTGATTAATGGCCTGTTGCATTAACGGAAACTAGTCGGGGAGAGCCCACACATGAGAGGTTTTTCTTGCCCCTATCAAGAATTTCTCTCAGGCTATAATAGACCAGTCTGAGGTTGCACCACAGAGATCAACTGACCACCCGAGGAAACGACAACTGAGCTCTGATAAGTGCAAAACAAGAACCTAACCTTTGTCTTACTCCACAATTCTCATATTACTTTATCTTATACCACTATCTTTGATCTTCTGTTTAAAATTCTTTCTTTTTCTGTTATATTAGTAGGAAACCCTTCTTACGTCTCTACTTCGGTTACTATATCTTAACTGTAACTGCATACTAATTAACCCATTCGGTTTCCAACTATCCTTCTTGCTTTATATAAACATTACATAATCAAGACAAATAGATACTATTTTATTTCTAATCCAAGGTACTCCTATTAATTTAAACCCCAATGCTGTATTCTAGCGTAGTATTTACACAAATAAACCTGTAATGTGAATAGGATCAGTGATTTGTGGTGAAATGTCCATTGTAACATGGCCATGGATATAATTATCACGCTTAAACCATACCACATCTTCTTCCTCAGCAATTGCGGTTCTCTACCATAACTTACGTCCATAACTGCTTTACAAAGATAAGTGCCTTGACTGATAATCTGCCTCCATATGACGAGTCTTCTTTCTGTCCATGACTTACATCTTGGCTCCAGCCGAGATCCATAGGGAGCAACGTATGTTCACCATGCCTTATCCCATTTAAGCATGGATGGTTTTGTGGTTCCCTGTAGACATCTGGAGACTATATTCCAATCCCCGTACCACGGTAAGCACCTCTCGTCCCTGGGTGGCAAAAAACTCCCACCTTCCTCGCTGATGTTTACTGCTAGACTTCTTCCTAGAGACTCTTCCTGTGAACTCCCCTCTTTTCATCTATCCTACTTAATGGACATCAAGAAAAAATTCAAACTGCATGCACATGCGCAGACGCATCTCCATTTCTGTAACAGTTTAAACATGATCAGAGAGTGAGTTCACCAAGTGTTCATATTAACTTATACAGTTCTCATGACATCAAAGTTTAAAACATTTTATACACCACATTCATCATGTTTCCCGAAGTTTCACTGCAAACTTGTATAGTTTGCATAAGTCCATTTTCACATTACAGCTTATATGACTGTAGAAAGTTATTATATTATAATGATTGACAATGCATTTATGACCTAAAAATAGTGAAAAAATTATGCAAAATTTAGTAAAAATGACCAATAAATTTACCATTATTACTTATAATTAGTTTTTTTAAAGTAATGAATTGTTAAAAACAGTTTATGATGGTGCGTTACATATGAATTTATATTATAAAACACTTATTTTGTTACTAAAGAAGTACTACTTGGACACCCTTAGCAAAAAAGAAATTCTTTCTGAACTGGCATGCCCATCAAATTGCCCCTAGGAAATATTGCTACAAAAAAAGACTGCTGTGGTGTTTACTACAAACCTGAATTAAAATGAACTGTGAACACTTGGCGGAGATACTCAAATAAAAATGATTGTCTGTTATCGGAAAGTAATGATTTGTACATGGAAATGCTCCTCTCTATCTCCACTGAAACATGACCCAAAATGACGAAAATGCCCTAAAAATTGCCAGATAATGACTTATCTCTTCAATATTATGAAAAATGCAAAATAATGCAAATATTCAAGCTAACTTTTAACCTTCATATAAAAAAGATGCAAAATCATCAAATGCCTTGCTCTAATAATGATGATCGTAACATCAGCATCTTTTGGCTTATTAGTTGATATCTTTAATTTTCCCAAAATGTTTTTCTATCGTTTAATTTATTTCTTTTTCAGAAGAGAAGAAGGTTGAGAAGAAAGAGGAATCTGAGTCTGATGATGATGACATGGGCTTCGGTCTCTTCGATTAACTTCAAGCATTCTAAACTTTTGTAGGTGTTACTACTTAAATTCTAGCATGAAACTGTTTTACTTCTGCTTCCATTAGCAAGAGCACAATCTGTAAAAATTGTAATGCAGTATGTTTGTTTGCATGTGTAATCTTTATTCTTGAATCATTCTGATGTTATTGTTCATAATTTTTCTCCTGTCTGTGTAAAACACTGCATGTGTTGGTTTTGCCCTCCTTGGTTCTTGTATTCATAATTTCATCCATTTGGTTTGTAATGCATCATGCACAGTTACTGTAAAATGTAGTATTACTTAATACAGGGTGTCCACTGGTTGGGAAAAGCCAGGTATTTCGTATGGTCGAGAAAATCCGGGAAAAGTCAATGAATTTTTTAAAATATCCGGGAAAAATTGCAAAGCTGAAGATAAATATTAGTGCGTTAAAATAAACCGGTTTCCAAGGTTAGCGTTCTCCAGTCACCTGTTTGTTTCTGTTATGTTTTCTAGGTGTTACACTACCACTTTCACGTAACTGATTGGAGAGGTTAATAAATAATTGCCGAGATGGTTGACGTCTTTGTAGGTAGAATATTTCTCTAGTGCCTGATAAATTAGTTTATTTGTTTTTTGTTTTTTTTTCTGTTTTTGTTCACTTAAGATTTTAAATTGTTACATAGATTTATATAAACTGAAAACATTTTTTGTTCACATCATTATAAACAACCAAAAAATAGAACAGTAGGATATTCATTAATCAAGATTTTCTCAACGTCAAGCACTAGAGAGCATTCCAAGCTTCAAAATCACCTTGAAATGTTAATTTATAGAAGAATTGTGATGTTAATTGAATACCAAGCGATTTCCTGCTTAGGGGAAACTGATAAGAATGCAAAACTTATATTGAAACGCATGGAAAACACATGTTGGGATAAACATGAAAATACGAAGTTCAAACAGTTCGTTCTTACCCCAGCATGGCTCCCCTTACTTATTAGTGTATTAGTGACAACTAATAGTCAATATGAGAACTTCTAGCAGTGAGGGAAGAATACAAATACTGAAATTTGATAGATGGCTAAGGATCGTAGCAAAATGATTCTTCTTAGAAAAAGAGCTCTATCTAAGGAACCAGCAGCCAGAATTTAAAAAAGAATATATGAATTTAAAGAGAAAAGAACTGTCTATCTGAATATGTAGTTTTAAAAAAATGCAATTTTTTTTTAGAAATAACTCATTTTGGTTTCTTGGGTGTACCTTTCAACTCTTCGTGACTTCTTCTTGATGTCAAACCAGTATCTCAGTTCTTCTGTCAAGTTTTCTTGTACTTTTTATTTTTCATTTGATTACATCTAGCAGAAGTCCTAATTGTCTCATGATAAGCACCAACCTGTTTTTCCTTACAACTTCTAACCATGTGTTAGCTCCATGTAAAGAAAACACTCCACGCGTAGCATAACTTAAACTGGAACTTCCTAGGTGCAAACCTAGTTTTTCAGTCAGTTTCCAGAGAGTTCTTTGTTGAAAGCAGTTTTGACCATTGCTATATTTTCCCCTATCACCTTGATGCAGGAGACATTGGAGCCAATGTCTTTGTTAAGAAGTTCTAGGGTTCCTAATTCTTATGGTTACTATTATTAAGCTCCGTACAGATCTGCGCTCCTCTTGCGCGCCGTGCGGCACGCGTGCCGCTCGGCACGCAGATGTGTACGGCATTTTTAGGTGCACGCGAACTGCTCGCGTGCCGCTCGCCACGATCCGTCTCCTGTCGGTTTTTTCGACGAACACAAAGGGTTTCTGATTTCATATTTGGACGTGTTTTTGGTAGTTGCGTGCTGCACGCGTGCATCTCGCTGAAATTATTTTCACAGCGCTCCGCTCCTCAAGCTTTACTGTACAATTGGCAAATGAAAAAATTATATGAGAGGTTGATGCGAGTCACTTACTCACCTTTTGCGGAATGATAGGTATACAGAAGCAGGAACTGAGTCAGATGTTGTGTACGTTACTTTGCACTTTCTGAATTTCTTTAAAATACGCTGGAGAAAATCGATCTTTATGTTTGGCTTCTTCCTTCAGTAGGCCTACTCATAAGCATTAGCAATAATCTCACTACTTTGATTGTGTAGAGTTTCCCCTTTTAGTTTTGACAGTATAGGAGGCATTATCACGTTATTAAATAAATAGCATTCGTTAAAACACTTGCATGCACCCGTGTTGCATGAATTGTATAGCAGTGAATTGTCTCCAAACAGAGTACAGGAAATTCGACTGTTTGTTTATTGTAACATGTTCTATTTTGCTGACGTGCCTAGCTAGCCCACTGGTCCCTCTCTGAAGGACATTAGTCAAGATTGAATGAGCTAGCTTGTATGTGATATAATCATGGAGTGGTACGAGGAGAAGATCTGCAGATGATACATATTTACAAATCAAAACCTCTACTGTGGAACCCAAAACATAAGGATCACTACAAAAAAATTTAAAGGAGGATGCATGGAGGGAAATAAATACGTCCTCAGAAGAGTGCAAGAAGAAGATGTTATCTATGCTTTCTTGTAACCGGCGAGAGAAAATTAAAGTTAACGCCAGCAAAGGTACAGGAAAAGTTAAGTTATAAAATATAAATAATAACACTGTTTACACACTTTTCAACTCTTGTTTAAAAATGGTTTTGTTTCGATATTTACGCCGTAGACAAGTTTTGCAATTGAGGACTTTTTTCAAAACTCGTTTTCTAAGCAAGACAACACACAAAATATTAGGCCTAATGATGAAAGCTAGTGGTTCGCAGTAGGTTCGTCGCTTTCCTATGGAACGCAAGAGGAGCGCAGTGAAAATAATTTCAACGAGCGGCACGCGTGCTGCACGCGTGCTGCACGGCGCGCAAGAGGAGCGCAGATCTATACGTACCCTTACTCAGTTGACTGGTGTTACGCAACCAAAGATAATTTTGACAATATAATGTAATATAGATGTGGTTTTCATGTTGCCTTACTGACTTTCTTTTCTTTCTTTTTTTCCAGTTTACAGCAATGATTCATCATTTGAAGAATCAAGACCTTGGTTTCATTACTTACAAATTATGTATTTAGTAATGATGTTTCATTGTTTGAAGATAACTTTTTTTGGTATTGTTGTCTTTTATTGACCTTGTTCCTCTCCTAAATGCAGTCAATTTTATTCGCTTTTGGCCAGTTGTATAAAACTCACTAGCTGATGGTTATTTTTAACTGAGTGATTATAAGGGTCTGTATTACCACCTGCCGACAATTCCTCCCGATACGTGACTTCCAGATAACTTAACTAGAAGATGTCTTGTAATACCATCGCTGAACTGCTATCGGCAAGAATGCAGTAAAATTTTGTAAAATGATCCTTAGGTCGTTGAGCAAAGAGGTGTGTTTGTTGTAGTTTGATAGGCGTCCGCTAGGTGCGGCAGAGCGGATTTGTATTTGCACAATTAAATTACACAAGGACATCGTTATAAGTGCAATCAAATACAGGTTCTGGAATCAGATAATCAAGATGCAACACAGGTCTGGCTTCTATCATCACTTCTTCAGATGGTTCAAAGTTCAGGTGCAACTTGTAAAAAAATTGGCAGGATATATGAATGAATGTTATCCTGCTCTAATTTTCTGGAAGGAAGTTCAGAATTTAGATCCAACAATAGCTGCTCCTGAGAAGATTTCTTCCACTTTTACTTCGGGTGAACTGAAACGTTTCTTTGGCATTGATGTTCCAGTGGAAGAAATATCAACATATGCAGCAATGGTACATGGACAAAATTTGTCTTCAACTTCTGCCTTATCCTTCTGGCGGAAACATTCCACCATGATGCCTATCCTAAGTAAGCTGGCAATGAAGGCAATTATGGTTCCTCCATCATCTGCTTCAGTTGAGAGAAGCTTTTCTACTCTCAATTGGATTTTGAACTCTAAACGCTCATGTCTAACAGAAGAAACTCTGCAGTCTCACCTACAACTGGCAATTAATCAATATCAGGAGAGTGCAAATGACAGTGACAGTGAGTGACAAGGATGAATAAATTTTCATTCATTTCATTACTAGCTTGCTTAGACCCTACAGTTTGTTCTTATAAAATGTTAACGTATTAAGTCACTAAGATAGCCTGCAAAGTAACATTAGACACCAAAAAAAAATCAGTTTGATGGTATGATATACATAAACAGTATTTGTCTTAAGTTTATTGGTGTATTATTTATGTTAAAAAAATAAAGCATAATTTGGAAAGATATAAAGCATAATTGAGGAGCTTGCGTTCAAAACAAGACAAGTCCTTCATTTCTAATTTTACAGAAAGTGAAAAAAACTAAAAATGGCCCTCACATTATTTCTACAATTTCCATATTTTGTGGTTATATAGAGGTGCCAGGTATATTTTGATTATTGTTAGCAATTTTTTTTTTTAAATAAAATGTCTTTGAGTTATTGCAAAAAAACTTATGGACTTGTTCAGTTTTGATTGGCACAGTTGGACTTCTACAGTATTAATTCAGTATTTTCGGTATTATTCAGTTTTGTTCTTGAGAAAATACCATTTTGTTAATTTACACATACCTTTTAATCTTTTTCCCATCTTTCTTTCGGCCTGCAGACTGTCTTTTTCTTGACCCGCAGTTAATAGCACTCACTATACCTGAGAGAAGCTAAGAAGGAAACCTGAAGTAAACAAAAACCAGTATGTCTGTCTCACTCTTAAGTCATACGAGTAATGTCCTAGAGTGAGACAGATGTACTTGTTTTTGTTTACTTGATGTTTCCTTCTTAGAACGGCCAGACTTTACAGTTTCTTCCACCTTCTGTATTTCATGTTAAAGGGAAAACTGTCTATTATACCAAGAACAGCTTATATTTAAAGCAATGGTGGGTGCAATAAACTACCCGTTTCAGGTAGGGGTTAGTTCACTGACCTTGCAAACAAGTTTAGTTGAAAGAAATAATTTTCAAACAAAAAAGATGCCAACTTATGGGGTGAGGAGGCTGTTGAATGGAAGTGACAAGCAATGCATTCCTACAGCCCCTTTCGGATGACATGACCCTATTTACACAATAGGAGTATTTTCGTCTGGAAATATAAAATGTAATTTACTTATTAAGTTTTGATTGAAACATTGTTTAGGGGATACTATTTATATGGGACTTGTTTGTATTGACTGCAAAAGAATGAAATAATTTTCTTTTAAATTTCTTCTGGACTTGTTCTATTTTGACTGAAAAGCCTTACTTTAAGCCCCATTTTCTATGGGAATTGTTCGGTTTTCGTTGAAAATCATTGCAGATATCGATGGCATTCAGTACAATTGTACCGAAAACATCATAAACTCATTTTTTCCCAATGGTGGACTTGTCTCGTTTTGAACGCAAGCTCCTCAATTGTCAAAAAAAATAAAGCATATTGTGGGTTGCTCTACTGATCAGGATGCTACCTCCAATGCAAGGTGATAGGTCTTGGAAGAGGGAAAATTCAGCTGTTCTGTTTACCCTCCTCCCTTGCCTTCACAGTTATAACTAAATTACTACACAATTATAAAGAAGAATTTGTTAATTTTATACAATCAATAAATGTTGGGTATATGTCCTGAAATGATTATAAAATACAAAAACCAATGAACGGAGGACCAAATGGGATACCACTATGAACGGAGATGAACTGTATAGGTGTTGACATCAGAGATCTCAAGTATAAATGCATGTAACATCAAAAACACTCGGGAAGCCTGAGCAAACTTGAACATATCATGAGCACGATATATTGAGGTGGCAATGGTCCATTGCCTGAGTGGATGTTTTCAGTTCGGTAAGTTTCTTACAGCTAGCTGGGCCCCTGTAGTTTGTCGCTATGTTGCGTGCTGCTCACCTGAGAATGAAACTGAGGATATTGTTCGGGGGACTTTCGAATGATGATGAAAAATAATTTCACGCTTTTCTTTAAAACTTTGTTGCTGAAAGTTTTTATGTGGTTTAATAGAACGAAATTTAGCCAGCGACGACATTTTCCAGTGAAAAATCTAAAAATACTCTGACCTTGTCTAACATTAAATTTTTTATAAATAATATTTTTAAAATACTGGGGAATTTTTTGAATCGAATTGAATTTTTTGTCTATAAGGGCAGACAAATAAGATGTTTTCGTCGCACTTGTTTCGATTTTTTGTACGTTTTAATGTTCGGAACGAAAACATGTTAAAATTTTCGTTTAAAGAAAAAAATTAAATTTTTATTATTTAAACGAAAATATATTTTCGTGTCTACCATCACATTCTCCATAAAATTTCATACAGAAATGCATGTTTTTATTTCACTTAGGTCATATTCGTAAAATAGATAAATCTGGCAACATAGCACTTGATTCTCCCATTAACGACGTCACACCCTGATTTGGGTCTCAACGTCCGCGGAGATGTGTATCACTCGTAACTTGTTTGTAAAGTCTGTGGTAGATCCCGCACTCCTATTATAGTTTCATTTTACATTGTATGAGAAAACTATGTAATAATTTAGCCGCAGTATGTGGTCGATCGGCACAAACGGCTTCTATAGACCAGGGACTATAACCGTACTGTTCCCGTAGTCTGTCGTACAAGTCAGGTACTTGGTTATTAAGCAAGGGGCATTGAAATAAAATATGTAGCACCGTGCCCGTTTGTCCACATTCACATAAGGGGTTATCCGCCCTCCGAATCCGATAAAGATATGCCGGTGTGAGAGCTGTTCTTAACTTCACTTTATAATAAACAGAGATTTCTGATCTGGTAGATGCTTGTTCGAGGAACCATGGCCTGGGCGATTCTTCTCGCTCCCTCCGCAGTATGCGTATGCGGTATGATATGTAATCCTGGAGAGTAGTTTTTTCTTGTGGGGCGGTGTCCATTGTCGTTGCTTCTCGAGCGTATCGGTCAACAACTTCATTTCCCTTGATACCGGAGTGTCCCGGTATCCAAATGTATGTTAAGTGATTATGGGAGAGAATCTTTTGGGAGAGCCGTTTGATTTCCAGTACCAATTGTGTCATGTCCGTAGAGCATCTTGTTGTGGCGAGGGTTTGTAAGGCGCTACGGGAGTCAGAGAATACGTAGATGTATTTTGCTACTTCCTCTTGGACACTGAGTAGAGCTTGGTATATCCCCGTCATTTCTGCCGTGAATACACTACTGCGTGCGGACAGTTTAAATTGTCTTCCTTCCTCAGAACTAATATTGGTGAAGGCAGCGGCTGTGCCCTGCGCTGTTTGAGATCCATCAGAGAAAAGTAGGATAGAATCATGGGGTGGGAAGGCAGAGACGTAGTCACGGTACAGGTGTGAAGTGTATAGGTCATGTTTTGCAAAAGTGGTTAAATCCAGCTGTGGAGAGGTAATAATAGTGGCATACTCGTAAGCATATATAGGGTATCGGACGCTAGTTTGAATGTCCCACTCAGTATCAAAGGATTGAAAAATGTCAAAGAATGGCGGTATGGGAAACCCGCGTCTCCTCCTGTGGGCTGTCTGACGAATTTCCAAGAAATAGCGTATTTTTATAAAAAGTGGGTGGGCCCTATTGGAGAATAAAAACTTCATGAATTTAAGGGACGCTAAATGTGCCCTCTCAAGGCGGGTGGGCCATCGTAATTCATGAAATATGTTGTCCATTTTTGGTTTTCCCCCTGTTCCTAATATTTTTTTCCCGATGTCATACCCTAGAGAGTTTAATTGCCGGCGCCATTTGTCTGGTGGGGGTACAAGTGCGATGTTGCCATATTCGCTGGCTGAACGAATAAAGTTATTATAGAACATGTACAGGGCTTTCGGGTGGTTGCCCCAATATCTTCCAGCAATGTGGGTATATAATCTGGCTCTATTACGTAGTCTATTCATCAAGGTAGCATAATGCATGTTACCTGATAACTTATGGTCTAAGTGTATTCCGAGATATCGAATACCCGGGGCGTAATGTAGAGCAGTATCTGATATAGAGAGCAAGGGTCGTTGCACTACCGGTGTCAAAGTTCTCGCAAATATTGTGTATGAACATTTCTCTGTATTTATTTCCATGCCTATGTTGTGTAATTCGGAGACTAAAAGGTTAATGTCCCGTTGAAAATCTTGTAAATATTGTCCCTGTGTTCCTGCCACCTTCGGGAACCGACTGTACATAATAATATCATCCGCAAAGCCTAAAATTCTTCCCACTCTGAACGGTAATCTATATAAATGAGTAGTGTATATATTAAATAGCGTGGGGCTTAACGAAGATCCCTGGGGGAGCCCCCTAGACGTCAACCGAGGCGGAGATGGGTGGTATTGGCCCGATAGTGAGAGTGATCGATGATACATGAGCTTATCAATATTTTGAATATATATGGTTGGAATCCCCAAGGATCTAAGACGTGTACTTAATGTGGTTAGAAGCACCTTATCGTAAGCTGCACTCAAATCCAGCGTAACTGCTATTGTGTCTTCCCCTTTACTCCATCCTGTGTATATGTCAGTAATTAAGTAGAGAATGCTTGAAATACAGTGATATCCCTTCCGGAATCCAAATTGTTTTGGATGCAGTATCTTATGTTTTTCAATATAAAAAGACAATCGTTGATTCAAGATTTTCTCATAGATTTTACGTAGGGTCTGGCAAAGCATAATCGGGCGATAGTGAGTAGGGCTCTGTCCCGTTTTGCCAGTTTTCAAAATGGGACATACCGACATGTGTTGCCATTCTAATGGGTACGTGAGGCCTCTCAAAATCGCGTTGTATCCTATTTCTAAGTAGTGAATGATATCAGAAGCAATGTAGCCCAGTAAGGCGTAATTTATGCCATCCGTACCTGGAACCGACTTTGAGGTCCGATGGACCTGTAATATATGTGAGATTTCCGCTTTCGAAATGGGTGTGTAATTTTGATCGATCTCGTTACCGCCCATGCTCGGGGCCGATTGTTCCACAGAGTCCGGAGCCATCAACTGTAGGAATGCCCCCTGTAATTGCTTATCAAAGAGCATTGGAGTCGTAACAATTCGTCTTTTCCCTGTAAACCATTGAATGTGCTGCCATATTCGAGCCGGAGATGTCGCACACGTAATTGTTGAACAATAATGCTGCCAAGCCGTCCTTTGTGCGGTTCGTATCAAGTGTTTAATACGCGCGTTTTGTCTGCGTATACTTACATATGTATCCTGTGTTAAGTTCCGTCTGGCCTGCCGTAAATTGAGGCGCCGTTTTGCAATTTCCCGGCTTATCTCCGGAGTCCACCATGCCGGTCGAGCGCTCTGAGTAGAAGTATATGTGTTCTCCGCTGGTTCCCTAAGAGAATTCGAAATGATCTGTGTAATGCTCTCTATAGACGTGACCCCGGGGGGTGTCAGTTCCAAAGCAGATTGAATATGCTTACGTATCTGGGAATGATCCGTATTATATATTTGTCTGCGTCTCCTCCGTGGAGTCAAAATAGAGTGATGCGAACCGATCGTGATACTGATGGGAAAATGGCCACTTCCTAGTGTATCATACATAATATCCCAGGTTGCCCCCCCACAAGTGTGTGTGAGGCTAGCGTCAGATCGGGGAAGGAGTCCCTTTGTCCCCTGTAACCCAGCCGGGTCGGAATGTTCTTGTTCAGTAACCGGATATTGTGAAGTTTCAAAAATTCGAAAAAGCGGCAGGATGTAGTATTTAGTAGTTCATTTATGGTTTTACCCAAATTAAAATCCCCCAGAAATAAATATTTAGAATTGGTGTCCCACGGGAAATGTGTTTCCCAAAAAGTCTGTGTAATGTGGTGGTGTGGGGCGTTGTAGATTCCCGTCACTTTCAAGTTTGGTGGTATGGATATTTCTATGGCTTGGAAGGTGGAGTCAAAATTGGTGATTACTCGGTAATTCTCGATCGTAAGCTGTTGTCGGATCATCATAATGATCCCTCCTCCCTTCCCCTCCCTGTCATTTCGAATAGCAATATAACCCGGGATACGGAATTTTTTATTTTGTGAAAACCATGTTTCCACAATGACCACAATGTCAAAGTGTTGTTTGTCAAGGATTTGTCGTAATTCCTGGACCTTATTGGTTAGACTCTGGGCGTTCCATTGGAAAAGTCGGAGTGGTCTCATGGGTTACAGGTACGGTCTATCTTCGGGCGAAGGTGTCATTATCCCCTTCTATGGTTTACTTGGTTGGGAGAGGGATGCGGTGGGTTTTTGTTTTGGATCCATATGTTCCCTGATGGCGTGTTTAATGCTCAAGAGTATGGCCCTTTGGGAGTCAGGCGCAGAGCTTAAGAGGGTATTCACGGCAGTGATCGCTGTAAAGAGCGGTTTACTATCCTTCCGGTGTTCCGAAGGGATTTCACCCGCCGATTTTCTGAGTGTGTGCGGTTCCTGGGTGGGCTTTTCCCCATCCCGTTGCGTGGATTTTACCAATTCACCGGAGGTAGTGGTACATGGGATGTCTACTGGCCTGTCTCTTCCATGCGGGGCTATCAAAACTCTCTGAAGTTTTGTCTTATCGTATCCTATTTCAGAGTCCGTGTCCTTCCGTTTTGTGTTTGGTGTCGGCGATATGTCCTGCTCGGACTTCCTCACGAGCTTTGGGGCAAGTTTTGTGTGGTCACTCCTGTTCGCTTTGGCAGAGTCCTCCCGTACCCTGAGTGGGGGGAAAGAAGAAGACTGTCCGAATAGGGCTTGGGTGTGTTGTTGTAGTGTGGTAGCATATGTAGTTTTCCCTAATGCAATCATCCTGGCCTCATTGCGAGATACCGGGAGTGTGCTTAACTTTTCTTCAATTTGGGTCGCCAGTTTGTATGCCGGGCAGGCTTCTGTTTTTGTCGTGGCGTGGGCCATTCTACAGTTAAGGCATTTAGGAGTAGTATTTGCACAGTCCCCCTCATGTTTATCGTCACCACACAATAAACACTTGGCCACAGACCGACAGAATTTAGTGCGGTGGTTAAGTTTTCCACAATGCAAACATAGTGGTACCCTTTCTTGGTACGGTACGACTTTACACCGTTGATGGTATAGGATGACTGCCGATGGAAGCCTCTGGCTGCGGAAGGTTATTTTGACTGTCTGTGAAGGGACGTACGTGACCTGCCCTGCGGCATCAATACGCTTGGTGTTAAATCTATGTACGTATGAAATGGCATACCGTTCAGCCACGATCGTGTCCCTCATGATGTCCTCTGGGGAGATACTTATATCAACACCCTTTATGACTCCCGCCGAGTATAGATTATATGCAGGGATGAATGATGATGTGCCGTGCTCGGAATCAAATGTAGAATTTAAAAATTTGTTGGCAGCGAAATAATTCTGAAAATGAACTTCAATTTGCTGTCTGCTCACTTTCTGTACGGAGAGGACATCATATTGTCCCTGGAACAACCAGCGACCTAAGAGCATAGGGTGTAAGGCACCGATTGACTGGTTAGGTTGTTTGACGATCACAAAGAAGGGCCCTACGTCCGTGGAGACATAAGCTTGTTTTGGACGATTAGATTGTTCACCCGATGGGGCGACAGATGATTGTTTTGAATGTGGTACAGTCGTGTCCGGGGTCGTGACGTCGGTAAATGGTCCAGTGACTTGAGCCCCCACAGGCGCCAGGTTAGCGATAGGTTCGGATTGTACACTTTCCATAATGTCATCTTCTTGGGCTGCCATAATTATGTCGGAAACCAAAAACCCGCACACGAGAAGTCTATAATCCACCCCCCGCGGGGTGGAAACACGAGAATGTTAGATCGCAAACACAGGAGATAGTCAGATGAAGCACTTAAAGCAAACACCGGTATATATCACTGTACGCTACAAGTAGCACAGGCGACGGATAGCAACAGACGACCACTAGAACGCTGCGAAAGCTAGTCAACCACTCGCTTCCAAGTCTAGGTACGAACTAGGAGTAAATGTTAACTGACAGTTTATTTTACGGTAGGAGTTAAGTTCCAGTAAACGCTTTTTTGTTCTTATCTTCTAGTTAAAGTTTACTCCCAGTTAACGCAATCTGTCAAAAGTCATAGTTAGTATGAGCGTTTCTCTCAGTTTTCATCTGTGGACACGGCAAATTCTTTTGAAGTGAAGAATAATTGTTTCTGAATATTAGCGACGAAACTCGTCACAAGCCTATAATTCAAACTAAATAAACACACAGTAAGGTGTGTCCATAAGAGCAAAGCTCGGAAAGACGAAACAGGAAAAATCTCTTGTGAAACACATAACTTCCTCTGAACTTAATTCAAGTATACAGCACACAGTACGGGTAGTAGTGCGAATTAAGTTGTCTTAGCCTAAAATGGTCGCATAATTTGCGAGGCAAGACCTAAAACCTAATAAGTTTGTGTATGAAATGTGTAGCTAATAACTACAGGATATATTACGAGATGTTTTCAAATGAAATTATTAGCTCTTAGCATAACATATTAAAATACATTATATATATATAGGCCTATATAATTTATATATTACGCTTATTGTACAATTCCTGTTAAAATCTAAAAGTTGTTACGCTGTTTTCTAAAAAAAATAAAGAATAACATCCTCAAGTAAAGTGGTTGTAAAAATGAAAAGAAAGTTACCACGTTTCTAACCCCATCCCAGAAGGATGCAAAACCCAAATGTAATCTGATGTACTGGTAGAGGAAGTAAACAGTAAAATAATTTATTGTCCAAACTTTTATAATAGTTTGATCTAGTTTTGAACATATTTAAAATCTTTTTTACATATAGTGGCATTGTTCTTCATCACCAGTGACGTTACGAAAGCAGCTACATAATTTCATCTCCATTTTAATTCAGTTCGCGAGAAGTATAACCTCAAAAAAATCCGCCGGTTAGGAGTTTACTTGTACATTTTCCTAGATTACTGCCAGTTAAAGGATTCTTACCTATAGTTAACTCCTAACCAGATATTGTAAAATCGAACTGTCAGTCAAGTAAAGCTATGGTTTGTCTACGGCGTTGATCGCTGCATATTGCTCTCCATGTTAATCAATGTTGTTGTTGTTGTTGTTGTTGTTCGTGTTTCTTTATAGACGCTCCTGCCCCTTTCCACTAAGAAAGATCGGCTCCCGCGTCTCGTTGATGTCCAGTGATGCGGGGTGGCCAAAGCTCTGGCAGCCCCAGCCGGGTGGAGTGGTGTGACGAAAACAGAAATATGACCGGGACCTTAAGTTATAGTTTCATTTTTGTTTTCGTAATGTATCGAAACAATGCTTTATTAATGGGAATGGAAGTTCGTAGTAAAAGAGAATCCATCTGAATTGGACCTGGTGGATGATGTAGATAAATGACACGAAAGAGTTTGGAGACACTTCTATGATGAAGAGGACATCCAAAAAACATATGATCGATTGTTCCCAGCTGTCCACAGTCACAAAAAGGAGATGTATTTCTGTCCAATCGGTGAAGGTACGTTGGCACCTGTGCAGTGCGAAATTTGAGCCGGTAGTAATAGACAATGGTGCGAGGAGGGGATGTGTTGGAACGGACAAGGAAATTAATGAGAGTTTTTTGTTTGCTATGGTCCTCTGGAGAGAGACCGAAAGCTTCGATGGACTCATGTGACTGGTGCGAAAGAAAGTAATGAACTATATCCCGTGGCGGGGTGAGAAAATGAGTATCTATGTGTAATTTATCCGAAGAAGCTTTGGCAAGGCTATCGGCGATTTCGTTGCCTGGGACCCCGACATGTGCCGGCACCCATAGAAGTGTGATCTGTGCGCCCTGTGTAGTGATGGTATTTAATTGCGATCGAATAAAAATGTCATATATGTTATCACTGGATGAATAAGGGTTTATTTGATTGTAAAGAATGGCTTGATTATCTGTAGCAATAATGACATTTTCATACCGTTGGGCGTACGCATCTTTTAACGCCGTATAGAGCGCAATGTTTTCGGCGGTGTAGCTCGAAGTTTGAGGGTAGAGTTTCCACATACGCCCGTATGTCGCTGACAGATTGAAAAAGGCAGCTCCAGCATTATTTTGTGACTTAGAACCATCCGTAAAATAGGTGTAATAATTTTTCCCCACCGGGAGGGAGGCAACATATTCCTGCCATTGGATAGCAGGTGTCAATGAAGACTGCTGGAAAGTGTTCAGGTCAATGGTCAGACGACAAGGTGTAGGCCTTCTATCAATGAGATACTCAGGATGTACAGGGGTCTGATATAAATTCGGATACTGGCGAAAATTATGTGCAAACTGTGCCAATTCCACCATAGGCAGAGGAGGACGACCGATTTGAGAAACATGGCGCTGATATAAAAGTTGGAGTTTCGGGAGCAACGGATTACGAGTGTGCATGTATAATTTTCCAAGAAAGCGGACCGTCTTGACCCGTCGCCGATTTGTAATATCAAAAAACGGGAAATCAGTCATTAAATCATGTAATGCCGGTTTACCATTTATACGAAAAATGATCTTATAAAGATTGTAAAGAAGGGAATGATATTGAGTCACTACCTTATGGGACGGTGAGGTGAAAGCAATGGAACCGTAGTCTAAACGTGAGAGAATGAGCGGCGTAATGAGACGAAATAAAGTGAGGGAATCTGCCCCCCAATATTTCCCTGTAAGGGCTTGAAAGAGGCGTAGGAAATGTTTTACCTGCCTTAGTTTGTGTAATAAGTGTGGAGTAAAAGTGAGCCTATGATCAAATAAGCATCCGAGGAATCTAACCTCCCTCTCTTCCCGCAACTCCCATGCGCCCATATTTAAGGTCTGAATAGTCCTGGAAACACCAGGACGAAATAGTTGAAATTTAGTTTTGTTCATATTTATCGACAATCCCAGGTGTGAGAGTGCTGAGATACAAGTCTGGGCAGTTTGCTGGAAATCTCGAAGATCCTGAGCTAAGTGTTTTGGAGTAATCGGTCGGTAGAGGCAAATATCATCTGCATATTGTATAATACGAGAGCAAGTAGTCCGTGGTAGAGAAATATCTTGAATGTATAAAGCATATAATAAAGGACTCAGAGAAGAACCCTGAGGGAGGCCCTGCGTTGTCGTGCGACTCTCCGGATTATTATATTTTCGGTGAAGAGAAAGATGCCTGGTATGGAATAAGTTGTATATGGTGGCTAACAGGGCTAATGGTAATTCATATGTAGTAAGTCTGTCCAATAGAAGAGGAATCTGAACAGAATCGTATGCATGTGAAGCATCCAAATATAAAGCTGCTAAATATTGCTGTCTACTAAAGGCAAGGGAAATATCTGTGGAGAGTAAGTATATATTAAATTCCGAATTATAGTGTCTACGAAAACCATATTGTGACCTGGGCCAAAGCGAGTTCCGTTCCATGTAGAAAGAGAGTCTATTCGCAACGAGTTTCTCAAAGGTTTTTCTAAGAGTGGAGAATAACATGATGGGGCGATAATGGTGCGCAGACTTTCCCGTGGTGTTGGGTTTCTGAATAGGGGAGACTGAAGCTGAAAGCCAAGAACGTGGAATTTGACCAGTAAGAAGAATCTGAGTAAAAGTCCGCGCAAGAAGACGTGTAAATTCATCTGGAAGCATTCGAAGTAATGAAAAAGTAATATCATCAGGGCCTGGACTGGAATGTTTGTTCTTTGTGGACCAAAAAGACGTTATTTCCAGTGGGGTGATGGTGTGAAGTAGAGGATGTGTGCCCTGAGGCGATGGCACTGGAAAATGGAGTGGGGCCTGTGGAACCATCGGCGGAGTGACCATCATAAGAAATTCGTGTTGCAGATTGATATTCCCGGCCAGAGGCGTCAGTGTCGAGGGGGTATTGTATCTTTTAAACCAAGCAATCTTCTTCCAAATTTGAGCAGGGGGGTGTTGTTGGGTTAGGTGTGTACAATATTTTTTCCACGCCGTTCTTTTTCGTTTATTAAGGATTCGTTTGGTCCTGGCTTCTTGTTCCTTATGGAGCTGAAAATTAGACAAAGTTGAAGCTAATCGATATTGTTTAAGAGTATTTCGGCGGAGAGTGACTGCTGCCGCACACTGACGGTCCCACCAGGGGGGATGCTTAGGAGTACAAGAAGATGTGATTGAGTATGAATGGGAGTGATCTAGATAGGAGATAAGAATATTTTCCAGCTTGTCGTATGAAATGTCATCATGCGCCAAAGATTGTAACTCCTTGGTTATATATGTACCCAACGCATGGGGATCCAGTTTACCTATGCGGTGTTTGGTAAATAAAGTATTCCAGATGTGTAAGGGGTGAGTGTATGTAATATGTAGGGGAAAATGATCGCTATGACATGTGTCTTCAATTCGTTGGCATTGAAGAAATGTCTGTAACTGCCCTGACGCTATAATTAGGTCCGGCGTGGTGTTTTGTTGATGAGGCGCACCTAATCTGGTAGGGATATCAGCATTTATAATCTGCCACTGCCTCTGCATGCATAACGAGATTAAAGGGTGGGGGTTACTAGACCACGGCACAAAAGTATGAAAATTGGGAATATTAAAGTCCCCACAGATCAGAGTGTGGTAACCAGGAATGTCAGGGAAGATGGAATCCCATTGTTGGAAGTCAAGAGGAGTATGATCAGAGTTGTAGATGGCATATAAGGAAATATTATGAAATAGGAGGTGGATGATTTCAAAGTGAGGAAGGTATTGCATGTCAGTATCATAATGTGTTAGAAGGATGTTTGGAAGAAGAAAAATGGCTACTCCTCCCCCATGTCTATTTCGGTCTCGTCTTATCTGCCTGTAACCATGTAAAGTGAAAGTATTGGTCTCGTCCAGGTGAGTTTCTGTAATAATGATGAGGTGATATCTGGTGATCCTCAGCAATTGGAGCAGTTCAATTTTTTTGTTAACAATACTACGCGCATTCCAATACAAAACATGGAGGTCCCGGGGCATATATCTGAAGTTTAAGTAATTAAAGTTTTGATTTGATGTTTAATCCTTTCCACATCACCTCGCAGATGATCCGGAGCTTCACTCAACAATTTATTGACTGCCGTCAATAAGGTAAACTTGGGAGTCTGAGGTTTCCCAGCCGATATCGGAGGTTTCCCAGCCGATACTGGACGTGTCTGTGATGGAATCGATCGACCGACCGATGGCTTCAAGGTGGAGTCACCAACCTGAGATGTATACTCCCTCGCCGTGGAGGAAGGAACGGCTGCTGGCAGACGGCCTGATGGATTAATCAGTAATTTTTTGTACTGTTGTGAGTCAACCAGAGACTGGCCCATAGAAACCTTACGTTTCGGAGGGTGCGACTGATCTGGTATGGCAGAAGAGGACTGATGATGCGTAGTTGTCGGATTAGATCGAGATGCTATGGCACCCTGGACACTATGCTCTAGGGGCGGAAACTGAGCAACGGCGGAGAAAGCTGAAGCTGTCTTTGTCTGTAACATATTGGTATAGGAGGTGCGGCCCAGAGCCAGTTGCTTAGCCTCGTATCGAGAAACCGGGAGCGAGGTCAATTTATCTTGAATTTGCTTTTCCAATTTGTATAGAGGACAAAGCGTAGTATCTGTAGTATGATGAGGGCCAGTACAATTGATACACTTTAGGGTGCCATTGGGACAGTCCCCCGAATGTGGGTCTGAACCACACTTCAAACATTTTGGAGCCGAACGACAAAACTTTGCACGGTGATTCAATTTACCACACTGCCGACATATATTAGTGCGTTCCTGGTAGGGGTCTAAGGGACACCGTTGATGATAAAGGGTAACTACCCTCGGAAGTCTTTGTGAGCGAAAAGTAAGTTTTACCGTTTGCGTCGGTACATAAGAAACCTTGCCCTGAAGATCGATCACACGTCTGTTGAATCTATAAACATTAACTAGTTTACAGCCCTGCGGCACAATTGTATCTTTGATGATTTCCTCAGACGTGACACTTACGTCAACGCCCCTTATTACTCCTGCGGTAAATAAATTATATCTTGGAATAAAAGATTCCGTTTGGTGTAAAGAGTCGAACTCGGAGTCCAAAAAATTATTGGCTGCTTGTGGGGTACGAAAATGCACATCAAGTTGCGCCGTAGAAGCCTTATTAATATAATGAATGTCATAGTTCGCTTTAAACAGCCATTTGCCCAACTTCATTGGGTGCATAAGGCGAATATCTTTGTCTTTTTGTTTAACAGAAACAAAATAGGGACCCTCATCATTAACGGAGTATTTATGAACAACTCGTTCCTGAACAGGCATAGAGTCCGGATGGCAGTTAGATTCTGAGTCTTGAGGTAAAATAGAAATGTCTTCAGTTACTACTGAAACCTTAGCACACGATAGGGTAGCGACATCAGATTCCTGATCCATGGGAATGACTATCTGGGGTTTTTCTGAAGTATCCCCTGTTAACTCGGTGGGCGGATCCATAATGAGAGAAAAAACTGAAGTCGATTGATGATGAGTATAAGACCCCCCTCCCGGGGGGTTAAAAATCACTTAAACCACGACACTAATAAATTAAATCAAATGTACGTACAGTTTGTGAAAAGAAAAACACAAGATAAACTCGAGAGGCGATTATAAGCCTATCCCACAGCACACACGAAAAGACACCGGTAGAAAAAACAACCACTCTCTATGAATGCACTGAGGTAACTGGGGATGTTAATCAATGTAACCGGTTTGTCTAAAGCTCTATCCACAATGCGCAGTCGGCAGTTGCTTCTGAGGCAAATTCAGGGCGTTGAACGCCGCAGATTATCATGCATATAGTAGGTCAAGAAAAGCAGAAGACAGCCATTTTGCACAAAGTACTGTCATTAGCAGGGCTAGGATTTATATGTAATTACATATTTCTTAATTTCACATATAGACACATTTTTTTTCACTTATCTCCATCTATTATGTTCTCCTCTATTCAAATTAAACAAATTTATTTTACATATTTTTCCATATTTCTGACTATAGTACATATTTATATGTAAAATAAATATTTGTCCATATTTAGTGATTATAATACAATATTCGTACATATTTCATTCTTAAGAGTAAAACTATATAAAATTGTCGTTTTCAGTGACAGAAAATATGGCAGCACAGGATAAGTTTACAGTTATGTACAGAAATTAATGTGTGAAAAATGATTTGTGTTACATTGAATCAAATTTTTGTAATATAACAAAAATAATTCAGAAACTACAAAATAATAATCTGACATTACCTGGAAATATTGACATTATGAAAAACATGATTCATGAACTCAAATGTATACGTGGACATTTAGCCGATCTTATTAAATGTAAAGTGGACAATGTGTTTTCAAGAAATCCAGGCTTTGAAGAAATGTGTAAAATCAGTGCAATCTTAAGTAGCTCGTCAAATGTAAAACTAGAATCAGTGAATTTTAAACACGCGCCAATCACTTCATGTGCAGTAGAACGAAGCTTCAGCCAATATAAATCACTTTTGAAAATTTAAAACAACATTTTGTGGCATACTGTTATGGTAGCAGAAATAATCAATGAATGAATACAAATAAAGTAAGTGATCTGAAAAAAAATTGAATAATTTAATTTATGAATCCAGTATTTGTAAAGCATTTTTATAGGTTCTAAAAGTAACAAAATGTAGTGTCTAGTGATTAAATTTGTTTAATGTCCATATTTTACAAAATATATTTGCATATATATATGTACGTATTTTGACATTTTTAGTACATATATATGTACATATTTTGACATTTTTAAGTACATATATATGTACATATTTTGACATTTTTTAGTACATATAAATCCTAGCCCTGGTCATTAGTTGCAGACGAAATGTTATAGATTTAGTGTCTAAACACATTGCCCTGTATGACATGAGCTTAAGTGATCATAAAGATAGCTACACAAAAGAAAATGTGTTGCAAATGGTAGATAAATTGTTAGATAACACTATTATCTGTAATTACGATTTATGTAACGTACAGTAAAATTACCAGCTCATTTATTAGTAAAAGTATTTTCGATATATTATTACCGGTTTTATTATTTTGTTATTCATTGAACCCTTTAACATTTAGTTAATCAAAAGTGACTTTCCTTTGTTCCTGTCAGCGTTTTATCTTGAGTGAGTATAATATTATATGCTATGTTGAGGTTATGAATGCTAACAAATTTCTAAATTCCATGTCCCCCCCCAACATCGAGCTGTTTGACATGGCCAACTACAACTGTGGATAGCAACAGTATCATGGACGATGATCGCCCGTAAAGAAACCACCCCTACGACGATGAACGCTGTGGACAAACCATAGCTTAAAAGTAGCCGTAAATATTTTACTGGAGGTGGTAATAACCACGGAGACGCCGTGCTTGCGGTATTGTATGGGAAACAGATGAAGCCAATGACCACGCCCCCTACTAGGACCAGAAGGGAGGCTTGTTATATACAATAGCACACAAATACTTCGAAGTTTCACGGGTTATAACAACGTTTCGGTAGGGAAAATATGTAATATTCCAATTTCATATATTAACCACATACTCCGACATTATAATAATCCCCGTAGTTAGCATTAACCTATTTCAGAAGAGCCAAAAATGTGACTTTCAAATGAGCAACTTTACATGTGCGAGTATAAATACTGAGTCAGAAAATAAACAAGAGACCGTGCGACCATGATAATCCAGAATGAGAAAAATATTCTGGACAGTTATATAGCTACACCATGGGGTTATTGACTCTATTAAACGCAATAAATGACAACTAATATAAATATTGGAAATCTAAAGCAATAAGGCCTACATTACTTACTATTTTTGACCTACTACTAATTCTGGTAAAGGCACTTAACCACTTAGGCCTAAACAATATGAATTTCGTAGAAACAATAGTTTATGATGGGCCTACTATGATTTTTCTATCCAAACTATTATATAAAGTAAGACTAAATGATTAGTCAAACTATCTGGTCTAAATATATCGGAAATAGACTTATTTCAGTCTGTTCTATTATTGAACTAAACACAAGATAAAAAATGTACGGTACACCAAATTCACCAGTGAAACACACAACCACAACCCACAGAAATTTTAAAAATATATTTAGGCCTAATTCAGTCTAATCTGTTACTGAATTTCACTATACCAAGCTGTTTTTGTCTGAATATTCATAACTGTGTCGGTAATCTAAAGATGACTTTTCGGAGCTGAAAGTTCTCCCTTCATCTTAGATCTATAGGCCTATATAATATATCCCCATCGTTAAATGTCCATATACCTACCCTGTCAATTAAAAGAATATCTCGAAGATGAAATGTCAACATACACTACAGTAAAATAAATTTGTGTGCATGTCACCTTATCTGTACTTATTGTTAAATTGTAAATAGAAGATATATTATGAAATATTACAAAGGACTTATTTCATCATACAAATTGTAACTTTTACTTGATGAATAAAATTAAAATTCCTTTACTTTTATCATTTTAGTACGTAAGTTCTAAACCCTGACGAGTCACCAGTTTACCAGCTTAAGGGGGCTCATACACCAAGAGTCCATGCCCGAGCAGGCATTGGGGTAAAAGTTCAATATTTTCAACACTATTTGCAATAAAAAAAAATGAAATTTTGGACATTAGAAGTATAGACTTGGGGCTTGAAATGTGCACAAAAATTATTGTCAGGTTGATATTAGGAAATTAAAATTTTTAATTTTTCAGCATGCGATAAGGCCTAAGAAACATGATTTCTTGCAAAGGGCCAATCTGATTGGTGTAATCTTTTTTTATTCACAGCTGACACTATAATCTAGAGGATAAACCATCAATGAATACTGTGGTATGCCTGATACAATTTTCAGGGATTTTAAAATGTCAATATCAAATTATTACTAATTTTTTTCACATCATGTTCACAAGTGAAATAATCTTTTTTCCTCCATTTTTGCATCCTTATGCACAACATGCACTCATTTTCAAGTCTGAATTGTTGAAAACAAAGACGAGTAACCACGCTATAAACACATAAACATCACTGTGACACGCTCCCTACTAGTACCAAACGCTCGGACAATTGGCTTCACGCTTGCGGTCTCAGGGCATCTCCGTGTTCCTCCGTGGTAATAACAGGCCTAAGGCCTGTCGGTAAACTTCTCTTAATTGGCAGTGATCTTTACTGTAGGAAAATGTACGAGTAATCTAACCGGAGGACTTTTTTGAGGTTATACTTCTTGCGAACTGAATTATAATGGAGAAACTAAATTATTTAGCTGCTTTCGATAATGACAGTGATGATGATGAACAATTGGCATTACATACAAGAAGACCTAAGATATTGAAAACCAGATCAAACTATTATGAAAGTTTGGACAATGAATTTTTCAAGAGATTCCGTTTGACAAAACCATCAGTAATATTATTGCTTGGAGTGATTTGCCATAAAACGGATAGGTAAGTTTCAGTTCACACTATTATACCTTGTTTTTTCATACTTTACAAATTGTTTTCGAACTTAATTCCGTTACGAAACTGAAGTAAAATAGGCTTACATTTTTTTAGGAATAATTCTGTGATACCAATGAATCTGCTGCTACTTACCCTACGCTTTTATGCTCTTGGAAGCATATTGATTGCACTTGGTGGTTTCATAGGTGCTAGTACAGCAAAAGCGTCAAAAATAGTGAAAATTGTAAGCATGGCAATTGCAAAGTTGGTTAAAAATTGTATAATGCTTCCAGAAACCGAAAAAGATAAGGAAGAAACCAAATTGAACTAGTTTAGGATATCGAAATTTTATAAAGTTTTGGGAGCTCTAGATTGCAGTCATATAAAGATTCAGTCACATGGATGTGAGGATGCCAAAATTTTTTAGAAACAGAAGCGGATATTTTTCAATAAATGTGCAAGTTCTAGTCAGTGCAGACTTACTAATAAGAGAGATTGTTGCACGGTGTCCAGGAGCCTCGCATGACAGTACTATTTTATGAAGAGAAGGCTAAGAGCACGATTAGAAAGAGGGGACTACAATAATTCGTGGATTTTAGGAAACAGTGCATATCCCTTGAAAAGCCATCTCCTAACATCCCTTGACATGCCCACAAACAATGCTGAGGGACTGTATAAAAAAATCGCACATTTGAATCAGGTGCTTCGGTATCTGGAAGAGAAGATTCCCCGTGTTATCGTTAGGTCCTTTTGGCTTGTGCAGTATTGCACAACATTGCTCAGAAACAAGAAGAGGAACCCCCTTCAGAAGCAGATGTTACCTTAAAACATAAACGTGCCATGCATTGTAGATGACAATCCGCAAACCGGCGAGAAATGCACTCATTGAAGAATATTTTCCTCTGCTGTAATATAAAAATAACAGTGATACAAAAATGACAGTACCTGTTAATAACAATTTTGTTGTACTATGAACAAGTTTTGTTGCTGCAGGTTTTCTTCATACTGTTTCAACTTAATTTTTAAATTGAGTAATAGCGATGTAGCGAACTAGAACCAGCAGATGTCTCCACTGCTCTAGCCGGCATCCGCTAGCCGTTCGTCGCTTGTTTTTCCAGTTGTCGTCTGCTGGCACCATGTTTTTATATGGCCTTTCATCTTAGCAGATTGAAAAATACGTTCGAACTTTTCTATTTTTGTAGCGGGTAAAGCGCTACTAGGCACATTTCTTTGTGTACTCGACACTTCCAGATTTATTTACGTGAAAAAGCTTAAAGAAAAATTGCAAAAGATAGACGCTATATAAGTCGAAAAGAAGGAAGAATAAGCTGACAAATCTGTGAGAAATGCCCTCTATTAACTACATTACTATGTTCCCGACGTACAAAATGTTATGCAGATATGAATATTTATATACAGTGCTGCTAATTAGGCGATTGGGTATGATTCAAAGTAACTAAAATAATATACCTCTAGGGTTCAGACAGTAAAATACTAATTGATATACGTGATAAACACTCATATATGTGGTGTGTATTCGCAGACATTTTTAATATTATTTATTTTCTGTATCAAATGCATATTTGGCCTATACCATCATATAAAAACGTATTGAAAATCAAAATATTAAAATATGTTTACAACACGAAAACTTACCTTTTCCTGTGCATAACAGTTAAAAAAAGAAAAAGATCTTGAGAATGCTTTTCTTCAAATTCCTCATTCTTTGTTATTCCTTTTATTATCGGTATGCTAGACCATCGTTACACGATTTTCATTTCTAGTTATGAGACAAAATATTAAGAATATTTCATTGCATGACATAGCACAATATAATGGCAGAATTTAAGAATTATCATACCGTATGTTAAGTTATGTAGCCTATTAAATTGGCAACGCCATTGTCACAATTTTTATTCGAGGCCGTCAATCTAACTTGGCTATTTAGAAATCACAGAATTTATATTTTGATCTCAGATTCAATAGAAGGCTACCGTAATATACACATATTTATACAGCAAAGTAAAATAAATAGGCCTAAAACAAGTAAATAAATTAAACAGGGAAGTGATCTTTAAATATATAAAGGTGCACTATAGATACAGTTTAGCAAAGGTATAAAACTAACACAATGTACTGTAATTATCATTGCGTTACTACGTAATTTTAATTTATTTGTATTTTAATTTACTCTATTTTGTATTGGCCCATAATATCATCACGATGCTCACGGCAAATTTAATATTAATTTAAAAATTAAATAATATCCAATCGCCACGCTGCATATAAATATCCATACATTAATAACATATTACTGCAAGTCGAGTACATATCTCACAATATTTGTTAGTTAATCCTTCCCTTTTAGTGTTATTTAGAGTCTATCTGCTATAAGTTTTCTTTCGTCTTTTTGACACTTAAACATTCTAGAAGGGCCCAGTAGACAAGCCTCGTGTCCTCTATAAAAATGTAAAATTACTAACATATTTTTCAGAGGGGGAAGATGGAACGCCATTTAAAAGCATGGTGCCAGCAGACGACAACTGGAAAAACAAGTGAAGGACGGCTAGTACACCCACGCTATCTGTCGGAGAAGTTTGGCGAGCTACATCCCTATTTTTTTCTCATGTCTCTTTAGCTTGTTTTTCTTCCTCACTATAGAACATTTTTCTGGGGTCTTCTCCATTCAGATTAGGTGTCCTTTTCTTTTATTTACATTGGTCGTTATTGCAGGGGTTTTAACAGTTTTTAGTACAGCTGGTGAACAGGAGGACCAGTCATTTTGTGAAAAAATTCAATTTGGAAATGTTAAATTATATTTATCTGTGCCTCCCTGCAAGAACTCATTAGTCTTATGAACACAATATTATTAAATGTATGGATGGGTTTAAGACTTCATGTTTTGTTGCAAAATTCTATAGTCCTACCATCTCAGGATTTCTTAATTTGGGAGTTACTAGGTTCATGGAGCCACATATGTGTAAACACAATGGTTTTTAAATATGAGTAAGCAGTTACAGAAAAATTATAAATCATATCTTAAATCTATTATTTATTTATATTTTGTTTATCAGAACAAACCTGGTGTTCGTCAGTTTGGCGTTTGATCTCCTGACTGCCTTCGTGTTCTGGCAAAGATTCTAAGGCCTACAGCCTCTTTGCTCCTTCCAAGATGAGTATCTGAAATGATAATACTGAGGAAACTGGTATTAATATTTGCATATTACAGGAAAAAAAATAAAATAGCTTAGATGGACAAAATACCCCAGCAGTGTTATTACTGATGGACAGGAAGTTTAGGTATTGTATGCACACTCTCATTGTATGTTTCGAATTAGTAATGTTTTTTCCTAAGTTTTTTTTTGTTCGGAAACATTTAATTAAACAACTTTTGTAAATGCTTAAGAATTTACACAAAATAATTGAAATGATTAGTGATAAAACCATTTCCATCAAAGTCATTGTCCATTCCAACAGCCCTGGTTCCCATCAAACCCACGAGCATTTCTGAAGTGTTGGTAAATGGTTTATTTGTTTTCTGTCCTCCGCCTGTTGGAAAGATTTCCTTCCTTTCTTCAGCCAGTTCTTTCTTGACCTTTTTCTTAAGATTTTCGTATTTATCTGTAAGATTTTTCGCGGGCCTCTTCGTACCAGCCATAGCGTCAAACTTTTCTGCTAAATCTTCCCAAGCGTCGCTTTTCTGTCCCCACGTTACTATGTCTTTTTTAAATATTTTTTATTTATTTTCAGTTACATGACACTTTTCATCTATGTTTTAAGAGCACTTGCACGTCTGCTACCTTTTACTTTATTCATTATTTCACATCTTTGAAATGTATAATTTCGTATCCCAAAACGAAGCGGTATAAAAAAAACCATAGATTGTGTAACTCACAATTTTAAATAACTGGAGGAAATAATAAAACTCAGGCAACAGTGCAAGACATGGAAATTTGCAGAGTATTATGTTTATATCTTTGGTATTTGATTTTCAATTGTTTAATCAAAGACAAAGTACCATATTATACATAAGTAATGTCTCTGGTATTTTATATTCAACTGTTTAATAAAGATGAGTTTGTAAAAAAAAGCATTTGAGGTCATGTATATTTATGTCTCTGCTTTATTTTCAATTTTATTTAGCCTTGGGCATTACAAAATGTATGGCAAATAGTAAAAAGTCGCAAAAAAGAACAAAACAATAGCCTACTCATTTAACCTGTCCATGGAGTTCAACCTACAGCAGCTATAATGCCTGGAAAGTTACGAGGTTGTATAAATCTAGTATTGTTCTCTTATGACACTGTCCTTAGTTGGCATTCCCCAGTAACTATTCTGAAGCTTCCAGTCACAGTAATTCGCATAGGATCTCAGGCTTGCCCTAAGTATCATAAACATAACATGATTTCGCTTTGTTCTTGATAGCAATGAAAGAGATAACTTCTGTCTAGTTTTTGTGCTCAAATTTCGGTAACATGTCATTCAGTACTAATAAAGGATTCATTCTCTTATGACATACAAGAGATGCATGATGGATTTTCATTGCCTCACCAGATGGGGTATCAGAAATCTATAAATTAATGTAGCTGTTTGTAATTATAGGGCTACCCTAACCAACAACAAAGCTAAGATACCGGTATCTATATTTTTGTCATTAGACAAAATGAAAGCACACTGAATCTAAATTACAGTTTATGAAAATAATATTTAATAACTCACATTGTACTTATAAAATGAATTTCTGAAGAACACAAATTCACAGGATTGTTGAAACATGTTTTACTAACTTAGGGAGAATTGTATAGAATATATTCAAAATTTGATTAGAATTCTGAAGAAGCACCCAAATAAGAATACTAAAAGCCTAAATATATATATTATTTTATATATCTCCGACCAATTACTCCCAAGAAACTCACTGAAGTGATTTGATAAGGTCAATTCAAATAT
The DNA here is from genome assembly GCA_964059195.1 of Ectobius pallidus. NCBI lineage: Eukaryota > Metazoa > Arthropoda > Insecta > Blattodea > Ectobiidae > Ectobius > Ectobius pallidus. The sequence goes on from CAXKWD010000003.1 coordinate 166,907,452, forward strand.
ATATAGAAATTCCCTGAATTAACAGGATACCACCAACATACCAGAAGCGTAGCCCAAAAATCCCAACCCCAAGGTCCGAAGATTCAGCTCAAGGAGAGGGAAATCCAAAAATGCATGAGAATTTTATGTAATAAAATGTAATTAAAAAAAATACAATAAACAACAGTAGATAGATCCAATGAGTAAAAGTCTCAGAATCCTCCAACTACATAGGCACCCTAAACTTGCAGAGCAAATCCTTAAAATGTAACAAGAGGTGAACATCAACCTCAAATACCCACAGTTAACAGAAATATGTAGTTAACAAATTCCGTTAATATCAAGAAGAACCTACCAATCTACATTGTGACTGTAATTAATTATGTAACTGACATATAAACTTAATTAACTAGTATACGAAAAAGTTATCTCTTCCAGACTTAATACTTATTTTGATAAGGACCAGAGAATTTCTAAGTAACTATCCCAAGAATAATTATATTACTATAACCTCTCAAACCTTGGAATGAATTAATTAAATAGGCCAGCATATAAGCTTCATGCACATGCAGCAGAAAATCTCTAATAAAATATCCCAAGAATAAATATATTACTATAAGCTTGGTTTCAGCATCAATACATCTATAGGTCAAGGCCTACTTCAATAGTTAAACTACACTTTCAGTTTGCTCGTTTGAATTATTCCCAATTATATTTCTCTCAAGCTTTGGAATAAGTTAAATAAATAAGCTAGCATATGAGCTTCATGCATATATAGCAGAAAATCTCTAAGTTAATATGCCAAGAATAAATATATTACTATAAGCTTGGTTTCAGAATTAATACATCTAATAGGTCAAGGCCTACTTCATTAGTTAAACTACACTTTCAGTTTGCTCGTTTGAATTATTCCCAATTATATTTCTCTCAAGCTTTGGAATAAGTTAAATAAATAAGCTAGCATATGAGCTTCATGCATATATAGCAGAAAATCTCTAAGTTAATATGCCAAGAATAAATATATTACTATAAGCTTGGTTTCAGAATTAATACATCTAATAGGTCAAGGCCTACTTCATTAGTTAAACTACACTTTCAGTTTGCTCGTTTGAATTATTCCCAATTATATTTCTCTCAGGCCTTGGAATAAATTAAATAAATAAGCTAGCATATGAGCTTCATGCATATATATATATCAGAAAATCTCTAAGTTAATATGCCAAGAATAAATATATTACTATAAACTTGGTTTCAGAATCAATACATCTATAGGTCAAGGCCTACTTCATTAGTTTAACTACACTTTCAGTTTGCTCGTTTGAATTATTCCCAATTATATTTCTCTCAAGCTTTGGAATAAATTAAATAAATAAGCTAGCATATAAGCTTCATGCATATATAGCAGAAAATCTCTAAGTTAATATGGCAAGAATAAATATATTACTATAAACTTGGTTTCAGAATCAATACATCTATAGGTCAAGGCCTACTTCATTAGTTAAACTACACTTTCAGTTTGCTCGTTTGAATTATTCCCAATTATATTTCTCTCAAGCTTTGGAATAAATTAATTAAATAAGCTAGCATATAAGCTTCATGCATATACAGCAGAAAATCTCTAAGTTAATATGCCAAGAATAATTATATTACTATAACCTCTCAAACTTTGGAATAATTAATTAAACAGGCCAGCATACAAACTTCATACATATGCAGTAGAAAATCTCTAAGTAGATCTGCCAAGAATAATAATATTACTATAACCTCTCAAACTTTGGAATTAATTAATTAAATAGGCCAGCATATAAACTTCATACATATGCAGTAGAAAATCTCTGAGTAATTATTGCAAGAATAATTATATTACTATAACCTCTCAACTTTGGAATAATTAATTAAACAGGCCAGCATATAAACTTCATGCATATGCAGTAGAAAATCTCTAAGTAGATCTGCCAAGAATAATAATATTACTATAACCTCTCAAACTTTGGAATTAATTAATTAAATAGGCCAGCATATAAGCTTGATGCATATGCAGTAGAAAATCTCTGAGTAATTATTGCAAGAATAATTATATTACTATAACCTCTCAACTTTGGAATAATTAATTAAATAGGCCAGCATATAAGCTTGATGCATATGCAGTAGAAAATCTCTGAGTAATTATTGCAAGAATAATTATATTAATATAAGCTTAGTTTCAGAGTCAATACATTTCCAAAGTAGTTAATTAAATAAGAAAATGGCATAACTCTGCTGCATGTGATAATTTGAACACTCCAAGAACTATCCACATCACCTCTAGAACCTTCCCGAACTCGCAGATGTCATGAAAAATAGACTGGCATTAGAACTTTGGTTAACCTCAATAACATGATCCTGAATCAATTTTGCAATTTTTAAAAATGCTACACAAGTTACCTTACTGAATTTAATTGATATCAAAACCTAACGAATCTTCGTTAAATACCCTATTCTGCTTCCAACATTTCCATTCCATTCTATTAACAAATTAAGATGGCGATCCACCATAATATTGGCTTAATAAAAGGGAGAAAAATCAGAGAAGTTACTCTATACATTCAAAGGATGGTTCCCAAAGGAAGTTTCTCGATTTCATGTACCAAGCTCACTACTCACAGTACCGTATCCGCCTCCAAGGGAACATCCAGACTAGGAACACACCCAAAACTACACTCTAAAGCACTCCGCAGCGACTGAATGCCGCCCCCGAAGCCAACAGCTAACAAAGCCTCACAGCGTGGAAGACGCGTACTGCGCAAGCGCTAACTTGCACAGCCGAGGAGAACGCGAGCACCAAGCAGGGAAGCCGCACAATGTGATGAACCCATCACAGGCTCCCCCCTTTGAACAAAAGAAAGCTAAAGATAAGGAAATTAAAGAGTGGAATGGAAATGCTTAAAATGACAAGATACAAATACCCTTTACACACACACTCAATTTCATATCCCACACATACATTACTAGTAGATTCTTGATGATAAATTATTGTTTTTTTTTTCTTCTTAATGTTCTTTTTTTTTTACACAATTTTTTACACAATAGTTAAGATTGCTTTACGCAGAGGTATTTAACAGTCAAATAAATGTTTATGAAGGGTGATAACACCACTCTAAGGCGTACTTAACCCTTATCTGATTGACAGGGGAACACCCCTGTACAATTTATACATCCCTTTCTAGACACTGAAATAATCTCATTTTAGAATGATATATATATAGTGCTTAGACTTTCACACCTGATTGCTAGTAGAGCATCGCGCAAAATAATACACAAGCACTTCTATCAGGTGAACACAAAACAGGCGACATTGTGAATATATTTACTTATTCGCCCATCGAGGGTACACATGTACAAACCACACTCAGCGATGACTGCTCACAGATGTCCAAACCAGCTGAAGGAGTGACTCCGGCCACCCTTAGGTGACAAAAATGAAGATAGGGGCTGCAGTCCCCAATGAGTCAGACCAACTGGCGAAGCGTGTGGACGTCACACACGCTCAACCAAGAGCAAGGAGCAGGAATCGAAGAGCCGAGGCACAAGCACTTGCGTGCATGAAGGTCCACTTGTCACAATTATCTATAACACAAGTTCAGTGCGCACAGTAGTTGTTCATAATTTCAGGAAATCTTGAACGGAGCTCTCGTCCAAAATTATAAATAGTCCCTTGAGAATATAGTGAGTAGTTTATTCTTGTAAATGGTTATTTATGGAATGAGTATAGTATCTTTTCTCTGTCTTTGCTTAATATAATGTCTATGATTGCAATGCAAAGACAAACTATACTTGACATTGACTAAGGCAGTACTATTTCACAAATTTAATAAGTCGCTGCTACGAGACTCTGCTAATCTTAGCAGTCTCAACATGAGTCAGATACAGAGAGATCCCTCGCCTTAGACGTCCCCCAAGGAAAACGGCACGGTACATGAGCAAAAAAAATCTGAACTTCCTTTCTTAGAAATCTCATGGGAACCACAAAATAGAGAAAGAATACAAAATAATAATTATTAAGCCAATACCATAGATACAAAATTAGTTGCCACAATAATAAACAAATGGGCACACTAGTTACTTTCTACACAGCAGCAGTATCTTAAAAGGTCTGTTCCTTAACCTTAGCAAATGTCCAAAACTCAAGGCCCAAAGCAGGAGCTTAAAATATATATATATGTATATTTTAATACCATTAAGAACAATTGAATCTAATGTTGCAAAATTGAGTCAAGCAAACCATGAAATAAAGGCAGAAATGACAGCTTACACAAAAGCCCAAAATAGTGGAATGGGATAGAAATATTTTAACAACATTAAATAAATACTAGACCTAATACACATACAAAACTGCTAGCTAAGCAAGGAGTCAAACATACACATAAGCCTCAATAAGAAAATTTATACTCAATCTTAGGGAGCCGGAGAAAACGGTTTCAACTGGGTAGCATGACAGCGCTTAACCGAGTTATCTGACAAAGCTTGCAGAAGAAAGGTAATGCCATTTTCCAAAACCTGAATAATTCTAAAAGGCCCGATAAATCGGGGAGCTAATTTCTTGGCAAATTTATCCTTGGCAGAACTTAGAGGGTAATTACGGCACATAACAATGTCACCAAGCTTAAACTTACATGGATATCTACCTCGGTTATAACATACTGCCCGTCTTTTGCGAGCTAAGGCCAAATTACGTGCCGCAGAACGCCAGACCTTTTGAATCTCGGCAGGGGAAGAAACATTCGGGAGCAAATCAGTTAACCTCCACAAGTTGCTCAAAGGATTATTTGGTTGAAAGGAACACAAAAGAGAGAACGGGGTCTGCCCATGGGATTCATGTTTTGCCGTGTTAAAGGCAAACTGGAGCCAAGAAATATTACTATCCCACAATGAATGATCAGAATGATGGTAAGAAATAAGGGCGCTTTTCAAGTTTCGCATAACGCGTTCTGCGTGCGAGGGATTCGGATAATGAGGGGTGGTAGTCACATGATGGATACCAAGATGAAAACAAAACTGTTTGAAAGCATGAGATATAAACTGAGGCCCATTATCTGACACAATGTCCTGCGGAACACCGAAAACCTGGAAAATACTAGATAAGGAATGAATAACTCTATGGGTATATGAATCCCGCAACGGAAACAACCAACAAAATTTAGAAAATGCATCTATAACCACAAACAAATATGTGTTCCCTTGCTTGGAACGGGGCAATTTCCCTAGAAAGTCAATAAACAAACGTTGGAAGGGGCGCTCAGCAACAGTGGACGACAAATAACCCACTCGGGAATTTAAATTAGGCTTGGCCAAAGCACAAACTTCACACCCTCTAATACGCTGCTTAATATCCTGATGTAAGGTGGCCCACCAAAAATATTGCTGAATCTTGGACAGAGTTTTATTCACTCCCAAATGAGCACCCAACGGCGATACATGATAGTACTCAAACATCATGGGAACTAAGCTCGTCGGTAAAACTAAACGAGACCTTTTGTTAGCATTCTTACCCAACGAAACCTGAAGGGTGTTTTTCACAAGGGAATAATTTGCAACTAGCTCACCATTCTTAAGACGGTCAATGATAACCCGAAGAGAAGGGTCAAGGTACTGGTGGTCAGACAACTGAGTATAGGCAAGGGGAGCGTGCAGCAACAATGAAGATAACATAGGATGATCTAAGTCATTCGAGGAGGAACCCGAACCCGCAACAGGATCCGATACCTTAGCTTGCTCCAGAGAAACTTGACCCACAGAATTCATAGTTGAAACTTCGCCTTCGAACATTCTAGAGAGAGAATCCGCCAGGATATTGTCCGCCCCTTTGATGTGAACAGACTGGAATTTAAAGGCAGATAGCCTGACAGCCCAGCGAGCGATCCGCCCAATCTTCCTTGGGCGCGCTAAAACCCAAGTCAACGCCTGATTATCGCACTCCAAAATAAATGGGACATGTTCGACATATAGCCGAAATTTCTCAAAGGCAAAGATCACCGCTAAAGCTTCCATTTCATAAACCGAAAACAACCTTTCTTGCTGGGACAAGGAGCGGGAGGCAAATGCAATGGGTTTCCGCCCGTCGGGAAATTCCTGTAGGAGAACAGCACCGAGCCCTAGGGCACAAGCATCCGTTTGGACGATAAATTTGCGAGAAAAGTCAGCCATAGCCAAAACTGGCGGATTACAAATGGCAGATTTTAAATCCTCAAAGGCCGATTGTTGTTCTTGGGCCCAAACAAAAGGAACATCCTTCCCTCTGAGTCGGTTCAAAGGAGCCGCCCTAGCCGCAAATCTAGGGATAAACTTGGAGAAGAAATTGACCATTCCAATGAAACGTGCAATACCTTTTACATTAACAGGAGGAGGGAAATTCCTTATAGAAACAGTTCTCTCGGGGTCGATGGCCACCCCCTGAGGAGAAATGATGTGACCAATGAAAGCCAATTGCGGCCTGGCAAACTGGACCTTAGACGGTTTCACGGTCAGGCCGGCTTCTTGCAGTCTGCGAAAAACCTCCCTAAGATGAACAAGATGAGAAGCAAAGTCCTTACTATAGACAACTAAATCGTCCAGGTAGTGATAGACGAAATCAAACTTGATGTCAGAGAAAATGTTGTCTAAAAGACGAGAGAGGACCTGCGCTCCCGTGGCCAACCCAAATGGTAAACGGCAAAACTCATAGTGATTCCAGTCCGTTGAAAACGCCGTCAAGCGACGTGATGACTCTTTCAACGGTATCTGGTAATAAGCACTATTGAGGTCTAAAGATGAAAAAACGGTCGCCCCAGAAAACCAGTGTGCGGCAGAATGTATGTCGGGCAGAGGCATGGATTCAATGCAGATCTTCTGATTTAAGGCCCGATAATCCACCACAGGACGAAAATCCCCCTCCCCTTTCGGGACTAGAAAGATGGGGCTCGAATAAGGAGAAACCGACGGCCGGATAATACCCTGCCTTAACATCTCTTTAATTTTGTTCCGCATCACCAACAATTTAGGTGGGGCTAACCTATACGGGGGCAACCGAACAGGAGTAGAGTCAGACAATTGAATCTCATATTCGAGTACGTTAGTCGTACCTAACTCATCAGTAAGAACTTGGGGATAATCCCTAATGATTTGAAGGATAGATTGCTGACAGTCACCAGCAAGATGATCCAACCCAAGCTGAACAGACCTCGAAGTAGAGATGTCCTCTAAACGAGGCGCCTGAAACATCTGCGCTAAAGGTAACAAGCCACTCTCAGAATTTGAAATGGAAAACATAATACGATTTTCAGGAGCAAAATCAAAGTGAAGAGCGCACAAGGAAAAATTAAGCACCATGCCTGAAAATCTGGCAAAATCAGAACCAATGATGACTGGCGCCACGGAAGCGGACAACACCCAAAAACGAAACTTCCACGAAAAATTGGAAATCCTCAAGGATAAATATAGACTACCTAGAAGCTGGATAGATGTGCCATCCACCGCGAAAGCATCAACATGGCATTCAGAAAGATGACTAACTGTCTTACCCAAAAGATGCAAGGTATCAAGGGAAATACAAGAGTGAGACGCTCCAGAATCCAAAAGGGCATGAAAACTACGACGATTCAAAAGTATCGGCAACAAGGGTAAATGCTGTGGAACACGTCCTTTACAACCCATGGACTGAAATAGAGCAATGTCTAAAGAGTTGATGTTAGAAACGGATCCCCAAGAAGTGGGGATAGTTGATAGTCAAGACCTAAAGTTTGGTTTATAATTGTGAGAGGAGTCAGACCACTGACCACCAGAAGTGTGGTTAGAGCGACGCAAGTCCCAAGATCTCTTACGGCAATCACGCTGAATATGTCCTGGTTTATGACAATAATGGCACGCACGCCTCTCCGGCCTAGAAGTAACAACATTAGGTGGAGCCGAAGATGAAACTGTCACAGAATGAGAGACAGCAGGGCGGCGAGCATCTGCACATTCAATTTCTGAAATCTGTACTACCAAATCTGACAGATCCAAAAAGGATCTAGGTCGCGAAGCAAATGTCAACCGAGATCGAGTAGAGGGAGAAAGGCCTGAAACAATAACCTGCACTACCTGCTCTTCGGAATCCGAGACACGGAAAACCTCAGCATATAAACGAATGTCTTGAATATATTGAGAAAGAGATTCCTCAGCGCCCTGAGGACGATAATAATATTGTAACAATAAAGCTTGTCGTAGACCAGAGGGTACAAATCGAGTCAAAACTTGATCATGGAAAGCAGCTAGCGTACCATTAGACGCTAACGTCAGAGAAAGTATCTCCAAAACCCTTCCCACTACAATGCCTAGCAACAACTGTAGAGCTAAATGATCAGAGACCTTAAAACATATAACCTGACGTGTGAACAATACCAAGAAACGCAAGAAGGCAATAGCTTCACTAACCTGGGCAACTACAAAAGGCTTGACATTTTCTACCATTTTTTGTAAAGGATGGGTAAGTTTCAAAGGCGCAAAGGGTGTCTCCTGGAAGGCAGGTGTCTGAGAGACTCCAGCAACTACCGGAAAATTAGCCTGAGAAGTTAAACATCCCTGGGCAGCAACCGCACCTGGACTCACAGGAGAGGGTACTTGGATAGGTTGCAAAATCCGATAATCAATATTTCCCATGTTCGGGGAAGGAGAAGGTTGAATAACACTAGGTTGGAAAGCCAAATCCGCCCGACTCGCCAGTTCTTCAACTGAAGGGCCCGGGAGATCAACCAAGGGAACAAGCGGAGTAGCTAGACTATCAGAGTCATCTGCCCCCAAAAATCCCAAAATAGAAGTTACCAGGTCTTTCAGTTTGGCGAACTCATCCGGGTCAATGCAATTAAATTGAGTAGAAGATAATAGATACATCCTATTCTCCATATGCCAAGTTCGGTTCCGTAACCTGCGTTTCTGCTTAATGGATAGCTCAGACTCCGACAGTAATTCTTGTACTGTATCAGATATCTCCGAAATCCTCCCTTTCAATAACTTAAATTCACACTTAACCTCTTCTTGGGAGATAAACATATCACCCACAGCTGGTTTTGAACCTAATTGCTTCAAGAGGCAAACTAACTGAAATACGTCTGCGGGCTCTGGAACTTCAACACCCCTACACTTAATTTCAAAAATGAGTTCATCTTTCCTAAGGAGATCCCAAGATAGAATAGAGTGATACGCCATCTTGGAAAATATGAGTATATATATACTTAGCAAAGCAAAAAACAGCCTACAAAATTTCACTGCTATATAGTCCTAAGAGGGGCTGTAGACGTATAATAATACGGATACCTTCCCCCCCGACTTGAGCTGAAGAAGGCCCTAGTACCACTGAAACATGTTTTACTAACTTAGGGAGAATTGTATAGAATATATTCAAAATTTGATTAGAATTCTGAAGAAGCACCCAAATAAGAATACTAAAAGCCTAAATATATATATTATTTTATATATCTCCGACCAATTACTCCCAAGAAACTCACTGAAGTGATTTGATAAGGTCAATTCAAATATATATAGAAATTCCCTGAATTAACAGGATACCACCAACATACCAGAAGCGTAGCCCAAAAATCCCAACCCCAAGGTCCGAAGATTCAGCTCAAGGAGAGGGAAATCCAAAAATGCATGAGAATTTTATGTAATAAAATGTAATTAAAAAAAATACAATAAACAACAGTAGATAGATCCAATGAGTAAAAGTCTCAGAATCCTCCAACTACATAGGCACCCTAAACTTGCAGAGCAAATCCTTAAAATGTAACAAGAGGTGAACATCAACCTCAAATACCCACAGTTAACAGAAATATGTAGTTAACAAATTCCGTTAATATCAAGAAGAACCTACCAATCTACATTGTGACTGTAATTAATTATGTAACTGACATATAAACTTAATTAACTAGTATACGAAAAAGTTATCTCTTCCAGACTTAATACTTATTTTGATAAGGACCAGAGAATTTCTAAGTAACTATCCCAAGAATAATTATATTACTATAACCTCTCAAACCTTGGAATGAATTAATTAAATAGGCCAGCATATAAGCTTCATGCACATGCAGCAGAAAATCTCTAATAAAATATCCCAAGAATAAATATATTACTATAAGCTTGGTTTCAGCATCAATACATCTATAGGTCAAGGCCTACTTCAATAGTTAAACTACACTTTCAGTTTGCTCGTTTGAATTATTCCCAATTATATTTCTCTCAAGCTTTGGAATAAGTTAAATAAATAAGCTAGCATATGAGCTTCATGCATATATAGCAGAAAATCTCTAAGTTAATATGCCAAGAATAAATATATTACTATAAGCTTGGTTTCAGAATTAATACATCTAATAGGTCAAGGCCTACTTCATTAGTTAAACTACACTTTCAGTTTGCTCGTTTGAATTATTCCCAATTATATTTCTCTCAAGCTTTGGAATAAGTTAAATAAATAAGCTAGCATATGAGCTTCATGCATATATAGCAGAAAATCTCTAAGTTAATATGCCAAGAATAAATATATTACTATAAGCTTGGTTTCAGAATTAATACATCTAATAGGTCAAGGCCTACTTCATTAGTTAAACTACACTTTCAGTTTGCTCGTTTGAATTATTCCCAATTATATTTCTCTCAGGCCTTGGAATAAATTAAATAAATAAGCTAGCATATGAGCTTCATGCATATATATATATCAGAAAATCTCTAAGTTAATATGCCAAGAATAAATATATTACTATAAACTTGGTTTCAGAATCAATACATCTATAGGTCAAGGCCTACTTCATTAGTTTAACTACACTTTCAGTTTGCTCGTTTGAATTATTCCCAATTATATTTCTCTCAAGCTTTGGAATAAATTAAATAAATAAGCTAGCATATAAGCTTCATGCATATATAGCAGAAAATCTCTAAGTTAATATGGCAAGAATAAATATATTACTATAAACTTGGTTTCAGAATCAATACATCTATAGGTCAAGGCCTACTTCATTAGTTAAACTACACTTTCAGTTTGCTCGTTTGAATTATTCCCAATTATATTTCTCTCAAGCTTTGGAATAAATTAATTAAATAAGCTAGCATATAAGCTTCATGCATATACAGCAGAAAATCTCTAAGTTAATATGCCAAGAATAATTATATTACTATAACCTCTCAAACTTTGGAATAATTAATTAAACAGGCCAGCATACAAACTTCATACATATGCAGTAGAAAATCTCTAAGTAGATCTGCCAAGAATAATAATATTACTATAACCTCTCAAACTTTGGAATTAATTAATTAAATAGGCCAGCATATAAACTTCATACATATGCAGTAGAAAATCTCTGAGTAATTATTGCAAGAATAATTATATTACTATAACCTCTCAACTTTGGAATAATTAATTAAACAGGCCAGCATATAAACTTCATGCATATGCAGTAGAAAATCTCTAAGTAGATCTGCCAAGAATAATAATATTACTATAACCTCTCAAACTTTGGAATTAATTAATTAAATAGGCCAGCATATAAGCTTGATGCATATGCAGTAGAAAATCTCTGAGTAATTATTGCAAGAATAATTATATTACTATAACCTCTCAACTTTGGAATAATTAATTAAATAGGCCAGCATATAAGCTTGATGCATATGCAGTAGAAAATCTCTGAGTAATTATTGCAAGAATAATTATATTAATATAAGCTTAGTTTCAGAGTCAATACATTTCCAAAGTAGTTAATTAAATAAGAAAATGGCATAACTCTGCTGCATGTGATAATTTGAACACTCCAAGAACTATCCACATCACCTCTAGAACCTTCCCGAACTCGCAGATGTCATGAAAAATAGACTGGCATTAGAACTTTGGTTAACCTCAATAACATGATCCTGAATCAATTTTGCAATTTTTAAAAATGCTACACAAGTTACCTTACTGAATTTAATTGATATCAAAACCTAACGAATCTTCGTTAAATACCCTATTCTGCTTCCAACATTTCCATTCCATTCTATTAACAAATTAAGATGGCGATCCACCATAATATTGGCTTAATAAAAGGGAGAAAAATCAGAGAAGTTACTCTATACATTCAAAGGATGGTTCCCAAAGGAAGTTTCTCGATTTCATGTACCAAGCTCACTACTCACAGTACCGTATCCGCCTCCAAGGGAACATCCAGACTAGGAACACACCCAAAACTACACTCTAAAGCACTCCGCAGCGACTGAATGCCGCCCCCGAAGCCAACAGCTAACAAAGCCTCACAGCGTGGAAGACGCGTACTGCGCAAGCGCTAACTTGCACAGCCGAGGAGAACGCGAGCACCAAGCAGGGAAGCCGCACAATGTGATGAACCCATCACATTGTTAATAAATTTGAAATACTGGCTCAGAGCAAAACCGAAAACGTGCACACACGAACAGTTTTAACAGAAGAAAACCTAAGATGAGATTGTTGCGAATCTCATTCATATTCACCAAATAAATCACTCAAAATTAACCCAACAATTAGGGGTTTCCATTTTTTCTGCACACAAAGCAGATAAACCTCAAACCGCCCACGTTTACAAGGACCCATTGTTTAAGACATGCCGATCCAGCGGCAAAGTTGTGATATTGTGAGCAGTGCCTGTCGTCATTGAATAATGGTTTAATCGACCCCCAGCTTGTGTTCTTTGCAGATGAGGCCGTGTTCCATCTTAGTGGTCATGTGAACAGTCATAACTCTCGGTATTGGTGTGTATGAAATCAATAGAGTGGTTTTGTTCATGACGTCACAGGCGGGTCCAGGGGCCGTATTCTGTAACTTTCGCCACCAACGCATTGGTGTTGTTGAGAGCTCAACAACCGACAGTTAGATACCAACGGGCGGACAGCGAGCGATTCTGTAACTCCCTGTTGGTATCTCGGAACGCGTTGTTGAGGCCCACCAATAACTTTGTGAATTTTCGTGAATGTTGGCAATGAAAGTAGCTATGAGAAATCTGTCTTAACAAACTGCAATGAATATCATTGGCTGATGGAGTGCGGGAATGTGATTTCATAATTTCCAAACTGGGCGGGAGTTTAATTTCATGTATATATTTTGAAAGTGGGCGTTTATATTACACGTACTGTCATGTTGCAAGACGCTTATAGGGGGAAAAGGGGGATTTATAATAATAGGAGAAATTCGCAAAATGCCAATGGTTTTTAGTAATGTTTACTGTCATATATATATATATAATAAGGAGGGTATCTCGGGGAATCCAATTAGCAAATTCCGCAATAGTTTGCCAATGTCTGATTTAAATTATGATTATAAAAAAATATGCAATCTCGAAGTAGTTATATATTTCCATTGCAACTCACCTTGTTTGTGTGAAAGTATTCATTTTAACGATTAACAGAAAGTAAGATGTAGCCCTTTTCAGAATACTCATTTTAACAAAATGTTGCTGGATTCATACTCAGTGAAAGGAATGAACTTTCCAATCTCTGTTCAAATAAAAGTTAGTCTCTCAGTATAATATAATTATTGTGTATGACAATCTTGTAATGTAAATTGGTTGTGTAAATAAAGAGAATGTCCTTAACACATCACATCCCCGAAGGATACACAACCCAAATAAAATATATTTATTGTACTCTCATAACTCTCTTTACTTTAAGCATGCACAATACATTTTTCTCACTTCACATTCTGATAAAGACTACACTTTAGAGATTTTCTTCGAAAAAATATTTCAAATAAAACTTTTAGCACGTATTCAGAGTGGGTGGCTTATAACTACCCTAAAGAGAATTTCTTCGAAAAAAGTTTCAAATAAAGTTTTAAGTCCAAGTAACTTATAAGCAACCCATGTGCAAAATTTAAACAAATCGATAAAATCGCGAAAAACGAACATTTTTTCATGTAAAGTCCCTTTAAAAATAAGAGAAACTTGTCGCCAATCCTTGTGTCACATCTTCAGAAGGTACCCAACCCAAATACAAAAAAAAAATTCTTACGATTTTCCATTCTGGAGCTAGGCTGTTGACACACTTCCACACAGACATGCGTTTCCGAAAATAGTATTTGGGGATTCAGAATACCTCAAAATGTGTATTTGGGCTAAAAACTCAACTTCAAAGTTGGGGTCGAAAACAATACTTCCTTTATCTGTATTACCTATGGTACAGGCAGAGAAAGTAAAAAAATTATTCAGTAGGAGTTTTTACTTAATTTATAGAACACAAGCCAATTATAAAATTATTTTTATATAGATAAAGCAAATAGTAAAGTTTAAGCAAATAAGAGTATCTTATCTTGCCTACTGCTTTTATGACGTTTATAAAACCCTTGAAATAAATTAATTGCGTTTTAGGTTAACTTAAAATGAATTCATTAGTATTTAATTTACACAGTACTTTGAAACATTACAATTGGCCTCATAGTTGTTCATAATTATATATTAATTTAAATAACACCATAATATCACTGAAAAAGTGTCTTAAGGGGCTCATACACCAAGAGACCATGCCCAAGCAGGCATTGCAGTAACTGTTCGATATCTTCAACACTATTTGCAATAATAAAATGAAATTTTGGACATTAGAAGTATACATTTGGGGGTTGAAATGAGCACAAAAATTATTACAGTGTCACAAATATGAAGGTTGATATTAGAAGATTATTTTATTTTTATTTTTCAGCATGCGATTAAGCCTAAGTAACATGATTTCATGCAAAAGTCAATCTGATTGGTGTAATATTTTTTTTTATTCACAGCTGACACTATAATCTCGAGGATAAACCATCAATTTATACTGTGGTATGCCTGATACAATTTTCAGGCATTTTAAAATTTCAATATAAAATTATTACGAATTTTTTCACATCATGTTCACAAGTGAAATAATCTTGTGTTGCAAATACATCAGATTATTTAGGTTTATCCTCTAGAACACACAAAAAACTATGGGTGTGCAAAGTTTCATGCAATTTGGACCATTACTTTAAGAGATATTGTGCCTTTTGTTTTGAAAATATCAAGTTATGGGAAAATGGCTCTGAAAATTCAACATGCATTTCAACTTACATAGTATAAGCCACACCCACTTGACGGAAAATCACGAGATACAATATAGCTCATATTATTAAAAAAGGAATGAGAGGGAATAAAATAGATGGTTTAAATTAGACAAAAAATTGGTAACAGCCAATATTGTAGCTAGATTTAAATAATATTTTCAATTACAATAGGCTACATTGGCAGGGAGGCATATTTTTTGTGCAGTTAAAAACAGATGCTTCTCTAAGTGTGAATTGAATTGAATTGAATATATATTGAAAAGTTTTGTAACTAGTAAACTCTATATAGGCTACCAGTATATTTAAAAGTAAGGACAATGTACATCATATTTTGCTGAGTGATATAGTACACACACACTTACAAAGTAAACTTTGGTACAAAAAAATATGTATCATGAGTTCATGGCACTTTGCTCAGTTCTAATAAGCACAGTCTTCGTCATTATTTCCTGAAAATTACAAAAAGCCAACAACATCTCACTACTTGAAGCATTGCTTGAGTGGGATGTTTTTCTCAATTGCAAATGACCTACTTGTGCACTGTTCTTTCGAATGAACTGAACAAAATTTTACACTACATTAAAAAATTTAGGCCTACATAGAGGTGACACCCATAAGTGTTCGTTAAGCTTATTATTGGTGCATATTATGTTGTCCACTCTTTAATGCAGATCACATGGATTACAATTCCAAATCTGAAACAAGATAAAGTAAAATAATTAATATTATGTGCAATTATGCAAACATAACCTCAAACATGCTTGTTGCAAAATAAAATTATGTATTTAGTTTTTATATTGATAAAAACATATTAACAAATACTAAGAATCTATTCATTAATGGATATATACTGTACCTTCTCTGTTATTACGAAAATATAGCTATTGACACCATCACGAAGTCGCCCAATTAGGATATAAGCGGCCATTGTATCACAAATATGTCGATATTTCTGCAAATTTTGCGATATTTTGGTACTTTCGAGTTGTTGTTGAGCTCACCGAGGGGTTTGGAGCCGTCGGTGTGTCACCAATATTTCCAGCAATATATTGGTGTGATTTCAAGATCGATACTTGACACCAATAGTTACAGAATAACTTTTTCTAGTTACATTGGTGTAATCGTAGTTGAGAGCGTTGGTGGAGTTACAGAATACGGCCCCAGGCGAGCCCGATGACGTCACTTCCTGTCACTTGATCCTGACGTCACAGGTGGGCGTGGCTTATGACGGAAGCCGATTGGCTGGATTGGCTCACGTGACAGGTGGGGTGGAGGGGAAGTGATGACTTAAGCGGAGCGAGGCGCGACTATGACGTCACGACCTACGTCATAGTGGGCGTGGCTATGACGTCATGACCTTTGTCATGGTCACGTGATTCAAAATGGCGTCGTTTCCGGTTCCTATTGCAAATGTCGGATCACGCGCGAAATTCAAAATCAAAATGGTGGTAAATTTGAAAATTGTATATTACAAAATCAAAATGGATGCGTTTTCGGTTCCTATTTCAAATGGCGGAAGGAGTGAAATTTGAATATTGTATATTGTAGAAGGTGGTGATTTGAACATTTAAAATTGTAGAAAATTTGGAAATTGGATATTGGTAGAAGGCGGAAATATTTGAAAATTAAAGATGGATGAATGTGTACGATATTACAATTGTAAATGTCGGAAGGTGAGTAATTTAAAATTGTATATTGGTAAAAGGCAGAAAACTTGAAATTTCAAAATAGTGGGCCAAGCGCTCAGTTTAAAAATGTATATCGGTAGAAGGCGGGAGATTTGAAAATTCGAAATGGTGGAAAATTTGGAAATTTATATTGGTAGAAGGTGCAATATTTAAAATTTGAAATTCAAAATGGTGAAATTGTGGAGGAAACTCAAGATGTCGGCTAGCGCAAGATTTTATCATTTTATAATCCGATTTCGCTTTGTACAAGACTTCCATTTAGATGTTATGTTACAGGAGTTTGCATCATCACTGTAACAGGAAGCGTCCAAGGTCAAGCGTAAGCATATTTCGCTTGCCTGCGTGTGGAGTTACATCCGGTGTGTTATATCCAACACTTTGTTTTGCATGACATTACAACATACTTACGTGGTCACATGAATCAATGTGTCGGATGGCACCCAATTTAAAAATTATAAATGGTGAGATGTGGGAAATTTAAAAATTACAAATGGTAGATGGCAGTTGATTTGAAAATTCAAGATGGTCGAATGCGTACGATATTACAATTACAAATGGTGTAAGGTGGGAAATTTAATATTTGTATATTGGTAGAAGGCGGATGATTTGAAAATTGGTAATTCAAGATGGCGACATTGCTTACGTCATGGATGGGAAGGTAGAGTGGCTTACGACCTACCTCAATGCAGGGATGGGAGGGGAAGGTGGATTCCTTACGTCATAATTCAAGATGGTGGGTTACCATAACCTACCTCAATGGTGGGATGGGTCACATGACAGGTGAGATACAGACGTCATAATTCAATATGGTGGATTGCTATGACCTACCTCAACGGAGGGTTGGATGACGTCACGGCTTACGTCATGAGACAATATGGCGGATTGCTATGACGTCATTGGGATGGATTCTGACGTCATCAGAGGATTGCTGACGTCACAACTCAAGATGGCGGATTACAACTTTATGCCGTTTTTGCAAGGAAGCATTACAGACGCGACCGGAAGTGCGTTTCACATTACAGCTGAATCAGCAAATTTCTTTGAAGAAAATGTACTTTTATGCTAAGATTGTTTCACTGGTCTCATTAGGCTATTGTCACAGAATAGTTGTATGATATTAATTTGATGTTAAAAGAGGATTACATGATCTTATTTGAGTTATTGTAGTCTATGCTTTAATTAATAAGCGAATGATGCTTCAGTGAAACCAAACCCAAGTTAAGGATTATCACCAGAGACCGGAACTTTGGCAGAATGCCTTGTTAAATGTGTTAGATCTATGTTCAATTTGAAAATGAAACCCACGATTTACATATTTGTGACTGATATGCCGCAGTTTTATGTTGCCCTTTTCCGCATTTTAAAAATATAAATGCTTAATTGCCAAAATAAATGCCTTTTTTGCCTTTTTGATTATTATTTATTACTTTATTATTACATGTGTATTTTATTTAGCCTATTTCTGTAACCAATACAGTGAATGTGACTAGGTTATTTGTTGCCTTCCAGTCAGGGACATTCAGTCAGACATTCAGGGGTACATATTTAGTAATATTACTCAGTACAAAAAGGGCCCTGCTTATTTTTTGTTCAAGTTCGTACACATGGCCATCCCACGTTAATTTGTCATCTATAGTTAAGCCCAACACTTTTGTTTCGCATGTAAGTTCTATTAAGTTATCATCTATTCTAAGGGTGGCGTGCACCCATGCCATTTACTCTTTTAGTAAACCTTACTTCTTTAGTTCTAACTACTTTAGTAAGCTACTATTTTAGTAACGTACTCTTTTAGTAAGGGTGGCGTGCACCAACCAGGAGTAAACTAAACTCGGCGGCTTTCAACATAGAGGAATGTACTAAAGAAGTAAAAATTTTATTTACTCCCAGAGTAAATGAACTTACTCCACAAGTGGTGGAGAGCACCAACACGGAGTACGTTACTAATGTAGTAAGTTGTGGAGTAAATAAGGCCAATATTTACTCCTACTCAGGGGGTGGAGTAAAGTTGTGTAGTAAGTGTGTTCTGTGGCATTTGCGTGAGTTATGAGTTACATATCGCATTAAATGGATTACATAGTTCAAACTAAGGATAAGTTATTGAGATGAAGAAGGTGGTATACCAAAAATGAGAGTTGTGGTAGGTGATTTAATAAATATTAAGCGAACCACACCTAGTAGGGATTTAATAACGTAAATAATTAAGCTCATAAATCCTTACATGAAATTTTGGCGTTTGGAAGAAACGATGTCAGATTCTCACTACATCCATGTGATTTCAGCCAGTCAAATGTGGAAATATCATTGCGGAGAGCGATCCAACTAGGAAGACGTCCACCAAAGGTGAGGGGGAGAGTGAGTGGAAGGGACGTATGCATTGCACGGTACAAGGAGCGCATGTGCTCTCAAATATCTTCCTAGCTGGATCGGCCTTTAGATGCTGCAGTTCTCCCTAACTTTGGGTTAGAAAACGACGATGTATTTCAAGCTAATCCTATGGGTACAGATATCGGCGAGGTATAGTATATTCCAATAAATGAAAGCCTCCGTTCTTGGAGCTACCCAGAAAACACTTCCCCCTGCTACTTAACCATAGAGATTACTGAACAATAGGTGATTCTCATTGTTAAACGATTTAATGTAATTATTGTAAATTAATTTTATTACATTACACTTCTATAGCTTAACTTAAAGTACAACATTGCGAATGCCAGATTTATAATAATAATTATAAGAGCTAAAAGTTCAATAGTTGCACCCGCAGTGTTAATGAATAATATGTCCTTTTTTGTGACCCAGGTCCAAACAGGCCACATCGGAAGAAAATTTGACTGACTCTGGGATTAGCGTACATTGAGAAGGGGACACATTGTAAAACCACTAGAAGGTGCCCGTGGCTTCGCCACGATAATTCTTTTAAAAATTAAAAATTAAGTGTATAATAATTATTAAAGCATTATATTTATTAACACTTGCACGCGAATCATTCATAAACTAAGCCATTAATAATTAATGAAACAGCTAAAATTCCTGCTTTAGAGTACATTCCACGACATGAAAGCGCCCCCTGGGAAAACTATATCAGAATCGATTATGCAGTTCCAAAGAACCTGTGAACACATAATACGTATTGTTTCTCAGCTGTTTATTGATATGAATATGATGTGAATTTTATTTTATCAATTCAGTATAATTTTCAGAAATTATATAATGTTTCAAGGGAAGGAATGGTTTGTTTGGATTATTATTATCAGCCCCCGGCATCGCCCGCCATTATTCATTGACTCCAGGATTTTTAAGAAAATTACACTGGTAGATTATTAAAAATGTTTGTGGTTCAGAGCTATGAAAATTGTAAGTAAAAATAAAATTAGAATATTTGTTCACTGTGTTCATTTCAGTTAGGCCTTATATAATAAAGAAACGGTTTTCCTTCCTAATTTTGTAGTCGTCATGAAAGTTTAGACTGCGAGAGACGAACATCGCCGAGTATACCCGATGTCTCACGAAGCGGGCGAGCAAGCACGCTATTTAGGGCCGTTGAATTGTATAAGAGTAGATTCCTTAAAGACTCCCCAAGTCTCGAATGGTGGAGTGAGACGAGACTTTCATGTTTGGGAATAAACTATAGCAGATGCTGCAGGTCTATAGTATGCTGCTAACTATTTTAATTAACCCTGTGGACAGGAAAGTGAGAAGCATTATAAACTATATAGAAAAAAAATGCCAACATGAGTGCCGAAAGAAAATTTTAAGGAGGGGCACTGGAGGTTGAAGCTGCACAGGATCTAGAGAAGTAGTCACTGAAATTATTTTTAAACACACAACCATCTACATAATTATTATTGGAGTTCATAGCTTCCGAAATATTGTACCGCCATTTTTTGTTTAAATATTACATTTCTCAGTTGTAATATTATTATTTTTATAAGGTCATATTTTTTAAGTAAATGTTCTGTGCATTTGAAAAAGGACAGAAACATAATGCCCCTTATTAGTTTTGTTATCTTTTTTATCCCCCTCTTTTTCATGATTTTGTGTAATACTTCTTATTAATATTGTTAAACAGTCAATAAATATTAATAATTCATTATAGTGAGATTTATGATAAACAACTGTAGAATAATTGATTTATCGTTATTCGGGAAGAATATGTAACTTTAGGAAGTATAAATATTTTAATATATTTTAGAACTTTATTATTATTATGAGAGAAATAATTATAATATTGACAGTGAATCAATTATGAAAATCAACTGGAAATTCCAATTATTTGCATTATAATACAGAAATAGTTTGCACAAAAATTGTAATCACAGTACCCTAACGTAGGCTATTAAACTGAAAATATTCAATTGAAGGAATTAAAATTAGTAATGAATAAAACATTACTATTAGACCTATTTTAAAACATGAAGATTGTCATTAGTAATATTTGGAACAACCCAAATTCATATTAATTGTTTCAGCGAACACTTGAATAATACTGTGCAATTGAAATGTACGTGTTGTGCTGCGCTGCACTAAAGTTTCTGCTCTGTTCTGCGCAGAATTCGACTACTTCTTTAGTAAAACTCGTTTACTACTTTAGTTACAACTAAAGAAGTAACTATCAATTGAGCTCTCCAACACCAACTAAAAGAGTAAGTTACTAAAACAGAAGCACTAAAGTAGTAAATCTAACTCGGGAACCTGACGCAACAAAAACCGGTTTGTCTGTCTCACTCTAGCACATTACTCGTATGGCTTCAAGAGTGAGACAGATGTACTGGTTCTTGTATACTTCAGGTATCCGTCTTAAATTTACTACTTTAGTTTGGTTTACTCCTGGATGGTGCACGCCACCCTAAGAGCAGGTTGAAATGGTCCGGTTTTGTAGTTGAAGTAGATAAATTAACTTTTTGTTGGGTTTACATTTAATTTGAGTTCATTAAAATATTGTATCAAAGTATTGCAAATAATGTTTATATCTACTTCCATCAGTTCTAAGTTATTGTTACTGATACATAAACTTGTGTCATCCGCATACATTGTAAGGCCACTGTGTCTAGGTATGATATTTTGTATTTCGTATAGGCTACATATGAGGCATCAGGATCCAAAAAGCTTCTTATCCATTTTGTATGATTTTTCACAAACCACGAAAAACGTTTATATAAGGTTTTCTTAAATATTCTGCTTAAACCTAAAGTTCAAACAATAGCTAACAACACAAAGAATCAGACTGCAAAGTTTAATCCTTCAAACTTTAAGGGTTATGTCAAAATAAGGAATAATATTTTGGATAAGAAGTTATTTGGAACTGTACACTGAACAAGGCGGGTTCTGGAACTGCAACGCAGGGATTAGAGGGTATTTGGCATGAAAACCTACCTTCTATCTTCAAGAAAACCTATTTAATTTTCATAAAAGATGTCATGGTGTGGTTATAATTTATATTATTAAAATATTTATACGTTCTTAACTGCTGACATAAAAAGCCAGAATGAAAAAATAACTCCAAGAAACAAACATTTCAATTGAATATAATGTCCAATATGTAACAAAGGAACGGATGGTTTTGTTCTAATATTCATCGTCTATATAGCAAGGCCATAAGTGCACTTTAGCTAAGTTTACGATTTATAATGAGGGAGATACGACGTAGTTTGGAACATTATGTTTTAACAGGATGATGGACAAGATGGAGTAGATTCAGAAACCACTGCTAACTCAATTTCGAACAAAAGTGGATAAGGCGGTTTTTGGAACCTGGTGCCTCATATAATATAAACAATAAAGGCCCTAGAATGGATCCTTGATGTAGGCCAGTAACTATGCTGGCTTTGCTGGATCTATTCAAGCCATTCTGATTGATGAATTCCACAAATTGTGTTCTGTTAGTAAAATAAGACTTTATTAGGTTGTGACTGATGCCTCTAATGCCTAGATATTGTAACTTTTCTAGTAAAATATTAATGTCCACACAGTCAAAGGCTTTCGTTAGATCTAACAGTGCATAAGCTGTGTATTTGCCGGCATCGATACTGTTTATAATGTATTCAATGAGATTTGCTGCAGCCGTTATGGTGGATCTGCCTTTCATAAAACCGTGCTGACAGGTTGCAAATAGTTTGTATGTATCCAGGAAATGTATAATTCTATTATGAATGACTTTCTCAACAATTTTTGATAACACAGGTAACACAGATATAGGTCTATAATTGTTGATTTCTTCACGGAATCCTTTTTTGAAAATAGGTGTGATTTTTGCAATTTTCAAAGCGTCCAGGAAAATACCTGTCTCCAACATTGTACTTATAATGGACACTAGTGGACCTGAAATTTCTTTCTTGCTAGATTTTATAACACAAACAGGAATGCCGTCATAACCAACACAATGAGTTGGCTTCAAGTTATTAATTATAGTAATAATCTCCATATTCGTAGTGGGCCTCATAAATAAAGTATTATTTTCTATGTTTTTATTTACCAATGTTGGGTTTGTATTCATAACTTTTGAATTATTAGGACCCACTGAGATGAAGAATTTGTTGAAAGCATTGGCGATTTCATGTGGATCAAAGGTTATGTTACCATTATATATTATTTTGGTCGTGATGTTATTGTTGTTTTGTTTACCCCTTAATTGGTTCACAATGCTCCAACTAGTTTTGGATTAATTGTCAGAATTTATTATTAATTGACTAATGTAATTCCTTTTTGCTGTAATGACTTCGTTATCATATTGATGTTTCTATTATTTTACTGTTGCTATATTAGTTTCGCCAAGTCGTAGTTTGTTGTTGGCAATATTGAGTAATGTGCGGATCTTTTTTATTTCATCTGTTGTCCACTGTCCTTTGATTTTAGTATGTTTACCTCTTTTCATGTGTTTTTTAATCTTTTGCATATTTTTGGACAGCAGGCATCAAAATGGTATTGTAAAGTTGAGTGAAAATTATTAAATTTGATATTTACGTTATTTTCTGCATATTTATCAGACCAGTTTATAAAGTTTAGAGTTTTCTTTAAAATTGATAAATTTAACTCATTGGTTAGATTGACAAAGATTTTTTTTGTGTATTATTATTTAGTATTTGGGATTCGTTGAGGTTAGAAATAATTATACACTGTGCTGCGTGATCCGAAAAGTACGTGTGAATAGGGATGTAGCTCGCCAAACATCTCCGACAGATAGGGTGGGTCAGTGATCTCAATATATAAACAGGATACACAACAGCTGTGCTTTGGAATTGCATAAATCGTGACGTTCACTTGTTGTTAAGTTGGCTACACCGTACGTATTGGTGAAGTGTGCTTCCTATGTTAAACATATATTTATGAATGTGTTTTAATTATTTTTCATGACAAAATGGTCAAATATTGCGTGGTATATGCTGCACAGAGCTCCAGAGAAATGGAAGTGGACTTAAGTTTCACAAGTAGGTTATTTTTGTTTGGAACATTTGAGGATACTGGCCAAATCTGACTTAGCCTCAAGCGTAGCATAGCCACGAACGCTTGTCTTTTTCTTGCCTGTTTGTACAGGTTTCCATTTTCTTGGCCTGATATTCCGAAGAAGTGGGTTCAAGCAATGTGCAGAGAATATTGGTCACCCACAGCGTTCAGTACATTAAGCAGCAGACACTTTACACCTGATTGCTATCAGTCATAAGGACTGGTGCACTTGTAAAATTACTAAAAGATGCTGTACCATCAATCTTCAATTTTCCAGGACATCTTCAAAAAATTATTGTTCCAAAAAGACAACTGGTTCGTAACATAGGCGTAACCAGGCCGACCATATAGGGGGGGGAGGTTACAACCCCCAGGGAGAGGGGGTTCGGGGGTCCTCCCCCGAAAAATTTTAAAAATTAAGATGCACAATAACGAGTTTTAAGCTTCCCACGCTTTATACTCGTATTAAGAAATTTATAAGCTGACTTAAAAAAATTGTACAATTTTCCTTTTTTTAATCAATGGGGGGGGAGGGGGGTTCAACCCCCCAAAAACCCTCGTTACGCCTCTGGTTCGTAATGTGGTTAGTAGTAGGCCTACTTTAGGTACCATGTAGGAATATAAATTATGCAAAATGTCAGTCATGTAATCATAGTATTCTTATGCATGTAGGCCTAAATTTTTCATGCTAGTTTTTAATTGCAGAAATAAGAGGAAGCAGATGTTTTTGTATAAGACCTCGCTGAAAACTATACGAAAATGGATAAACAGACAAACAGATGATCTCCCACCATCTCCTATCAAAACAGAATTGAGAAAGAACAAAAGGCTACAGACGATTGTCTGTCGCAAGAACAAGAAGATAAATAGCATGGCTAATTAATTTTCATATTTGAAGAAAAGGAACTTCTAAGTAGGCCTACTGACTTAAAGTATTTTGAAATTTTATTTCAGTGGCTTCCCTTTGCGCTAGTCTACAGGAATTATTTTAAAAAAATAATAAATAATATGATTTGTATCCAGTACAGTAACAGTACAGTAAAGGGAAGGCACTGAAATAAAATTTCAAAATACTTTAAAGTCAGTAGCCTAGGCCTACTTAGAAGTTCCTTTTCTTCAAATCTGAAATTTAATTAGCCATGCTATTTATCTTCTTGTTCTTGCGACAGACAATCGTCTGTAGCCTTTTGTTCTTTCTCAATTCTGTTTTGATAGGAGATGGTGGGAGATCATCTGTTTGTCTGTTTATCCATTTTCGTATAATTTTCAGCGAGGTCTTATACAAAACACCTGCTTCCTCTTATTTCTGCAATTAAAAACTAGCATGAAAAATTTAGGCCTACTTGCATAAGAATACTATGTTTACATGACTGACATATTGCATAATTTATATTCCTGCATGGTACCTAATACTAACCACATTACGAACCAGAGGCGTAACGAGGGGGTTTTTGGGGGTTTGGAACCCCCCCCCCCCATTGATTAAAAAAAGGAAAATTGTACCATTTTTTAAAAGTCAGCTTATAAATTGCTTAATACGAGTATAAAGCGTGGGATGCTTAAAACTCGTTATTGTGCATATTAATTGTTACCCCCCAAACCCCCTGGATGTTATAACCCCCTCCCAGGGGCTGATCCACGGGGGAGGAAATGGGGGAAATTTCCTCCCCCAAAATTTGTAACATTAAGCACAGATTATTCAAACGGTCAACTTTCTTATAAATTTTGTAAAGACAACATAACTCAAATACTTAAATTAAAGCAACGACATTCATTATTTTGAAATACATTTGTAATAAAATGCCAAAAATGTTCATTTTAATTTCAATTGTGTATTGGGAATAATTAATTTTTATGAGTAAAAACGTCCCTCTCTCTTCGGTTCCCCCCCCCCAAATGTCTCTCTGCCCCCCCCCCCATATGGTCGGCCTGGTTACGCCTATGTTACGAACCAGTTTTCTTCGGAATATCAGGCCAAGAAAATGGAAACCTGTACAAACAGGCAAGAAAAAGACAAGTGTTCGTGGCTATGCTATACTTGAGGCTAAGTCAGGTTTGGCCAATATCCTCAAATGTTCCAAACAAAAATAACCTACTTGTGAAACTTAAGTTCACTTCCATTTCTCTGGAGCTCTGTGAAGCCATATACCACGCAATATTTGACCATTTTGTCATGAAAAATAATAAAAACACATTCATAAATATATGTTTAACATAGGAAGCACGGTGTAGCCAACTTAACAACAAGTGAACGTCACGATTTATGCAATTCCAAAGCACAGCTGTTGTGTATCCTGTTTATATATTTAGATCACTGGGTATAACATTAACCCGACATCCCAACACATGTAATGTGATATTGTGCAGGAGATAAGCAGACGTAGGCCTAATAGGTAATATACTTTACCTATAATATATAGTGATGAGTAGTAAAATAACATAGGCACATAACCTATAATATTTCCGTTGATTGATGACGCTCGATGCAGTGTGACAAGGAACCTAAATTTAGTCAAGAGCGCTTGATATCAGTCGGTTGGTCTTGATCGATCGAAGCTCAGTGTGACAGGCCGCTAAGAATTATCATACGTTAAGTTATGTAGCCTATTAAATTAACAACGCTATTGTCACAATTTTTACTCGGGGCCGTCAATCTAACTTGGCTATTTAGAAATTACAGAATTTGATCTCAGATGCAATAGAAGGCTACACTAACAGTAAACATATTTATACACCAAAGTAAAATAAATAGGCCTAAAATAACTAAATGAATTAAACAGGGAAGTGGTATTTAAATATAAAGGTGCACTAAAGATACAATTTAACAAAAGTATAAACTAACACAATGTACGGTAATCATCATTGCGATACTACGTAATTTTAATTTATTTGTATTTTTGTAATTTACTCTATTTTTAAATGGCCCATAACATCTTCTCAATGCTCATGGCAAAATTAATACTAATTTAAAAATTAAAGAATATCCAATCGCGACACTGCATATAAATATTCATACATTAATAACATATTACTGCAAGTCTATTACAAAGTAATATTGTCTATATCGGAAATATCTCACAATATTTGTTAGTTAACCCTTCCTTTTTTGTGTTATTTAGAGCCTACCTGCTGTAATTTTTCTTTCGTCTTATTGACACATGAACATTCTAGAAGAGCCCAGTAATCAAGGAAGTATGTATAGTAGCCTCGTGTCCTCTATAAAAATGAAAAATTACAAACATATTTTTCGGTCTGGGAAGTTCGTGGAGAAGATGGAACGCCACTTAAAAGCATGGTACCACGGAGGAATACGGAGATGCCCTAAGACCGCAAGCGTGAAGCCAATTGTCCGAGCGTTTGGTACTAGTAGGGGGCGTGTCACTGTGATGTTTATATGTTTATAGCGTGGTTACTCGTCTTTGTTTCTTTGTTTTCAACAATTCAGACGTGAAAATGAGTGCATGTTGTGCATATGTATGCACAAATTGAGGAAGAAAGATTATTTCACTTGGGAACATGATGTGAAAAAATTAGTAATAATTTGTTATTGACATTTTAAAATCCCTGAAAATTGTATCAGGCATACCACAGTATTCATTGATGGTTTATCCTCTACAGTATAGTGTCAGCTGTGAATAATAATAAAAAAAGATTACACCAATCAGATTGGCCGTTTGCAAAAAATCATGTTTCTTAGGCCTTATCGCATGCTCAGAAATTAAAAATTTTAATTTTCTAATATCAACCTTCATATTTGTGACATAATAATTTTTGTGCACATTTCAATCCCCAAGTCTATGCTTCTAATGTCCAAAATTTCATTTTGTTATTGCAAATAGTGTTGGAAATATTGAAATTTTACTCCAATGCCTGCTTGGGCATGGTCTCTTGGTGTATGAGCCCCCTTAAGCTGGTAAACTGGTGACTCGTCAGGGTTTAGAACTTACGAACGAAAATGATAAAAGTGGAGGAATTCTAATTCTATTCATCATGTAAAGTTACAATTTGTATGATGAAATAAGTTCTATGTAATATTTCATAATATATCTTCTATTTACAATTTAACAATAATTACAGACAAGGTGACATGCACACAAGTTTATTTTACTGTAGTGTATATTGACATTTCATCTTCGAGATATTCTTTTAATTGACAGGGTAGGTATATGGTTATTTAACGATGGGGATATATTATATAGGCCTATAGATCTATGATGAAGGGAGAACTTTCATCTCCGAAAAGTCATCTTTAGATTACCGGCACAGTTATGAATATTCAGAAAAAAACAAGCTTGCTATCGTAAAATTCAGTACGAGATTAGACAGAATTAGGCCTAAATATATTTTTAAAAATTCTGTGGATTGTGGTTGTGTGTTTCACTGGTGAATTTGGTGTGAATTTTTTGTATTGTGTTTAATTCAATAATAGAACAGACTGAAGTAGGTCTATTTCCGATATATTTAGGGCCGATTGTATAAACATCACTGACTGGAGATCAATTATGATCTAAGATCAGAAAATGATCTAAGTTCAGACTGGAATCACAGTATAGTATAACAGTAGCGAAGCTCTAATGAAAGGAAAATGCATCCTTTTGACAGATCGTGCGACACTAGCACCCCAAGCGGCCAGCAGGATGGAACTAGCAAACAGCCATTTCCAGCATTGGAAAGATACGAATATATGGCTGTATTTCTTCTTATTTTTAAAATTACCAGAACGAGATTATTACCGGAAAGGCATACTGGTGAACTCACCAAATCATAGACTTTATGGTAATATAAAGAAGTTGTAGTTTCAAGATCGATGGCATTGTACATCTTATAAAGTATCAGACCGGTTTCCGTCCACCATATAAGCTACATCCCTAAGACAAATATTCAAGAATTTAATTGACCTACTACTAACATATACTGTACGTACACTGAAAATTCTGACAAATAAGAAAACTTAATAATTTCAATAAGCATGTATTAGTACTAGTTCATAAATTAGGAGGGAAAGTAAAGTTCTATAGGCATATAGCACGATAGGCCTATGGTCAGTATCAGATGCAATAGCATAGCATTTTGTTAAACACGATAAATTATTAAAAACTAAAGGATTAAACAGGTTATCTTTATTCTCGACAGTTTAATTTTGTTAAATTCAATTATATAGGCCTAACATAACCTCGTGTTCAAACATTTTTAAAATTAGTAGGGTCAGGTGGGGTATTTGTAAAGAGGCCTATATATTTAGAAACCTTTGCTTCGTTAGGATTTTCATTTATGATATACATATAAAAATAATTAATTGTATATAGCATTTACAAGCCATTTTCTGCTCCTAAAATTAAAAGAAATAGGAGTAAATACACTAGTATGGATGCAAGCATGATAATCACAAATTTGCAATTTAATTTCACAAATAACTGTTTTTGCTTACCTCTCAGGATCTTTAGGGAACCTGAAGAAAGATAAATCGGGAGAATTCCTTTGGCTGTTGGTGCAATTTATAGCACCACAAGCATTTCCATAAAATATTGTTGACATTTTACATAAGCAACAATGTAACATATTGTGTGGCTTCTTGCTCACCGCTACGAGCGCTGCAGTCGCGCCGGTTGAAAAAAAACTGTATGGAGCTTCGCTACTGTTATACTATACTGTGCTGGAATCGTATTGTATAACACTGATCTAAGGTCAACTAATCGAAGTTCAATTTGGATCCTAGTTCATACATGAACGCTTGGCAACTTCGCAGAAACAGCTGAGTATCGCGAGGCGAGAGCATTGTTACTCTGTTTTCCTTTGTATTCACACCGTGTGCTATGCGAAAGGAAGGGAAAATATGATCAAAATTAAGCAGAAAAAGGATCGTTCCCAATTGAAATTGTCTTGGGAAAATATAAAGATATTATAGAATCCAAAAAGACGGATGCGATAATATCTGTGCAAGAGCAAAATGCGGTGACAAATGTTCTTGTAATTTCATTCCTGGCGTTATAAATCGGCTTAACATTTTCACGGCTAAGGACGAGAATTCCTGTGTTTAAGGTTAAGGAAGCTGCATGAAATGGCGAAGATTGATAATTTCGTATTAGTTGCAATTGTGGTGCAAGGGTTATTTTCGTATTATAGTAATTAGTGCAACATAATAATAACGTACAGGTTATACTGTAGAGTTATGTTACACTGCATTATAAGGAGCCTAAAACATAGCATATATACGCACAACTACTATATAGCTAGAAATGTATGCACAACTGCGTTATAGCTAGAAATGTATGAAGTTGTCTATTGTGTATTTTCTTTATATTTATCGTAACCACACAGGTAGGCCTAATATTATGTTTATAATGAGCTAATCTTATATCTCAAATACGAAAACAGCCCCTTGAACTGAGATCAGCTAGTTTGATCGGAGAAATTTCTCCAGTCAAAATTGATCCAAGTTCAGTGCGAATTGATCTCAGATTAGCGTTTATACAACAAAAATTTCCGAGTTCAGCGTGAACTGAGATCAGTTTAGTCTCTGATCCAAGATCAAACTGTTTATACAATCGGCCCTTAGACTTCCGATAGTTTGACTAATCATTTAGTCTTATTTTATTTAATAGTTTGAATAGAAAAATCATAGTAGGCCCATCATAAACTATTGTATCTACGAAATACATATTGTTTAGTCCTAAGTGGTTAAGTGCCTTTACCTGAATTATTAGTAGGTCAAAAATACTAAGTAATGTAGGCCTATTGCTTTAGATTTCCAATATTTATATTAGTTGTCATTTATTGTGTTTAATAGAGCCAATAACCCCATGATGTAGCTATATAACTGTCAGGAATATTTTTCTCATTCTGGATTATCATGGTCGCACGGTCACTTGTTTATTTTCTGACTCAGTATTTATACTCGCACATGTAAAGTTGCTAATTTGAAAGTTACATTTCTGGCTCTTCTGGAATAGTTTAATCCTTACTACGGGGATTATTATGATGTCAGATTTTTTAGTTAATACAGTGAGTCCATTTTATGAGGAAACCTCGCATCACTGCCGCATTGCAGTGTATTACCAAAGCGGAATTACAGAAAATGGCAAATAATTTGTTTAAACGATGTGAGGCATGTCTTACTGCTGACAGGGGTCGTTTTCAACAGTATCTCAAATAAATGGTGAGTAATAAGCCTCTACATGTAGGCCTATGTTATGTTAAAGTCTTGATTTGCCGGTAGTAACGGAACACGGTCCCCGCCGTTGCAAGCACAACAGCGGGGAAAGTGTGAGCAGGGGCAACGCTGTTAAAAAGTTTTGGCATAAAATGGATTCCCTGTATATAAAATTGGAATATTGCATATTTTCCCTACCGTAACGTTGTTATAACCCGTGAAACTTTGAAGTATTTGTGTGCTATTGTATATAACAAGCCTCCTCTTTAGTCCGACAAGGGGGCGTGGTCATTGGCTTCATCTGTTTTCCATACAACACCGCAAGCACGGCGTCTCCGTGTTCCTCCGTGCATGGTACCTGCAGACGACAACAGGAAAAACAAGTGACGAGCGGCTAGCGCATACCGGCTGGTACACCCACGCTATCTGTCGGGGAAGTTTGCCGCCGGTAGTTGCGCATTCTTTTCCCAAAGAAAGATGTCAGAAAACAATGGATAGAGGCGTGTAAAAGACAGGATAATTTTAATCCTAATACAAGCAAGACATGTTCATTGCACTTCCAAGTGGAAGACCTTGAATTGGACTACAAAGCTTCATTACTTGTTATTGAAGTTAGGAGGTCAAGAATTTTGAAACCAACTGGTAAGCAATTATTTTAATGTATCGTAATTACCTTTCAATTTAAAAATAACAAATAAAAAAAAAGCATGACAATATTATGTTTTCCCTCTTTGCTTGTGTTTTTTTTTCTATTCCAACTTTCATTACAACAGTAAATTAAAATATTTTATGAAGCAACAGATTTAGCTTAAGTTTTGCATTTCAGAAGGCTGTAATTATTTCCATAAAATCTCCCCGGCTACTGTTTAAGAATATGGTTCAACAGCACAATATTAAATACATACTGACACACAGATGAAATCAAGATCTTCTAGAAAATTTATTTTCTCAAATTCGAAGGCCTGGCAGATTACATGATCATCCTTCTCCAATAAATTGCATTTACCGAATCAAGAGGATTATATCAGGCAAGAACCCTGAACATGATAAAGATTGATTTATATTAGCAAAAGCTCATGAGGAGGCCAAAATCACCATACCAGAATGAAGCTGTCTGACTCCTGAATTAGATGACTGTAACACCATACCAAATTTTGAACACAACCAAGAAATTTGCAAGACAGGGATAATTAAACAAAGCGAAGAGGATTGTTTTTAACATGTAGCTGGATATATTGCTAACAAATAAAAATATATAAGGTATATCCACACATTGGAACCTTAACTCAGAAAATTCACATGGAGCAAGATTATACAAAATTATCATGGGTCAGACATCTCTCATTGGGGGTTGATTCTTACTATCGGACACTTGGCTACAAACGTTCAAGAATATTGTTTAATTTTTTTTATTATTTCATGGTGTCAGCATTCAACAGGGAAAACATATTTTAAAAAGGACTACAGACTTCGTAGCCTCAAAACCAGATCTACATATTGTTCCTTCAGAAATTCTTCAAACAGTTGTTAGAACTAATTTATTTAGAATAAAATATTTAAATTCCAAACTAGAAAGATACAAAAGGAAGAGGTTGGGGCTGGATGATTATAAAATGAGGAAAATAAACAAGAAATACAAGAAAATAAAATCAGGTAAACTGATATAACAATGTGCCAGTATGTTTTTGTTGAATCAATTATAATTGCAATTATGATATGCAGAAAATAAGTCTTTCTAATTAGATTAAAATCGATCAGCGTCAGCAGAACTACAGATTTGTGATACCTTGACAATCGCACACTCACATAAAAAAATAAAAATAAAATAAAAAAATCCATGTCAAATCGGCCGCCTTCGGGATTTGATCCGGAGACTTCCAGAATACGAGTCCAAGGCGTTACCATTTGGATAACTCAGTCAGTTTGACGGTGTCGTTTGATAAACATATGTGAAGGAATAGTGTTAACTGTCAAATTATACCGGTAGACAAAAATTAAAAAAACATGTGACCTTTAATTAGTCGTTACTCTGGTACCGGTCAACCGATTAGGTCCAATATCAACAGACGTCTTCCCATGGACATTATAAATGTGTATACAAAGTTTCATGAAAATCCGATAAAGCTTATTTGAGTTATGGCACTTTTATATAAAAACACTAAATTGGGTTTGATTCCGGCACCGGTGAACCGATTTGGTTCAATAACAATAGGCTTCTTTCCATGGACGTTATAAATGCGTATACCAAGTTTCATAAAAATCCGATAAAGCATATTTGAGTTATGGGGCCTTTTGTTATATAATACCATAAAAATGCACTAAATTGGGCATTATTCCGGTACCGGCCAACCGATTTTGTCCAATATCAACAGACGTCTTCCCATGGACATTATAAATGTGTATAACAAGTTTCATGAAAATCCGATAAAGCGTATTTGAGTCATGGTGCTTTTAAATAAAAACACTAAATTGGGTTTGCTTCCGGTACCGGTGAACCGATTTGGTTCAATAACAGTAGGGTTTTTTCCATGGACATCATAAATGCGTATACCAAGTTTCATGAAAATCCGATAAAGCGTATTTGAGTTATGGCGCGTACAGACACACGGACAGACAGACGGGCAGACATTTTTCGTCCCCCACACACAATCTCATAAAGTACCATACTGGCACTTAATAATCGATTAACATGTTTGGGTTTTAATAATTTTTTAAATTATCATATAATAATTTTCCTAGTTTATTACTATTTTTGCTGTGACTGGGAATTTCCTATGAAAAGCCTTCGCTTTTGTTTTTGAGGTTGATATTTTAATATTATAATCACGTCCTAATTGACTCAAAACAAGGAAATAATAGAACAGACAGCACATTTCAATTATGTTGGATTTGGTATAACTTATAGTTATGACTTACACATACAAAATAAATTAAACCGCTATCAAATGATATGTGGTACTATAAGAAGAATACTCAAGAAAACTCGGAAAGAAACTCAGCTAATATTTTATAAGATAATGGCAGTTCCTGTTCTATTGTATGGGTCTGAATTTTTGGTATTAACAACAACAACAAAAAGCAAAACAAACAAACAAAAAAAGATATATATCGCATATTCAAGTCACTGAAATGAAATTTTTAAGATCGGTAAAAGGTTGCACACGATTGGACAGACTCCACAATGATTCAATAAGACGTGAACTAGAAATATTCTCTATACAAGATAAAATAGAGGAATATAATAACCGATGGAAAGAACATTTGGACAGGATGGAAAAAACGAGATTACCTAAAATAATCACACATGGGAAAAGAACGCCAGGACGACCAAGAAAACGATGGACTTGAGACTGGGACAGGTCGCATTGACTTACACCCTTAAAGGAATAAGAAGAAGAAGATATAATATTTTTGAAAGTTGACAAAATAATTCAACTGCTTATGAAAAGAGATTAATTTTGGAGTTTGATGCTTAAAAACATTATTTTAAAACCATGCTCAAATGAGATTTTATATAAAAGTCTATGTCTTGTATTTTAATATAGCCTATGTTCTACAGTTCAATCATGCCGTAAGCCTAACCTCATTTTCATCAGTTTCTAGGATGTAATACAGATCGGGAATAAAGCGTGTCAGGAGACACATAAATATAAGAATGTTATTAATTAGGAATTACGTTACTTTTTAAATATATTCACTTCTTATCGAATTACTTTACACAAGTCCACAACACTGTATAGTCGAAACAAACATTTAGATTTTAGAGTAATCAATGAAGCATGAAAAAAAAAAACTTTATTCATAACATCGCTGTTTTATTTGTTCACATTATTTCAACTTAGTAATCAAGCACACTTCGTAAATTCATATGATAGCCTGTATTAATAGTAGCAACTCTTCATAAACACTAATAGAGCGTGGGCTACTGTCAAATACTCTCAATAAGTAATACCGTCCACTCCCTTTCTTTTTCCGGGACACGCTACTACTAGCGCCGCCAGTGAGCAGGAGTGGGCAGTTACTCGTCAGCTGATATAGTTAACGTTTGTCTGTTGTGTTTTGTGTACGAAAATATAATATAAATTCTAGTAAAACAGGGGTGCCCACAGGGGAGGGGGTTAAGACGCAGACTGCGTCATTGAAATTTCTGAGGGGGGGAAATATTATCGTTTTATGAATTTTCTGGGGGGGGGGGTGAAAATTGTTGCAAAATTAGAGTTTTATATGTTAAAAATAAAAACGGTCAAGTTTTATAGCTTCAAAAGGTCTCTTCTAATTCTTTATAAAGATAAAGATGAAGAATTTCGACAGCCATGGGCGCCCATTCCCGGGGCCGGGGGGGGGGGCGCAAGGAAAAAATGTATATTATTAATTATTATAGTCAGGTGTTTTTCTTTTAAGACAATTATTTGAATTGCAGAAGTTTTACCAAATCGACAACATGGAAGCAGAATCCACAGTGGATTAGGAAAGGGGGGTTCAGGGGGTTTGGACCCCAAGAGTCAAAACCTAAAATTCTATATTTGTATTTAAAAAAATATATATTTATTTAATTAAACAAGATTTGTTGGTGTGTCAAATATGATATAGCAGTTATTTTCTTTCCATAACATAATGAGTAGGCCTATTATGTCCACTGTTCCATGTGCTATTTAACTTTTCTTATAAATAGTAATAGGTATTATAATTTAGGTAACAATTTCTTGTTTAAGTTGCCATGTCTTAGAGTATAGTAAACAAATTTGCTAACTAGTTTTTCAGTGCTAAAATAGCGTAAAATGTGATTTTCAATAGTTCAACATTTAAAAATTTCCCGGGGGTGGACACCCGACTTAGGTAACATTTTCTTGTTTACATTGGCATGTCTTAGAGTATGGTAAATAAATTTCCTAACTAGTTTTTTAGTGCTAAAATAGCGTAAAATGTGATTTTCATTAATTCAATATTTAAAAGTTGTCTGGGATGGACCCCCGACCCCTTTTTTGGGGGGTATTTCAAACCCCCCACCGGCACTTCCGACCCTCCCCGCAATTATTTTCTGGCTACTTATTATATTATTAATATAATGTTACAAAGTGGCCCAAGAAGTTAAAGCGACAAAAAATAAATTAATTACAAAAATTGCCCCCCCTAGAAAATATCATATGGGCGCCCTTGTCAACAGGCAATTGGGTTGGGGTGAGCAATGAAGTTTGGGGGTGGGCACCCCTGAATAAAATAATAAATACAACATAGGCCTAAAGAAAATGTCCGGTTATGTAGGTGGCATGATATGTGCCGTCTATGGTTGTAATAATTATTTTTAGAGTTAAATAAGTAAAATCGTTAATTAGAGTGTGTACAAGACTAATTCATTCATATGTTCATAATTGGCTTACCATCCGAATTGTTTTATATGTAAAAATTTCAATTTAAAAAAAGTATATATTGTACAAAGTATTTTGCAAATCGTATGAATAAAAATTTAAAGCTGATTTTCACGAAAATGTATTAAAGAGAAACAATTAGTTTTGATAGGAATTTATTAAAAAAAGTGTGTGTGGAACGCCATGCGACAGAAGTGAAACTTTTTTTATTTTTTCAATTTTGAGTTATTGGATTTTTCAAATTTTGGATTGTTGGACTTTTAATATTGGGTTTTTGGATTTTTTAAATTTCGGATTTTTTAAATTTCTGATCTTTTAATTATTTAATTTTGGATTTTTAAATTTTTTTACATTTTAGATCATTGAATTTTTTTTAGTTTTTGTATTTTTTAATTTTTAATTTTTAATTTTGGATTTTTTTTAGATTTTATAATTTTGGATATTTATGTTTCAAATTTTGGATATTTGGATTTTTTTAATTTTGGATATTTTATTTTTTAAATTTTGGACTTATTAATTTTGGTTCTTTGAATTTTTTAATTTTGATATTTTGGATTATTTAAATGTTGGACCTTTGATTTTTTATTTTTTGGATATTTTAATTTTGGATTTTTAACTTTTTAAATTTTGGATTTTCGATTTTTGAATTTTTGGACTTTTTCAGTTTTGGATAAGCCTAATCAATGAGTTGATTGTTTTCTGTGCAGTTCGTTCCGTCACACCTCACTAATTTCGTGACGATTTTGAGCGTAATACTAATTTCGTTACGATTTTGAGCGTTACACAAGATCTCGATTTACCCCTACCGCGGCTAAAGAAGTTTTACTTAAAAAATTAGCGTTATCGTCATTTAATTAAGTTAGTTTAGCTGTAGTGTAAATTATGTTATTTCCCGACCTAATTCCTGCATTATCAAGCACAAAAATAAGTTACTGTGTCATCAGGACTTTGAAAATCGAATTTATTTCTGCAGCTATATAGGTTCATTAAGTAGCTTCTGAGACTGCTGCCCACTCCTACTCAACAGATGGCACCTCTGTGCTAGTGGACATTTTGAACAAAGGGAATAGAGTAGAGTGGGCGGTATTCTTATTGACAGTATTTGCTACTGTATACCCCCCAACCCCCCTTCGTGGGATTTTCCGAATCACATATTTTTTTTGTTGGTATTGCCATCTAGATTAAGTTTTTAGTTGTTCGTCCTTTATCAATTACAGCTTATCCCCGGAAAACAACGGACATCCGGAGAAATGACTTTGTTTTAATTTGTCTTTGTTCTTTGCTTCTAATATGCTCAGGGAATTTTTGGCTCTCATATTTTTTGTTGGTATTGCCATCTAATTTAAGGTTTCAGTTGTTTGCCTCTTACCAATTACAACATATCCCCGAAAAACCCGGAATACGATGTATATACGGAGAAAATGACAATGTTTTATTTCTTTAATCTTTGTTATTTCTTCTAGTATTCAAAGGGAATTTCTGACTCATATGTTTTTTTGTTGGTATTTCCATCTAGATTAAGGTCTCAGTTGTTTGCCCATTATCAATTACAGCATATCCCCGGAAAACTCCGAAAACCCAGGAAACCCGGAGAAAATGACTTTGTGTAAATTTTTTAAAATCTTAGTTCTTTGCTCCTAGTATTCAAAGGGCATTGGTGACTCATATGGTTTTGTGTTGGTATGCCATCTAAATTAAGGTTTCAGTTGTTTGCCCCTTATCAATTACAGCATATCCCCAGAAAACTCGGAAAACCACGGAAATCCGCAGAAAATTACATTGTTTTAATTTTTTAAATCTTAGTTCTTTGCTCCTAGTATTCAAAGGGAATTGGTGACTCATATGTTTTTGTATTGGCATTGCATCCATTGTTTGGATTGTTCTTTTGATTCTGGATTGTGGTAACGAATCCACGTTTCATCCCCTGTCACGATGGACTTCAAAAACTCGTTCCCGTGCCGAGTGGATTTCATCTTTTTCGGCAGCCGAAATAAAGAAAAAATAATATAGGCCAAGGGTGCCCAAACATTTCATATGAAGGGTCATTAACTATTTGAATTGTTTATGACGTGTCATATTTATACTAGCAGTACTTTACGTTTAAAAAACTAGACTAATCTCAAAGCAAACATATATAATATTTTTAATCATTTCTGTAATCACTGTTTTTGTTAAATTAAATGCAGAACTATAAACAAATACTGCAATAAATAGAACAGACGTGGTACGACATAAGACTACTTTAGCAAATATTACCCAATAAAAGTCATTTAGTAAATGCTTTTAATTAGACATAATATAGTGTACTATGTAGTCAGCTTGCGCAAAAATAGTTAAGAAAATGCATGCGTAATTACCTGGCAATGAGAAGTGTATATTTTAAGACTACAAACCACTGATAACTGGATTCTCTCTTGTGGAGACGATATCGCTTGAAATAACACACATCACTATTTTCATGGTTTCACAGAATAATTACAGAACTATATTCATTGCACTTTCACTGTTCATCCATTATTAACTTTTCACAGACGCGATAAAACTTGCATTAGTGACAATATTACACGGAATTGTAGCCTATAGCTTCTGTAGACTACAAATGCCTGAGCCTGACTGCCGACTGCGAATTGTCAATATGGAACAAAAAATCTGAAAGATTGGGGACATAACGGTTTATGAGGGACGAATGACCGCTGTCCCTCGTCCTTGGAGTATTTCTTTGAAGTACATCCCCAATTAAGCTCACCTCCACATTCCTAACATTAGAATTAAGATCCAATGAATAGAATGTCGTCTAGCTGTTCATTGCAAAATGTTAAAACCACAGCAGTACATAGGTTTTATTATAACTTATTTGTAAGGCCCGTCAAAAAATAAGCGGCCTATTCATATTAAGTTCTTTTAGTACGACTTTATTTTATAAATTGTGTGAGATATTATGAAGTCTCAAGAATTTTAGGGTTAGTTAAACCATTTTCATTATGGCGGGAGTGCTGTTTCAGACGACAACTCTTCACAGTTGAGATGACGTCACTTAAAACCCTTGCCTCATTGGTGAACGTCACCTGTACGTCACTAATCCTTCGGCTACCTTCGGAACAGCTTACCGATTTCGTTTTGAGATCTCGATTGATGTTACAGAATACCAAACAAGCCAACATTTCGATCGACTCAGAATGAGGAGATCCCGATAGCAAACATCTCGAGTCGATTTGCAAGCAAAACGAAAAGTTACAGAATACGGCTGCTGAACTGGTTACCATTCCCTCTGTTGCATGGGTAGTCTGTTCCACTCACAATGAGGATGGCATGCAGCAGTTTTCTCGCTTATCTCACATCCTCATGCTGAGTGGAACAGACTACCCATGAAGTATCCTTGTTCAGGCATTTTCTTCGCCAGTAGCCTCATACTGTGAGCTCGGAGAAACAGGTGGGCACGTTTACACTTGAATACAGTGTTCATAAAGCACATATATTATCCATCACAGCCTTGGTGTTAATGCGTTGAACACTACAAATATAATTACACTGTTCTCATAATTACACTGTAATTATTCTTCTAATCCCAATCCATTTGCCAGTTTATACTCCGAAGAGAACGTGGATCACAACGTTTCATTCCTACAATGCATATTTTTTCATAGGTAGTCATACGATATGTGACATATTAATC
Organism: Ectobius pallidus; assembly: GCA_964059195.1. Lineage (NCBI taxonomy): Eukaryota > Metazoa > Arthropoda > Insecta > Blattodea > Ectobiidae > Ectobius > Ectobius pallidus. The sequence continues at coordinate 166,947,800 of CAXKWD010000003.1, forward strand.
ACTGCATATTAATGACTTGAAGTATCCAGTAACGAGCTGAAGTTTATCAGATAAAATTGCATCTTTCCGACCCTCAAGTATATTAACTTATAAGATAAGATTGCTAAAGATTATTAGTCACTATCAAGTCCGCATCGCATGAATGGTGTATTCTGAATAATCTGATTAGGAGAATAATAATTACGATAAACGTCGATAGATTCGCGGCGGAGAAGCAGGATGGAACATATCTCATGAAACTCATAATCCCGAGTGGGATTTATTAAGAGTATTCCATGAATAAAATGTATCAGATTTTATAAATAATAACTACATTCTTACCCGCATTGTTGTTGTTGTTCTTCTTCTTCTTCTTCTTTGTGTTAGGCGTACCCGCCTGTTCTAATCATGAATCAAGTCCTCCTTCCATCTTCTTTTGGGCCTTCCTGGGCTTCTTTTACCTCTTGGGATGTTATCCCTTGCAATTCTTACTAATCTGTCCTCCATCATCTTGGAAACATGCTCATTCCATTCCGTTTTCCTTCTTTCAACCCGTTCAGTTACCGGCTGGATCTTACATATATATCTTATTTCTTCGTTCCTTACTCTGTCATACAATGTCTTTCCAGCTATCTTTCTCAGCACTCTCATTTCTGTTGTTTCCATCATTCGTCGCGTTTTTACGGTCTCTGCTCTTGTTTCTAAGGCGTAAGTCATTACTTGCAGGATAACTGCTTTATAAATTTTTACTTTTGTTTCTTTTCTCATATATTTGTTTCTCCATACCAAGTCATTCAAGCACCCAGATATTTTTTCCTGCTTTCACAATTTGATGGTTAATTTCTTGAATTAAGTTTCCTTCACTAGTAATATTTAGGGGAGACCGGCCTTGGTTGTCACACGTGATGGTTGTCTTACTAGTACGTAACTGGATACACAGTTGGCAGGAGTGATTGGTTTTAAGTGGGGAAAAATGCTCCCTTGACCATTAGCACCCCTTGGACTTTCCCGCGAAGCAGGTGTTAGTATTGTGTCCATTGTTGGAAGATTTGTGATTTGCTGTGTTGAAAATAAAATATTTGCTCTGAAGTTTACTTGTACTTCTTCGTAAACGGATAAGTTTACAAATATCTTCTATATTACGTTAAACAATACATTTATTTAGGAGTATATTGCCAGGGCCGTGGAAAGAAAGCAAGGGCCCCAGGGACAAATTTTCCCGGGCCCCCGTCAAATATTAAATTCACTGCCCAACACGCCCTTTATACGAGTAATGTATGCAACAAGAAGATTATGTAATGATATTACATAATTATCAAGTGCCAGAATGGTACCGGTACTTTATGAGATTGTCTGGTAGATAGGACTATCTGTCTCCGTGTGTCTGCAAGCGCGATAACTCAAATACGCTTTATCGGATTTTCAGGAAACTTGGTATACGCATTTATAACGCCCATCGGACGAAGCCTATTGATTTTGGACCAAATTGGTTAATTGATGCCGGGCACGAAACGGAAAAATACATTAAAATGTTCTGATTAGTAACTATTTTATCTGTATGTATCAGTTTAATCTTTTGAAAATTATGATTTTAAATGCCGAACGTTAGTGAGGCCTATTGTTCAGTCCAAAAAGCTTTCTGCTTCTATTTGTCAAAAATAGCTATTTTTCTTCAAGAATAATCCGTTTCAGATTAACACATAAAACATAGCTTAACTTATAGCCTAACCAATTTTATTTTAGAGTAAATTTAGAAAGTGAAAAATAAAACCGGGTCGGCCGGGCCCCTTTCGGAGCCCGGGCCCCGGGGCTGCAGCCCCGGCTGCCCCCTCCCTCTCGTCGGGCCTGTATATTGCTATATTCTTTTCGGCTTTTGCTTGGTAGAAAAGCTCGCTAGAGCAATGGAATTCCGAAATGGCGTCAAGCGGTTGGTTGTCACATGTGACTTCCATCCCCGTCTGGATTGGTTGTCTCGTGTGTCAACAGACCAAATTAGAAGCATAACATAAGAGATTGAAGGCGATGCAAGATTTCTATGCTATTTTATTAGTTTTTCTATCAATTTTAAAGAAACAAAAAGTTCCTTGTTAGACTTAACCCCACGTATCAGTCAAAAGTTTAATCTGTCACATGGTACAACACTTTGTTTTTGTCAGCAGTTTAATAATATTGATGTTATATTATGGGAATGTTTTCCTTGCTTTCCTGAGTATAAATACCACACAGTTGAACTTACAACATTTTTATTCCAGTTATTTTTTGCAATGTGACAATCAACCCCAATGAATGACTGTGACAACCAACCCTGAGCTGGGGTTGGTTGTCATATTTTACCTTTTTTTAAAGATTATATTTAAATACTTTCTCTTTCATTGTTTGTTTTGAACTTTGTTATGCCAAAGAGTTGAAAAGACAGATTTGATAATTAGTTAAATAAAAAACCGATAGGAATAATTAAAATATATATTTTATTGAAAAGTGTGACAACCAAGGCCGGTCTCCCCTACGCCCAGATAGTTGAAATACATAACCTGTTCTATTATTTTCTTGTCAATTTCTAATTTGCATCTCAACGGTTCTTTACAAATCGTTAGTGTTTTGTTTTTCTTATGGAGATTTTCATATTGAAATTCTTACATTCAGTATGAAATTAATACAAAAGTCTTTGCAAGTTATCTTCCGTTTCTGCCACAAGAACGACATCATCTGCATAACATACCATACTGATCTTTCTATCTCCCATGCTGTATCCAACTTCATGTTTCATATTCGTAATAATTGCGATCATTACAATACTAAATAACGTTGGACTCAGAGAATCACCTTGTCTAACCTCTGTTAGTTTTCCATTGACTTTTATTTGGCTAAATTATTAAAATATATATTTTCTATTAATTTAATGAGCCCATTGGGTACATTGTTATTTTCTAAAACTAGTAAAACATGGTGCAACTCTAAGCTGTCAAATGCCTTTTCAAGATCTACGAAGCACATATATGCCGGTTCGTTAAATTTTAATGCTTTTTCTAAAATGTGTTTAACTATAAATATTGCCTCTGTGTATGATCTGCCCAGTCTAAATCCTTGCTGAATATCAGATATTGCTATGATGTCTGTCAGTTTCTGATGAATTAATTTTGTTGTGATCTTAAGGCATGTACTTAATAAATTGATACCTCTACAATTATCTAAAATCTGTTTGTACCCTTTTTTAAAAACAGGTATTAAAATGCCGGTCTTCCATTCATTTGGAATATGTCCCTCTTTAAAAATTGTCTTTATTAAGTTTACTATTTCTGTTTGTAGATTTTCTCCTCCATATTTAATCATTTAATTTGATATTTCATCGACTCCTGGTGATTTTCGATTTTTAAGATTCTTTATACTATTTATAATGTCCTCCTCGTCTACATCAATAACTATTTGAATGAGTTCTGTATTTATAGTCTTTATAATTTCTTCTCCTTTGTATAAGTTTGTAAAATACTTAATCCAGTCATCCTTTTCTATATGCGTAGTCTGAATATATTCTTTTATTTCTTTCCTTCGATTTCTAATTGTTCTCCAAACTTGTTTTTGCATACCATATATATCCCTTTGTAATTTGTGTATCATTCCCAGTAATCTTCTTTGATTTTCCTTATTTTAGAGTTAACTCCATTCCTAACTCTCTTATATATATTATATTCATTTGTTGTTTTATTTGATTTATATTTTAGATATGCTTGCTGTTTTTGTTTTGCTAATATTTTAATTTCTTCACTGAACCAGGGTGTTTTGTATTCTGTTGTTTTTTACATATTGACTTTCCTTCTTCCTAATGCCTCTTCAGCTGCCTTTAAAATGCTAGTTTTTATATTCTACCATCTACCCTCAATATCAGTACTTTCACTTACTGTTTTGGTGAGATGTTGTGTTATTCTTGTAGCATATAGATGTCTAATGCTCTCATCCTCTAGCAACTCTTTATTTAACTTTTCTTCATATTCTGGTATTATTTTCTTTTGTTTCTGTTTTTGTAATCAGATTTTGCCCAGCACTAATTGGTGATTGCTACCTATATTTGCTGAATTAAGTGTCCTCACGTCCAAAATTTGAGAAGGGTGTAGATTTATATTTGTAATAATATAATCTATCATGGACTGTTGGCCTCTATTATTTTGCCACGTGTATTTATACTGTAGTTTGTGATCGAAGAAAGTATTATTGATCCTTAAATTGTTTAATGCACAAAACTGGGTTAACATATTTCCATTTGTGTTAGATACTGGTTCATTAAACCGTTGCTTTACACCTGGGATAATATCGTTCCCAATCCTGGAATTTAAATCACCAAGAATAATTACATCTTCATTGACTGGGATTTCATCCAATTCTTTTTGTAATTGCTCATAGAATGCTTCCTTGTCAGTTATAGGTTTACAATCTTCTGGTGAATATACACTGAAGATATGAAGCAATCCTTTCCTCATTCTCATACTTGTTAGCACTACTATTCTTTCCGAGACAAATTTATATCCAACTATACTGTTCTCAAACTTTTTATCGATCAGTATGCCAACACGTTCCTTAGCTCTACTTTCTCTGTTAACTCCACTATATATCAGTATATATTCCCCACATGGAGTTATCCCCTTTCTTTTCTTTTTTGTTTCAGATAGGGCACAGATGTCAATCTTTTTATCTTGAAGCTCTAATATTATTTCCTGGTCTTTCTTATTCCAGGACATTATGTTCCAGCAACCCATTCTTAAAATATCATTGTGTTTCCAGAGTCGATTCCATTTTCGCGCTTTGGTCGTTACCGTGTTATCCATCCGGCTTGATTCATTGTTTCTTTGAGCGAGGAGAATACTCCCAGGTAGGGTGCTAGTCTGGCCTGAGGTTTACCAGAGCCCATTTGCCGGTTTTCAGAGTTCCTTGTGGGCCTTCTTGGCTACCGTAGCGGTCCAGGGGCATCCAGCCCCAACCATACATCACCCCACAAGGCTATCTCCTACTTCCCGTTGCCCAGCCTCTACGACGTGGACATTGGGTTGGATTTTAGGGGCCCCTGCATTGTTTAAAATCAAATAATTGTGCCAGCTGCCAGATCACGACGTAGGCCTACTAAATGAAGAATAAAAAATGTTGCCAGATACTAACTAATCTGACAAGTATCTTGTTTAGCGAATATTTCAATTCAGAAAGAACTTCTACTGCAGCTAGAAGAAAAGCAGCCATTCTATGATGATATCACCGACAAGTTTGCATCCTTAAAGAATTACCGAAGGATTGTTTTGGTATACAAGACATAGGTGAATTCAGTTATTAACATAAGCATGTGGCATTTTTCTCTTCACCTAATTTTCCGGCCACGAGCCGCCACTGATAACTGCTAGAGCAGTCCTTTCCATGACTACTAAAGAATCAACAGGGGTTACCTGAATTTCTGAATTAATTTTTAATATTGCTTTCATTTCGCAGATGCTACCCATACGTTTTCAACAGCACTTGCAGGTGAATTACATTGTTGGCTAGACGCCTCTTCCTATAAATACTGTAGTAATAAGTAATTAATATTATATCATAATTACTATTACAGTATATCATAATGACCGGGATTGTCCTATAGACTTTTTAGACACTTTACGAGAGGAGTAACTTTATTCACAATAGAAACTACGTGCTTTGCAGGGAAGTATAATCAAAACTATGCTTATTTCCCTAGTCTGATTAATACTTATCTTGTGCTGTGCCCCTGACAATGAAATTAGTAATCGGCAGTTTTCTTCACAAAGAAAGAAAGAAAAAAGCTTTATCCGGCGGCCAGGAACAATAAGTCACGCAAGAAATTATTATTATTATTATTTAACGTTATGTGGCATTTTATTTTATTTTTGTTGTTAATCTGGTCTTTCATGTCTTCAATCACAGTGCAACATATAGTGGAAATCGGTTAAGCGATTTTTCCTCTTATAACTGTAAGTAGTTTCTTTCGATGCATGTATTTTACATTTTTGTTTTGTATTTAATTTTTCATTAAAGTAGGAGTGTGCTTGACTTGAATTTTTGCCCGCAGTTAGATGAGTAGTATCATGCAAACTTTTTGATGTTCATTGCATGCAAATATAATAGGGAATAGTACAGTGAGTCCCACGCAAGAGTTGGCCAATGACGCGGGTTTCTGCGTCGCGGCAGGCACAGTTCCAACTTCCGAGCGATCGGGTGAAATATCTACACAAATAAAGCCGCGATCGATGTAATGATTCAGGTTCTCACATTTACAGTTAAAATTACAATGAAAATAACCACGTACCTCATCACAAGAGATGTTGGAAATGTTCTCCTCTTGCATCCACGCAATACTGGCACCTTTTTAGGAAATGTTCTTTCTCGTTCAGCTTCCGAGACACAGTTAATTTCTCTTGTGATAGGCCTATGTGATATTATCTTTTTAAGTTCTTCTAACAGTGTGTATATATTATTTATGGGGAAACTTGAAAAATAAAGTGTATAGGTCAATTTCCCATACATTACAAGAACTTAAAGACATTATCACAAGAGAAATTAACTCTATCTCGGAAGCTGAACTTACGCGCGTGAAAGAAAATTTCTTAAAAAGGTGCCTACTGTGTTGATGCAAGAGGAGAACATTTCCAACATCTCTTGTGATGAGGTACGTGGTTATTAAGTGCCAGTATGGTACTTTATGAGATTGTGTGGGGGACGAAAAAATGTCTGTCCGTCTGTCTGTCTGTCTGTCCGTCCGTCCGTCTGTCCGTGCGTCTGTACGCACCATAACTCAAGTACGCTTTTTCGGATTTTCATGAAACTTGGTATAAACATTCATAATGTCGATGGGAAGAACCCTATTGATATTGAACCAAATCGGTTCACCGGTACCGGAGTAATGCCCAATTTAGTGCCTATTACAAAGAGAATTTTCCACCTGACCACAAACAATTTTAACCAAAAGTTCAATGTATGCAATATTTACTTAGCCCTTTATTCTACAGTAGTGTAATATTAATTAAATACTTACATATATAGCACTCATGTGTACATTTTCATACATACTATTACATTTTCTACAATAATGTTAGGGAGCTGATAAAACAAGAAATACAATACAATACAATTACAATACAATTTTTATATAAATAGAAACAATTTCTTAATGAACAAGTATATAAATTGCACCTACAAGCATCCAAAATTTATAGCCAGGAATGGACACACATAGATAGTCACATAAATGAAAAACTGAATTATGAAATGGAACGAAAATACCAAACACAAAACAGAAAAATCGGGAAATTAGAACAGAAGAAAATACTACACTCAAATCTTAACCAACACACAGAGGACAAACATGAAAATAGAATGTTTCACCCTAGGGTCATCAAGCTCACAAAAGCCCCACTCACTAAACCGGAAGAAGAGTTGCTAGAACTAGGTTATAAACATAATTTTACAGACAATATAAAAGAACAAACCAAATCAATAATTATAGACGCCGATACAGCTATAGCCAATATCGACCAAGCAAAACAGCAATCTATTAGAGAACAAGTCACTACACAGATTAAGAGAACATTAACCAAGGAAAATGACAAGAATAATGAAACACAATTACATCTAAAAACATTAAAAGGATTGAAGAAAAAACTACAAGATAACGATATAAAACACGTTAAAGCCGACAAAGGTAATGCCATAATATTAATAGATAATAGTGAATATAAAAATAAAACTTTGGATTTTATTCAAAACAATAACATACAGGTAATTGAGAAAGATCCTACTGATAAATACCAAACAGAAATTAAAAAAGCTGTAAGAAACTCTGATTTTATTCTTACTGATAATGAAAGAAAATATGCTATTAACATGAGGCCTAGAATACCAATACTTAGATCTCAGATAAAAATCCATAAACACGATAAACCAATTAGACCAATTGTAAACTTTATTAATGCACCTGCATATAAAATTTCCAGAATAATGGGTAAAATACTACAGCAAAGATTAACACTTGAAAATAAATTCACTATAAAAAATACACTCGACCTAGTTAACAAAATAAAAAACATGAAACTTAATAACAATGAGAGACTCGTATCATTAGATCTAAAGAATTTGTACACAAACATACCATTACAGGAAACTATCAACATTATACAACAGTTACTATCTAATAACGGTGATAGCGATATAGTGACAGGACAAATAACTTCAATACTCGAAACTATTTTGAAACACAACTATTTTAAATTTGATGGCAAAATATACAAACAAGAAGATGGCCTAGCTATGGGATCGCCGCTATCAGGAATTTTATCCGAAACATTCCTACAGTACATAGAAAAAGAATACATAGAAAATATCATTGATAACCATAAAATTAAAACATACTACAGATACGTCGACGATATACTGATAATATGTGAAGAAGATAAAATTAATAACATACTCCATGACTTCAATCAAATACACAACAATTTAGAATTCGCCATAGAGAAGGAAACTGAGAACAGTATAAACTTCTTGGACCTGAATATAAAAAGAGTTCGCAATACACTACAATTTAGTATCTATAGAAAAGACACTTACACCGATAATATAATAAACAATAAATCAAATCACCCAAACACCCATAAAATGGCAGCATTTAACCACATGGTACACAGATTAATCAGCGTCCCCATGACTAGAAAAGATTATAATAAGGAACTAAAAATAATTCTACAAATAGCTATCAGTAACAATTATAAAAAATCATTAATTCATAAACTTATCAGAAAGAAAAAGAATAAACTACAAAAAACAAATAATCCCACGTCGTTATTAACACCAATAAAACAAGATAATGAAGAAAACAAAAAATATGCAGTTTTCAATTACACAAATAGAAAAATACATAAGATAGTAAAGCCATTGCAACAACAAGAAATGAAAATAGCATATAAAACTAACAAAAACTTAAAACACCTATTATACGATGCAAGCAGAAATAAAGAAGATAATTTACTAAATAGCGGTGTATATCAATTAGAATGTGGGAATTGCAAGCACGTTTACATAGGACAAACAGGCAGGACCTTTAAACAGAGATTCCAAGAACACGTTACGGACTTCAAATACAATAGAAACAAATCAGCATTTGCTAAACATCTCATCAATAGCAACCACGATTTACAACCCATTAACAAAACACTTAAAATTCTACATAAACAAAATAAAAGCCGGAAACTAGACACATTAGAAAATTTTGAAATATATAGACACCGACATAAAATTCTGAACGAAAACACAATAGAACACAACGAACTATATAAACTATACTCAGAACGATACCCCATCACAAACAACACGCAATAGCTTCAGTATCACATCTGTACTCAGGCTGTCCAAACCTTGGCATTACTAATAGGTGAGTTAAATTCTATCAAACAACAGATAAACATAAATAGCTTTATATAACAACATCATACTAATTATACATATATAATTTTAGGACTGAAGATGATCACATAGATCGAAATGAGCATCTCCTAACGAAATAGAGGCCACAAGTTCAATCGATGCAACGATACTACTAAAAGCCATCATCAATCCAGCGTTTCTACAAATAGATTCAGTGTATTAAAGAAGAATTTTATATTAATGACTATTTGCTAAAATTCTTGGCAATTTTACTTATATTTTACAACTAGGTAGAGACAAATTATTTTGCAATTACTGCAATTTACAATTGTTTTACAACTAAAATACAATTGCATAGCCCCAGTGTATATAACACTAATTTTATATCAATGACTATTTGCTGAATAATTCGGCAATTTTACTTAATTTTAATCTTCAGGACAATAGTTTGACAACACATTTTTAAATTTTTTTAAGTTTATACAGCATACAGGACAATATAATTTTTAATATTATCTGAACTATATCTTCTGATAAAAAATCCTTAAGTGAAGTAGTCTTTTGTAAATGGTTTTATATTTTAAATTGAATGCATTCAGCAAGCTACTAGTTAAGGTACAAATGTATACTATATGAATAGCATAATATATGCTACCATATATTTAAGGACAATAGATAAACATTTGTAAGTCAGTTTTATCAGCTCCCTAACATTATTGTAGAAAATGTAATAGTATGTAAGAAAATGTACACATGAGTGCTATATATGTAAGTATTTAATTAATATTACACTACTGTAGAATAAAGGGCTAAGTAAATATTGCATACATTGAACTTTTGGTTAAAATTGTTTGTGGTCAGGTGGAAAATTCTCTTTGTAATAAACATTTACCACAAACGGAAAAAGAATGAAATTTATCAATACTATTAGTGCCTCAAATACCCTGTAACGGATTTCCATGAAACTTGGTATACCCATTTATGACGTCCATGAGAAGTGCCCTATTGAATTTGAACCTAATCTGTTGACCGGTACCGGAGTAAAACCCAATTTAGTGTATACTTTAAAGACGCGGTAACTCAACTACGCTTTACCGGATTTTTATGAAACTTGGTATACACATTTACAATGTCCGTGGAAAGACGTCTATTCATAATGGATAAAATCGGTTGATCTGTTTCGGAGTAATGCTCAATTTAGTGCCTATTTTATGGCAATATACGTATTCGAAAGAATTTATAAAAAAAAAATGAAAATCAGTTATCTTGGCAACATAGCCTATTGTTTTACTGTGATCTTATAAGGCCTTGGAAATTAAAATACAGGTAGTAGTAGTAATCCATCAGGTCGAGGACGACCCCTGGTGATCCGAATGGATTTCCAAAGCAGTCAGGTTGCCAGGTTCGAAATGTCTTTTCCTGTTTTTGACGATCATGTTCACCAACTTCTTCCATCGAACCCGGTCCTTCACTACATTTAAAATTTCTTCCCAACCTAGGTTAGTTGCTTTACTAATCTCTGTATGCCATCTTATTCTTCTCCTACCCCTACCACGCTTGCCGTCCACTATACCAAGCATAATATCTTTTTCCAAGGAGCTAGATTTTCTCATTATTTGACCAAAATATAATAATTTATTCTTAGTTGCTGTTGCCTCTAGTGACATGTCTGGCTTGACTTCCTTTATTATGGATAAGTTAGTCCTTTTCTCGATCCATGATACTTTTAGTAGTTTTCTCCAGACCCACATTTCAAAGGAATCAAGTCGTCTTTTCTCCTTCGTTCTTAATGTCCAAGTTTCGCTGGCATACAATACCACTGGTAATATCATCACTTTAATGAGTTTAATTTTTGTTTTTCTAGAGATATCTGTATCCTTAAAAACCTTTTCTAATTTTTTCATTGCTATTTTGCCTAAAACGATTCTTCTTTTAATTTCCTCTTTATTACTTCCTTCTAACGTCACTGTTGTCCCGAGGTAGTTAAATCTGTCTACAGTTGTTATTAATTCGCCACCTATGTTGATGTGACTTCTTTTAGGAGATAGAATTTTAGTCTTCTTGACATTTAACTTAAGCCTCACTTTATATCTCCTTCTGTCTCTACTTTTGCTAGAAGCTCTTCAAGGTCTTTTTCATTTTCTGCAAGGAGAGTGGTATCATCCGCATATCTGATATTGTTTAATACTCTACCACCCATCCTTATGCCTAAGTTAGATTCTTCGAGATTGGCATTTCTCATTATGTGCTCTGTATATAGGTTAAAGAGGCCTGGTGACAGCACACATCCTTGTCTTAACCCTTTCCCGATTGGGAACCAGCTTGATTCTCCGTCGCATGTCCTGACTTTAGCTTCTTGGGCTTCATACAGTCTCTTTATAAGTATTATGAGATGGTCAGGAACTCCCATCTTTGTCATTACTTCCAACATCAGGGTATGATTGATGCTATCAAATGCCTTTGCATAGTCAATAAAAAAAATATAAATATATTTTTGGTACTCTTTAGCTTCTTCCACAATCCATCTGATAATTGCAATCAGGTCTCGTGCCTCTGTTCTTCCTGAAACCTGCTTGAACTTCTGATATTTCTCCTTCCAGGTAATTCTCTAGTCTTTTATGTATTATTTTTTGCATTATTTTACTAGCATGTGAAATGAGAGCTATGGTTCGGTTATTTGTACACTCACTACTATCTCCTTGTTTGGGTAAGGGGATGAATAATAGGTTTGTTCGCAAAGCAAATCCGTGACAGCTTGAGAATTTGTTGTACTGCGCATGTCCAGTCTGTAACTTACCCGTGATTTGCACTTGGCGAACGGTTACAAGAATTTGGAATCGATAGTTTCTGCGTTTAATCGATATGATATGCAAATAAAATATATATTTCCCTTTGACATGTTATAAATACAATATACATCGACAATATAATCTATATTTTGGGAAACTATTAATTATCTTCCATTATTCATACATATAAGTAGCCTATGTTTATAAATCTGGCGCAATGTTATAGGAGGGAGGAGTCAGGCGCGTGAAAATAGGTTACTGCGCATGTCTCTGATAACAATTCATGCTAGAGCCTGCAAACTTTTCTTATAGTACAGAAACTGTCCGTGAGAGCTTTGCGAACAGAAGATTGAAATCAGAATCACGGATTCTCGCTTTGCGAACGCGTGTGGAGAAAGAGCGCATGCGCGAACGATAAGTTCCTGGTTTCTGACTGCTTTGCGAACAAACCTATTATGCTCACGCTTTATCTTGAGCCGAAAAAATGCGGAGGTGAGGGGAGCTGATATTGCATGCAGTATAAGAGACTGACTATTGCAGAAGGCGGTGAGTTGAAATTGACGTTGTTTCTGAAGGGTTGCCAATTACCAGAAAATATAAAGAGTGTAGTTTTATGCTGGTACACAATGGAACTAACTGTAATTTGTAGCACTTTCAACTCTCGCTAACAAACTAAAGATTTTATATTGATTCACATATTATAGTAGAATATATCGCTGGAGAAATGGATAAAGTAATATATTTAGGCTTATTTAGACAATTTCTCTCCCGGTCTTCAGAATATAGAAAATCGTTAAAAAGTCGTAGCATTATACATGTAGGCCTACTTGAATACGCACTTTCACATGCCTGAATTGATGTAGCCTAGTTTAACTAAATACCTTTCGCGTAAGTTTGTAGGTAATTAATACAACACAATTAAAACAACGAAATAATAAAACTTGACTTGTTCTTTTCTCCAACGACAGATTCAGCTTAAAACACATTAAATTGCTTTTCATTCCATTTCATTTATTTGGTTTATTATTTCGCTGATTTCCGATACTTCTTGGTTTAAAGATTCTTTATTTTTAACTTCGTTGTCACTTATATCGACCATTTCCACAACTGTTCTTCTAATATCTCTGGATTTATTCTGTCATTTTCAGAATAATATGATGTAAACAAATAAAAAAAATTGACGGTAGCTCAAGAATGCTTCAATGGGAAGTTTTTGGGTATGGCAATACTGGGGACGGGTCGCGATCTTCATTCTTTCGAGCGAGGCCTTCTTTATATGGACGGTTTTCAGCATTATGGAGTGTTTGGCTCAAGATAAAGTGTGCACTGTTTTTGCCCAGTCTTTAGGTAGCTATGACAAAAAAAACACGATTGTTTTACATGCGCTTATCCAACTAGACCGTTAAAATGACCCAGGTGGCCGTAAGCCCTGCTTAATGAATAAATCTGGAGCTTAACTTGGAAATCAATTTAAAAAAAAAAAACATATTCTGCATATCATAATTGCAGTCATAACTGATTAAACAAAAACATACTGGCACTTTTTTACATCAGTTTACCTGATTTTATTTTCATTAGTTAGTTGTTAAATTTTCACTTGACAAGCAAACTTAGATTTACCTTTGGTAATCCGGACGGCCGTTTCGCACTATTTTAGTGCATCATCAGCATATTTTAGTGCATATTTTCATTGTAATTTTAACTGTAAATGTTAGAACCTGAATCATTACACCAATCGCAGCTTTATTTGCGTAGATATTTCACCCGATCGCTCGGGAGTTGGAGCTGTGTCCGCGGCGACGTAGAAACCGCGTCATTGGCCAACTCTTTCGTGGGACTCACTGTATAATTATGATTCTGTTATCAACATCGTCCTATTTAACAGAATTGTGGATTATTAAAATCATTTGGGTGTGTTGATCCCAAAAATGTATGGTTAGTGATAAACACGAGGAAAAATGGAAGACTTCATGAAGAGGATGGATCAGCTGTGGATGAGACAAATTTCAAAGCATTCTGAAATTTCCATCCACACATTGACTTTAACCAAAGAACACCAACATTATACCGTGCTTCATCCATAAAACCCTTGAACATCAATAAATGCCTACCGTCGTGCGCAGGTTGTTCATGTGGCAACAGACGTCATCATATCCTTCCGCGTAAATAAAATCAGATAGATTTTGATTTAATTAAAAGACGACGCACTCAAAATGGTTGTAGAAAAATTATATTAATGAGGCGAATTAATATTCTGAATAATGTTTGTTTTCTAAAATGGAAAAGACCATCCATTCTTGGAACTATTTTTCTCTGTAAATGGGATTGTGGAAATGGGAAGCCATGTTGGGTTTGGGTGGCAGTGAACGACTGTCTCAGTTACGAAAGTGAAGTTCTGTGGTTAATAGTGAAGAATTGGGATTATTGGAATCTACACAAGGCCAACTTTCAGAGCGGAGTTGGCAAAGGAGTAGTCATCATGTCGCAGATGCTACCCATACGTTTTCAAGAGCACTTGCAGGTGAATTATATTATGGGCTAGACGCCTCTTCCTATAAATACTGTAGTAATTACTGTTATATCGTGTAGGAAACTTGAGTTGAACATTCGGAAATTTTATTTCAATAGTTCGGAAATTCTGAATGTGGAATACTGGTTGGTATATAGGTCCTAGTCATTTATGTGTTAATCGGAATGTGACAGTTGGTGGGTTTCAGTACTTTCATTGATTTCATAATGACCGGGATTATCCTGTAGACTTTTCAGGCACTTCAGGAGATCACGTTGTTCGTTTCATAGTTTTTAAAGTCCTGGAACATAAATCAAAATCAGTCGTAACTTAAATTTCTCTTCATGTATTAGTTACGCGTGCCACTCCTATTTGGAGATTCATCCGAAAACTTGCACGTGTATTACTGAAAGATGGTCCTAAATGTTTTAAAAGCAAGGGTAATTTTTTTATTTTATTTTATTTCGTAGGCTTGCTAGCACGTAAAAGGCTTGTAGGCTTACATGATTTGTACACATTTACCTTTTTCTAAATGTCTGTTGTAAGATCTAGCCTAAGTTACCACAATATAGGCCTTCTAGACTATAACTATCCCGTCTGTTATGAAGTGAATTGCCACGAAATTCGGCGAAAGACAAATACAAGGTGCACTTTAGGCTCCGCCCACTGGATATTCACATTTTGTGTCTCAGCGAAGCATGGTGACAAACTATCTTTCTATATTGTTGCCGTACCAAATATTAAAAATGCGAGGATGCCCCTTGTACCAAATATTAAAATTGCGAGAGTGCGTCTTTTACCTAATATTACAATTCGAGAGTGCCCCTTGTACCAAATATTAAAAATGCGAGACTAAGTGCCTTGTACCCACAGGTTTGCCATTTACCCAACGGTTTGTCAGCCTGTTTATTCTCAAAGAATTGGCTAGATCGTGCTTCACTGAGGGTGGGTGAGGGCGGGATATGTCTCACACGACGATGCACCTACCTTTTATTTGGTTTTCCCCCGAAATTCAAGTAGCCCAAATTTTGGGAAAATGGAAGGGAAAAAATAGTTTTATGCTGCCCGCTAGGCTCCTCCCACGAACTGTCTAATGCGACGAGCCTCGGAAGGCGGGGTTTAGGGTTTCATCGCAGAACAGATTCAATGTGAGACATTTAATCAACATCGTGCTATTCAGTATGTTGCTCCTAAACTAACATAACGTTGCTAACCTAACAAAACCTGTCACTGACCTAGAATTTACCTATCGTTATTTAACTAAATGCAGAAGCTTTTTACCCTTCCACACCTCTCATAAAACAGCGTTACGACTATCAAGGAAGCCATGGTACAATAGGTGCGTCCGCAGGCTCGGAAGCGAGGGGAAGGAATCGGCGGGCTATTCAAGTCTAATCCAAATTCAGAATGCCCTCCTAAATTAATATCACTGTTCATAACCTAACGGCCACTGAACTAGAATTTCGGGAGAATTCAGAATGCCCTAACTTACTAAATTAATAAAGTAATTTTACTACGGTACAATTGTAATTTTCGTAGCTGCAGCATCGGCACTAAGCGAGTATATACATGGCCGTGATAGGAGATGTAGGGGAAGCAAGTAGTAACATGCGCATTGGCTCGGAATTGAGGGTCAGCAGGGGAAACGAGCGGGTGGAGCTTCGCCGAGGGGCAGCATAAATCTATCTTTCGCCAAATGGAACTTTAGGTCGCCCCTGAGTACCCCACTCCTGCTGTTTATGTGAAATATATGGTGCAAGGGTCTTTTTTTATAATTGTGAAATGTTCCGTTGGCATATAGCCTATACAGCTTTTTTTTTATAATTGTGAAGTATTATGTTTGGTGCAAGGGTGACCTAAAGTTCCATTTAGGGGAAAATCCAAAAACAGGGTGCACCTTGGGACAGTGGTATCCCTTTCAACCCGCCCAAAATGGTGCCCTTCCTTTTATACTATGATCTAGCGAATTCTTCTGTCCTTGTATTATGCAGAAACTCGTGATTGGACATTGGAGGTGTGACATCATATCGCTGACATACCTTGCGGGAGATAGGCCTATAATGAAGTGGGTACAAGACACTTGCGACAGTATACAAGGTTAGTGGGTACAAGGCACTTGCGGCAATATACAAGGACAGTTGGTCATCCTTCGCTAAGAAACAAAATACATCACACAGTCCGTGCAAATGTGAATATCGAGTGAGCGGAGCTTAAGGGGCCACCTGTTTTTGGATTTCGCCCCATTGAGCCCAAATTTTGTTACCATTTTTAAACTTGTTCAGAATTATTTAGAACTAGCTTAAAAGACCCGGCATCGCATGTGTCTTGGAAGCAGGGTTTGGGAAAAAGTAGTTTTATGCTGTGCACTAGGCTCTTCCCACGAACACACTAATGGGACCCACCTGGGAAGGAGGGGTTTAGGGTTTTGAATGTCTCCTCTTAGATGGCGTTGCTAGAAATGCAGAAGGTGAAACTGGGAAAAATTTATTTTTCCTTTATTCCCTTTTTTGTCTTTTCCTCCCTCTTCCTCCCGTTCTCTTACAGTCTCCTCGCCCTACCTAAGTAAATTTTGGATCGACCGGGATTCGAACTCGTGATTACTAGCAGCATGACCAGTAGCCTTAAACCACTACACCATGAGCGATTGCTGTGCGGTGAAGGGAGAATTCATCTATTTAAGTTTAGAGAGCATTATAATACATGAGAAATAAATGTTTAGGTGCAAGGGTGAGTTTCGGAATATTTTATTTTGTGTACTTTTGATATGGTGGCAGGGTAATATTCCTAACACTGAGGAAGCCAGTGGTAGGCCTACAGTAGTGAGGTGTACACGCAAGGCTTGGTAGCAAGGGGAAGCAGCCGGTGGGTGGAGTTTGGCTGGTGCGCGGCACTTAATTTATGTTTTGCCCAGGGTTTTATGACCAATACTCTCTTCTTTTTTTGGGTGACACTTCAATAATTCTGGAAAAAGGAGAAAGGGAAGTCAGCCATTTCATAATTACGGGTGGGACATTCTAACATATTATGACAAGTATTTTTGTTCATTACATAGGCCTATCGTATAAAATGAACTAGAACTCTTCTACCCATTCTGTGAAATTTAGTATGCCTTCTCCTCCATACTACATGTGAAACATTTAAAATTGATTTTAAATACAGTGAACTCTCGATAATTCGGACCTCAATATGCCGGACTTCGGATAACTCGGACAGATTCTTGGCGATCCAGACCCAGATCTACAGCCACTTCAGAACTGCAAGAGAAGTAATTTTTCAAAAGCAACAGGAACAATGTTTAGCCTACACAGAAGAACATTTACAGTTTATTTCGACCTAAATCTTCTCAGAAAAATATGCTCACAGTACCACCTCAATCATAATATTGTACTAATAATGTGTGTTTTTCTGGCTCTAACTAGAAATTTCAATATTGAACTGAAGTGTTATTCTTTTTTGTTCCAGTTGTAAGTTTTAATGTTGTGTTCATCCTCATACGTTTTGTTATTGCAGCTTAACCACGAAATTTCATTACTTAAATACCATTTCCTAATTTACTCTCCATAAGCCGGACATTTCATAACTCGGACAGACCCCCGCCCACTTTAGTTCGGTTTATCGAGAATTCACTGTATTTAAAATTTGTTTTTCAAAATCTATTATGGATGGGACATAATTTGGACAACGATTTTAATGGTGCACGAAGCAGTTCATTTGCTGTTCTGCTATTAATGTTAGAGACTTATGGCCAGTTTCTGATAAGCCTTTAACTGCTTTCGCAAAGTTACCTGTAGTATAACACGCTGGTATGTGCAAAAGCGGTTTCTGAAACCTCATTTTGCGTTACAGTTACAGGTACCAGCGCTCGAGCTGATAACTGCTCCTACACACGTGGTTACCTGGCTGTTAGCCCCATGATTCACATGAACGCCACCTGTGGCGCTAGTATATAGAAGGACTGAAGCCACGAGAAGATTTTTCTCAAAGCTAGTGAAATTTTTTTACCTTTTCTCTTTAAAAAAATCACCACAAAGAAAATACAACAAAGCTGAAGCAAGTCTGCTTAGTAATTGCTTTAACCCTCTTGCTGCCGCACGTCGATCAGATCGACGTTGCTTGCCCGACGTTTAAATGCCAAGTTCAAACTTGGCAGTAGGGGTGAAAAATGCCGGACTTCTACGCCTTGAAATACTAGCTTTTAGAAAATAAATAATTAAAAATGTAATTTTAAAGCTAGAATTATAGTCTAAAAAGTTGATTTTACCAGATTAATTTCTCATCAATAATACATTAAGAAAAATAATTTTCCGATAGTGAATCAATATCTAGCACATATTTAATTACAGCAAAAAAGAATAATAATTTTTTCGTCATAATTGGAGATCAAATATAAGACATTTCTATCGGAATGATAAGAACGGCAGTTTAGCACTATAAAAATACATTCAATTACAAATAAAATAAGTATAAACATTCCTTTAAAACTATATTATATTGTATAAAAATATGCAAAATGTAACTCACCAGTATCCATTATTGGAGTGTGATTTGCATCAAAAATCAATACCTCTTTAGTTATGATCATGGTTTTGCCGCACAAGTTTTACCACTGCACCGTTGATCATCTAACTCTCATTTGCATATGTACACAAAATATTAATGATAATTGATCGTGTCTGCTCATCAGATAATTAAAAATAAAACACTGTTTAACGCAAAAAATTGAAGTTAAACACTTCAAGCCACGGTACACTGCATTTATTACAAAAACTGAAATAAATTATGATGATATTATTTAGTTATGAATTATTAGTTTTGTTTTACTTAGGGCACTTATGTAAATTAGTGCATTTAGGATTATTCCCTTCTCACATTTTACGCGCACTGTACGCGAGATGCCTCATCACTGTCACTGTCCCTTTGATTATTTGCATCGACATCACACTCGTCATAATGTCCTAAACTTAGTCATCTCTCCCCGTCACAAAGACATCCCGGAATCAACTTGAAAGTTTACTTTTACATAGGAAAATCTTAACTGAAGTGGATAAGCAATGCATTGAGACCAGGTCAAACAAAATTGGTGAGAGTTGTAAATACCGTCCTTCAAATAACAAATGAACCCTCTGAATGTCCTTGAAACATACTGTCA
This sequence comes from Ectobius pallidus, assembly GCA_964059195.1. NCBI lineage: Eukaryota > Metazoa > Arthropoda > Insecta > Blattodea > Ectobiidae > Ectobius > Ectobius pallidus. The sequence goes on from CAXKWD010000003.1 coordinate 166,967,634, forward strand.
GAAAGAAGAAGGTTTCCTCTTTTCAGTGGCATAACGCGCATCCCTATAAGGTGTTTCAAAAATATGTTTACAATCTCAGAAACACAGTGTCGATGAGATCGTCGCTGGCACACTTCACACTGAACAGGGCTGTCGACTGTATCGTCGCGCGGCATTATACGAGTAGGAATTGTTTAAAGGGCTCGGCACCAAGAGGGTTAATTGCCCGCTTTTCGATAAAACAAAAATGCATTGGTAGCGACATCTGTGGATAAAGCTAGGAACCAGCCAACAATCAGCTGTAGTGATGTGGGCCGGAAATATTCCCAGTGGGAAAGAACTTATAAAATGGGAATATTTCCTGGGCAATATTTATCACTAACACTTTGGCTTCTACCTTGTAGTCCAGTCACCAGGTACTTTTGCCTGGAAAAAGGTCTGAAGTTAATGATTTTTTAGTATGTTGTATATGGGTATTCTGAGGTGTAGAATCCAAGTTTTCCAATTCGAGAACCTTGTGCTAACTTCAGGGCAGCCGAAAAACCCCGAAATTTTTGGGCTTTTTTAAATGTTTTCCTTATAACTCCTAAACAACGCGTTTTATCTGAAAATACTCTATTATAAAAATTAAAGGGCAATAAATTTTCTACAATTTGCACTGTTTAAACTTTTTTTTAAGTCGAATACGTACCGAGATATGGAGCTTCGAAGTTTCGAGTTATTTTTCAAAATACTGGAAAACTGCAAAAAATGCAGGATTTTCCCTAGTAACTTTCATCTTTCAATATTGCTATATGAATAACGTTCAATAACCTACACAATAGAAACCCCACCCTTAATGAGATGTTCTTTTCAGAATAAAGAACACAATTCTCGATGTATAAAAATGAATTTTATAAAAATGTATAATACATGTAATGACATGTGGATATATTAAGTACAAAATATGTAAATTATTACAAATTAGTCATTCATATTAATTCATAAAAGCCTTGATCTCTTTGGTCCCAATGGCAAGTCGGCATCATCTCTCAGTGATTCCTCTTCCTCCTGAGCAATGATCTCATCGATGACGTCATCCTCCTCGTCGCACTCAATGTCTGTGTCTTCCTCGTTGATGTCAGTTTCAGGCGAATTCTCACAAGCATTTCCTGCACAATTCTTGCAGATGGTTGAGCATCGGAGTCCTGCTTTTTTTGCAGCTGCAAGCCCTGGTGCTACACCCTGCTATGCACTCTGCAAGCCCCGGTGCTACACCCTGCTATGCACTCGCAATGTATCATGTGCAGCAACTTTCCTGGAGCTGCATCCATGGTCGTTGTTATAGGGATCAGCCCTCGTTTCGTTAAGTCCAGCCCCAAACTGACGGTAACTTTTTGTAGCCCAGCCACGTCTGCACTTGCAGATAGGTACAAAAAGAATGGTACCGGGCAGCGTCTCGTGTAGGGGGCAATCAGGCAAGGTTGAATTTGGATTTTGACACGGAGTTGGAAAATATTCGGTACCGAAGATCATCCAGAGTATCTGTGTCCATGTTACCACCGTACAGTATCACAAGAAACTTTTCCCCTGCTTCCGAAATTTGGCATGGTGTTGCTTCGCTATCTTTGAAAATACTAACGATGTCAGACAGAGAACAGTTTTTTTTCATACATAGTGAAAACTTTCTTCTTTCCTTGTCCAAATGGGTTTGATGTAGTGTCACACCCGCTTGCTACATGAAGGAAAAGAATATCCTGAGTATTGTATTTGCACGAAGCTGGCGAATACAAAACACTGGGGTATTACCTCTCCCACTCTTTTGGAAATAAACATTCTTTTGAGAAGAGCCTAATACAGTCAGCAATACTAAGAGATAGACGTCTTCACCTGTGATAGTAACACTATCGAAGTCAGAAGCCTTAGATATTGAAGTTTTCACTATCATGAAATCCGCATCTTCTATTGCCTGCTTACCTTCGATGCCCTTTGCTGCCAGTTCAGTCATCAGCATTGAAATAAAGTTTCTCTTGTTCGTGTCATTGGACAAAAATTTTTCTTGCGACAATGTAACGGCCGTTGTTAACGAAAATAGAAATTTTCTGGACGATTGCAGCAAAGCCCGGCGATATCGTTCAGCTGCTTTGGTGGTCTGATAAGCGACGTCACTAAGATATCCATCGAATACTACTATGGCATTATACCCAAAGTGTTTCTGTACCTAGTCCACATAGGTCTTGCACACTGACTTGAACGTGCGTGATTGTAGTCTTACCCCATACAACCTTATGCAGTCACTTACTACACATTTTCTGCTGCCAAGGTCTTCATCCTGTAAGGAGTGAATGCTGAAATGGCAGCAAAGGAGGACATCATCGATAAGATCATTGCTCAGGAGGAATTACTGAGAGATGATGCCGATTTGCCAATCGGGAACAAAGAGACCAATGCTTTTATCAATCGATATTAATAGAAATTTGTAATAATTTACATATTTTCTACTTAGTTAATAAATCCACATATCGTATGTAGTATAAATTTTTATAAAATACATTTTTATGTATCGATTATTGTGTACTTTATTCTTAAATGAACATCTCATTAAGAATAGGGTTTCTATTGTGTAGGTTATTGAACGTTATTCATACAGAAATGTTTAAAGATAAATGTTACTAGGAAAAATGCTCCTTTTTCGCAGTTTTTCGTTATTTTGAGAATTTTTCAAAACTTTGAAGCACCATATATCGGTACATATTTGGTTTTAGAAAACATGTAAACAGTTCAAATAATACGAAATTTCATGCCCTTTAACTTTTGTAACTGAGTGTTTTAGGCTAATATGTATTGTTTAGGAGTTATAAGGAAAACACTGTAAAAAGCCCCAAAATTTCGGGGTTTTTCGGCTGCCCTGAAGTTCGCACAGGGTTCTCGAATCGGAAAACTTGGATTCTACATCACAGAATATCCACATACAACATATTAAAAAATAATGAACTTCGGACCTTTTTCCAGGCAAAAGTACCTGGTGACTGGACTATAAACCGTTCCACGGCCTTCAAGGAAATCACCCAACAGAACGTCCTGACGGGGGAGGGAGGGGGATGATGATGTTAAATTTATTAATTTAGATTCACCTACCATTACTACTATTATTATCCATATAGAAATGTTGGAAGATGAAATTTACAAGGGAAAATCCTGCATTTTTTGCAGTTTTTCAATATTTTGAAAAATAACTCGAAACTTCGAAGCTCCATATCTCGGTACGTATTCGACTTAAAAAACGTTTAAACAGTGCAAATTGTAGAAAATGTATTGCCCTTTAATTTTTGTAATAGAGTATTTTCAGATAAAACTCGTTGTTTAGGAGTTATAAGGAAAACTTTGAAAAAAGCCCAAAAATGTCTGGGTTTTTCGGCTGCCCTGAAGTTAGCACAAGGTTCTCGAATTGGAAAACTTGGATTCTACACCTCAGAATACCCATATACAACATAGGCTACTAAAAAATCATTAACTTCGGACCTTTTTCCAGGCAAACCCAATTTTCAGTACCTGGTGACTGGACTATTGGTGTTATATTTTAGAGTGAAGATTGCTATGGACATCATATTAAATTAGTTACTAACAGGACTACAGCTAGAATAGTACATATATAGTACATATATAGTACATATATAGGCAACTCTTTTTTGAAATCTCCAGTACTGTCCAATACTGAATTTATGTGTTCTATTAATCTGTCCAATTGTAATCTATGCTTAACCTGTCTGGATTTATGCTCTTTAGACAATTAAAACATTACAAATATTACAAAACAAAGTTTTTGGATAATTCATGCAAGTGACTGGGGCACAAGAAATTCTCAAATTCACGAAGACCTTGAAGTTCAGTATCTGCGACCTCATCTTCTACAAGCTTTGGAAAAACTTAAATGTATGATAAAGTAAAAACCATGAAAACCCTTTTATATCAGCTATTGGACAAAATGACTTTAAAACTACTTGATATACAGAACCCTGAAGTCAGTGCTACAGAATTTTTTACCCAAATGAAGCCTACTAGAAGCTATTTAGCTGTGGCAGCTCCTGGTTTTTTAGTTGTGGAGAGAGAGAATTAACCTATTCACTGCTATTGACGTACATATGCGTCGCCGTAAAAAGTGCATAATGGCTGAGATATAAGTTTAATACATTAATGCTTTATCGTAAAATATGAAAATATTTAACCACGTATGAAAATTGTCATTTACGGAAATTAGCTATTCCGCTATAATTTTCATAGTTGATATCAAACTAATAATTCAGTAGTGATATTACTCCAGGAATACTTATATTGAAATATAAACAGCACTGTAAAGGTTAATAATAGCTAGTCCTAGCATTGCAAGCCATTTTTATTCACTGATTCACACCCCCCCCCCCCCCTTAGAAAACACACTATTGAACATTATAGGAACACAGAACACATGTGAGGAAGGAATGTAAAATGACCTCAACTTCCTCCATATGAAACTGGCTTCTCACCACCTTTCCTCTTCCCTGCCTCCCCCTCCACATGCCACAGAGCTCTAACAACGGCATGGACTGCGACACCAACACTGAACGACTGAGGACATCCTCTCAAATACCAACCTGCTCAAAACAGAACCACTAACTTCATTCCTGAGTGCTCTAAAATAACGCTGTTTTGTCATTTTACTGTTTTAATTTTGACAATGAATGCTAGTAAACATTTATGTAGATAAATTATGAAGTGTAGGATGATCCTCACATCCTATATGCAATAATCGCCACTGCTATTTAGTTGTTACTTTGATGACTGGGACTAAAATTTCAGTTCTTTTTACTGTGACTGACGAACACCCAGCTCTGTTCAGAAAACAGAAAAATTTGGTTTTGAAACTACTACATGTAAACTTTGGTATTTTCTGTTAGTATCATGACAGCAAATACGGTACTTGCCTTTTTTCAAACTAGGCTTTTCTGTATTTTGAGATCTTCTACTGAAATAGGCTAAATGTTATTAAAAATACCTTAAGAAACGCAGAGAAATAGGCCTATCTAGCAATTTTCTTTTTGTCTTGGTTATTTAATTAACAAGTAATTTTTTTTAGTGTGCAAATTTTGTCAAGATCCTGCTGCAAAATTCGAATATAAGTTTCGGCTTCAAAAGTAGGAAGTGCGCAAAATAAACACATTTTATAAAAATAGTGTGTTTAGCTTCCATTTGGTGAACATCAACTAATGCAGTATTATTAGTTTCAATTTGAGAATAAGGACCTCTTTTCATGGACAGACCCTTATATAAATGCTCACTTCTTAACAATTTTTCTTTTATTTTGAAAATTTGTATGAACAAACTGAATTTTATATGAAGCCTATTCTCTACTACCAGTGGTGGAACTCTGGTCACCAATTCTTAAGGTGTGGTCGACAATTAAAGGTACAGTAATCATGGGGAGATTCTATCTGGTGCCATGAGTCTAACTTGGATTAGATCCATAGGTAAAGAGTCAGCGAGAAAAGCTGAAGGTCATTGATTTGAATTCTGGTGTCAAATTTTTTTCTTCTAAAATCTTCTCACAATTCTGGGTTCAGGTAAAGAAAGTAAAAATGTTTTTGCCTTGTTTTGTATTGTATTCTACAGTGTACAATAATTGTTTAATGTAAAATCATGTGTGTTTTAAGCCATCTCTGTGGCTGGTAATATATAATAGTGGTTTTTGCTTGTTCCTCCTGGTTAGTCTCCATATACCATATCTGTGAGAGACGCCCCATTTATTCATGTTATCAAGCAGACACAGTCAGTTGTGATATCTTTCACTCTTTGATATCACTAAACTCTGTCCAACAAGGAGAAAAAAGTAATTAGTAAACAAAAGGAGGGTTGCATGGGATTTTAAAACGTGAATAACAATGTAATGCGATGATGGGAGACAGGTTACTGGGGTGGGGGTCGGTCAGACCTTTTCTCAGTGCCATGTCACCCCCCTCCCCTCAAACCTATTCTTTGATCCCCCACTCTGCCTGGTCTCTGATTTCTTTACATGAATATTTGGTTGTGTGTGTATGCATTTTGGTTAAAAATAAACACAAGGGTGGGGCATCTGAATAACAATAATTAAATATTAAGAAAACTCTGATTTCTTTACGTGGTTGTGTTGTGAATGTTGTTTAAAAATAAACACAAAACATGTTGTAAAAATCACGTGAAAAGTCTTAATAAGGTTGATCGAATGCAAAATTATCTTTAGGGGACTAATACCTAACTGCATTAACCAGCTACTATATTGCTGGTTATTCTCTGCATGCATGTTTCTACAATGTGTTTCACAACGAGTTGGCCTATTATTCGAGTTTCTGTGTCGTGGCGACCACAGCTGTAACTACTGAGCGATCTGGTGAAACATCAGCACAAATAAAGCCGCTAATGGTGTATTGATTCTGGTTCTTACAGTTACAGTTAAAATTACAATGAAAATAACCACTTATCTCATCACAAAAGATGATGGAAATGGTTTCCTGTTGCATCCACATAACACTGGTACCTCTTTAGGAAGTCTTCTTTCACGTGCATAAGTTCAGCTTCCCAGATAGTTAATTTCTCTTGTGATATTGTCCTTAAGTTTTTCTAATGTATGGGGGATTTAGTCCAATCACGAGGTACTGAAAATTGGGGTTGCCTGGAAAACGGTTCGAAGTTAATGATTTTTTAATATGTTGTATGTGGGTACTCTGTGGTGTAGAATCAAAGTTTTCCAATTCGAGAACCCTGTGCAAACTTCAGGGCAGCTGAAAAGCCCGAAATTTTGCATTTTAGCCTAAACCACTTCATTACGAAAGTTAAAGAGCATGAAATTTCCTATCATTTGCACTTTTTACAAGCTTTCTTAAACCAAATACGTACAGAGATATGGCTCTTCAAAGTTTTAAAAAATTTTCAAAATGGCGAAAAACTATGAAAAATGGAGCATTTTCCCTAGTAACTTTCATCTTGAAACATTTCTGTGTGAATAACTTTCAATAACCTACACAGTAGAAATCCCATCCTTAATAAGATGTTCATTTAAGAATAAAGTACACAATATCGTTGTATAAACATGTATTTTATAAAAAATTATACTACATGTGATATGTGGATATAATTATTAACTAAGTAGAAAATGTGTAAATTATTACAAATTATCCATTAATATTGATTCGTAAAAGCCTTGATCTCTTTGTTCCCGATGGCAAATAAGAATCATCTCTCAGTAATTCCTCCTGAGCAATGATCTCATCGAAGATGTTCTCCTCCTCGTCGCACTCAGTGTCCTTGTCTCCCTCGTTGATGTTGGTCTCAGACGAATTTTCTCAAGCATTTTCTGCACAATTTTTGCAGATTGCTGAGTGCAGGAGTCCTGCTTTTTTGCAGCTGCAAGCCCCGGTGCTACACCCTATTGTACACTTGCATTGTAACATGTGCAGCAACTTTCTCGAGCAGCATCCATGGTCATCGTTATGGGGATCAGCCCTCGTTTCGTTTAATTGACAGTAGGGCATGTTCATGGTAACTCACGTTACGAATTGAATTATTTTTACTTGTTAAACTCTTGTTAAATAATTTCCAGAAAATACCTAAGCAGCCAAAAATGCATGAGTGAAACCTCTAATAAATGGAGCACATGTTGCATGTGTTTTGTAAATTCTGGATCACAAATGCAAAGATCATTGAGATTCAAACATTGGTAACTCACGTTACAGAAATTGGACATGGTATTTGAAACTCTGATTTCACTAAGCATTTTCTGCTCTTTTAATGGCTCAATAAATACATGTTTTGCTGTACTGGTAGGTTATCGTGTTGGATTTATGAATATTAAAACAATTTTAAATTTAAAAAAAAAATTTAATACAGTTTATGTGACATAAAACAACTGCCTGTTGGTAACTCACGTTACAATTTGTCCATTATACACTAAATCAAAACCGTTTGCTTGTAAAGTATTCAAACCTTTTTAAACATGTAACCTACATTTCTCTAGTAGTAAATAGAAAAAAAAAACACTTTTTCATAGAAACATGTTTAATTTAAACTAAGTTATTTCCTGCAATTCTAAAAATACCAGTTCCCTTACTGAATTCAATTTCCTTTCGATTTTATCTTTAGGAACAAGCAAAATCTCAATTTTCTGTTTGAAATTAATGAAAGCTGTTCTTTTTCATCTGTTTTGAACAGAACATTGCTTTCAACACTTCTCAGACAGGTCACTTCTATGTCACCATGTTCATCAGCATCACTTTGACCTGCTGCTGCATACCGAAATTTAACTATACCTTTAACTATACTTTTCTGTTCTGATGGAACTCAGCAAGGACAAAACAACCATTTTTAATATTCCCTTTTGTTTGACATGGAATAGAAAGTAACTTTCAGCTTCAGAGCTTGAGGTGTAGACCTGACGATAAAAAGAAATTCTGTGTGATATTCCAGCACTACAAGAACTTGAAGACACAGCTTTATCAGGCCTATCTATCCTTTGTCTTTATTCTTTCTTCCTGTTTAATTGCATTTCTTTTCCTTTCCCTTATTGTAGCTAGTTCTTGCATTTGTTTTTCTCTTAGTTTTTCATACATTGTTTTTGCTTTATCTTATATTCTTCACTAGCAGGTGCCTGCAGCTTCGGCCATGGTAATTAATTAAAAAATTAAAATATCATGCACAGACAGACAAACAAACAAACATTTCCTCATTATTATAGATAATTTTCCTCATCCTTTAACTTCTGACTCTGACTTTTCTGCTGCAGATAAAGGCATGGCTGAAAAATAATCAAAAAGTCCAAAATTTAAAATTCTAATGAAAAGTACTTATGGAGACAATGTTACCTATAAATTAGGTATCAACCTGACTGCTGTATTAATGAAAAGCTGGTTGTATTTTCTACTTTTAAGTTAAAGTTTGTACTTGACTGTGGTAGGAAGCATCAATGGTAACTCAAGTTACACAAATTGAAAATAAAATTATGACTTCTAGGTTATGCATGGAAACTCAAATCAATGCTAGTGTTTCTTTAATCAACAAGTATGAAATGAAATGAATTTTTTGTTTCTAGAAACTAAATTTGAAAACCGTAATAACAACTTTTCAAAATGTTTCTGGTAACTCACGTTACAAGGTGCTATGTACTTTTGAAGTCTTAATAAAAGGCATAATATAAGAAGTAATTACAATTTGAATAATATGTTTACTTACCTAATATGTTGATAATATTTTCCAATATTTTTGTATTTTCTACTGGTATATATTAATACACAAGCACAAAAACCATTGGAAAACAGACCTAAAATGAAGACATTAGGTCTGCCATCAGAATAGTGTGATTCCCTCTCAAATTACAAATAAATGCAGGGTGTAATCCAAGAAATTTAATGCTACCTACATTCTCTCAAACTTTTACCTTCTGAAAACAGTATTGTTAAAAAAAAGTAAAAAATTTAAAAATAAGGATTTTGTCCTGATTCTCATGGACATGCCCAGTAATGTTTCGTTGCCAAGCCATGTCTGCACTTGCAGGATAGGTACGAAAATAATTGTACCGGGCAGCATCTTGTGCAGGGGGAAATCTGGTAAGGTTGGATTTGGATTTGCCTTGGAGTTGGAAAATATTTGGTAGCGAAGATCGTCCAGAGTATCTGTGTCCATGTTTCCACCATACAGTATCACAAGAAACTTTGCCCCTGTTTTCGAAATTTGGCGTGGTGTTTCTTAGTCATCTTTGAGAACACTAACGATGTCAGACAAAGAAAAGTTTTTCTCATAAATAGTGAAAACTTTTTTCTTTCCTTGTCCAAATGGGTTTGATGTATTGTCAGGGTGTCCACTGGTCGGGAAAATCCGGGAAAAGTCAATGAATTTATTAAAATATCCGGGAAAATCTGAAAAATTGCAAAGTGTGATCAAAAAGACTTCTAGACAATAATAGGCCTATATAAAAGTATATTTAATCTATTTTATTGTTCCTATTTTTTGTATCAGTTATAGCCTAAGTAATTATTGTTTGCAATTACTTTTGTTCCTAAAAGTTTTTCTTATTTAAAGTATGTATAATCCTGAATGAAGAAGGTAACATGTCCACTGCGAGCCATGACATAAAATATGTACCTTATCTGATGGCACAACTTACAAGAATTATCACCAAATTACCTTACTTCACCCTTACTTTCAATATTTAAATATGATTGTCATGGAAACAGAAAATATGGAGAGTATTAGCGAGCGCAGGAAAGTTAGCGCCTGAATACTAGCGACTAGACTACACGCACTACTCGGATGCAGGAGAAGTGCTCGCACCTGCAAGGGGCTGTGCAGTGATGTAGAGATGCTATACCATACCTGAGCAACTGAGGGGAAACGTTTTAGTGCCCCACCCATGCTGTGACGTATGAAACCTGCTCTTCATGTTCAGTGTCACGTCGAAACTGCTTTATTCTGACGTCAAGGGCAACTGTAGTGGGAGGCATTACCCCTCCGCACAGTGGCACAATGTGCACCAGTTGCGCACCCATGTGCTATACACTAGGGCGTATCTTCTCTCCTTTTCCTTTCCTATTCTTGAATTTTCATCAGCTTTAGCTATGTTCAGTTCATAATGTATCCTACAAGAAATAGTGTTTGTCTTAAATTTGTATTAAATGGATGGATTTGTATTAATTTTGAATATTTTATTATTGTTTTCGAGTAAGGTTCATGCATCTGTAGTGCGTATTAATGACCATTTCGAATTTGTATGTGCATATGGCAGCAAGTGATTCATTTTGTTCGTTTAATTATTTATCTTTTTAACGTTAAACAATATCATTAAGAATAAAATTATGTATTCCATGCTATTTATATGAAAACATAATATTAAATAAATAACATCAGTATTATTAGATATGCTTTAATAATTTTTCTGTTAAATAAATAATTTTAAATAAACAATTAGGCATTGACTAAATGACCGCCGGCGTGGTCTTGTGGTTAACGTTGATGACTACAGATCCGTCGGCCCGGGTTCGATCCCCGGTACCTCCTCGGATTTATTTGAGGTAGGGAGGCCTGGAACGGGGTGCACTCAGCCTCGTGATACAAACTGAGGAGCTACTTGGTAGAGAAGTGATAAACTGATGGCTCCGATCATGGAAACTATAATTAACGGCCGTGGGTGTCGGCATGCTGACCACATACCCCCCTGCCATCTGCCTATGGTAGATGACTCAGCGGTCGGGTGGTAGGCCTTGTCCCTTCAGGGATGTTGCGCCATGGAGTTTAGTTCATTGACTAAATAATCGCAGGCGAAACCGGGGGCTAGTCTTCTATATTTCTATTTGTACTATCGTTAGCCTTGCTATATGTACTGTAGGATGAAATATTGTGTTTGACCCCGAAATTTGGTGTCGCGTTTTCAACCCCAATTCACATTTCGAGGTCCCGCGAATCCGAAAATTCTACTTTCTGAATCATGTCTTTGTGTATATCTTCAGATATCTTTCTGGAGATGTGACACGAAGATTGGTGACGACTTTCTCTTAAACTTCTAGTGCCACTTTACATGAAGAATTTTTTCTCGAAACGGTTCTAACTTTTTTTCACATTTCTATTTATAATCCAGCCAGCCTTTTGTACGTCTGTTCTCTGTTTTGTACGTTGTACGTCTAATGCTATAAGCTATGTACTGAAAAACGAACTGGTTATTAAGCCTAATCACACTTTGAAAAATAACATTGATTAAAAAGAATCGTAACAGTGATTTCTGACGAACGTTTGCAACGTTTTCAACGAAATAAAAACAAGCGTGCAAAGAAGTGCCAACTTGCTGCTATATTTTTCTAATATTTACTTATATTTGTTGCAGGGACAGGATATTTAGTGATATTGCAAGTTTTAATTAACAGAGAGCAGGGTGTCCACTGGTCGGAAAAATCCGGGAAGAGGCCGGGAATTTCGTATGGTCGGGAAAATCCGGGAAAAATCAATGAATTTGTTAAAATATCCGGGAAAATTCGAAAAATTGCAAAGTGGGATCAAAAAGACTTCTAGACAATAATAGGCCTATATGAAAGTATATTTAATTTTTTTTATTGTTCCTAATTTTTGTATCTGTTATAGCCTAAGTAATTATTGTTTGTAATTACTTATGTTACTAAAAGTATTTCTTATTTAAAGTATGTATAATCCTATAATTTTTCTAACACAGTTATTAGAAAGTGCTTCATATTTTGGTCGGGAATTTCTGAAATGATCAATGAAAATCAGGGAATAAGCCGGGAATTTCTTCAGCATTACTTGGTGGACACCCTGATTGTCACACCCACTTGTTGCATGAAGGAAAAGAATATCCTGAGCAGGGTTGTTATGAAAAAGCCGGCCTGGTTTTAACCGGTTTTATCCACTTGAAAAAAGCCAGGCATTTTATCCGGCTAAAATCAAATTGAATAAAAATAATTGAAGTACCTTTCATGTTTTTATTTCCAAACATCACAAATTTAAAAGTTAGCTCAGAACCTGAGTGCAAATGCAGAGCTACCAGTTTTATCCACTTGAAAAAAGCCAGGCATTTTATCTGGATAAAATCAAATTGAGTAAAAATAATTGAACTTTCTTTCATGTTCTTATTTCCAAACATCACAAATTTAAAAGTTACAAGCTCAGAAACCTGAAATTGTATTTAGTGTAATTTAATACAGTGAGTCTCACGCAAGAGTTGGCCAATGACACGGGTTTCTGCGTCGCGGCGGGCACAGCAAATAAAACCGCGATCGGTGTAATGATTCAGGTTCTCACATTTACAGTTAAAATTACAATGAAAATAACCATGTATCTCATCACAAGAGATGTTGAAAATGTTCTCCTCTTGCATCCACACAATACTGGCACCATTTTAGGAAATTTTCTTGTACGCGCATAAGTTCAGTTTCCGAAATAGAGTTAATTTTTCTTGTGATATTGTCTTCAAGTTCTTCTGATGTATGGGAAATTGACCTATACACTTTATTTTTGAAGTTTCCCCATAAATAATAGTCACATGCTGTTAGAAGAACTTAAAGACAATATCACAAGAGAAATTAACTCTGTTTCGGAAGCTGAAATTATGCGTGTGAAAGAAAGTTTCCTAAAAAGGTGCCAGTGCGTAGATATTTTACCCGATTGCTCGAGAGTTGGAGCTGTGCCCGCTGCGTCACAGAATCCCGCGCCATTGGCCAACTCTTGCACGGGACTCACTGTACCACTTCACTGTGTAATTCCCAGCAATAGTTAATTACCGTATTTACTCCAATATAATGCACCCTCGAATTTAATGCGCGCCCTGATTTTGAAACTTAAAACTTAAAATTTTGAATTTCCGCCCTCACCCCCACAACCACTGAATCATTGGTGTCTCATTTATGCAGACAAAGTTTCCCTCTAAACCCCATAGGGCCCTAAGTATAATTTTTTCAAAATTTCAACCCGCTCCCACCTCCCCCAACCAGGAAAAATTGATTTTAGCCGGCTAAATTTCATTTTAGGCGGCTAAAATCATGATTTTAACCGGCTAAAATTGAAAAAATCACTGGTCAGGTCTTTTTAATTTTAGCCGGCTTTTTTACAACCCTGATCCTGAGTATTATATTTGCATGAAACTGACGAAGGCAAAACACTGGGGGCATAACCTCTCCCGAATCTTTTGGAAATAAACATTCTTTTCAGAAGAGCCTAATGCAGTCAGCAATACTAAGAGGACGTCTTCACCTGTGAAAGTAACACTATCGAAGTCAGCAGCAGTCAGGTATTGCAGTTTTCACTATGACATCGGCAACTTCTATTGCCTGCTTAACCTCGATACCCTTTGCTGCCATTTCAGTCATCAGCATTGAAATAAAGTTGTCGTTGGACAGACATTTTTCTTGTGACAGTGTAACGGCCTTTGTTAAGTAAACTAAAAGTTTTTTGCACTATTGCAGCAAAATCCAGCAATATCGTTCAGCTGCTTTGGTGTTCTGTTAAGCGACGTCACTGAGGTATCCATCAAATACTACTATGGCATTATACCCAAAGTGTTTCTGTACATAGTCCACGTAGGTCTTGCACATGACTCGAATGTGCGTGATGTAGTCTTACCCCATACAACCTTATGCAGTCATTTACTGCACATTTTCTGCTGCCAAGGTCTTCATACTGTAAGGAGTGAATGCTGAAATGGCAGCAAAGGAGGACATCATCGATAAGATCATTGCTCAGGAGGAATTACTGAGAGATGATGCCGATTTGCCATCGGGAGCAAAGAGGTCAATAATAATTTACACATTTTCTACTTAGTTAATATATCCACCTATCATCACATGTAGTATAAAGTTTTATAAAATACCTTTTTATACATCGATAGTTGTGTACTTTGTTCTTAAATGAACATCTCATTAAGAATGGGTTTTCTATTGTGTGGGTTATTGAACGTTATTTATACAGAAATGTTTGAAGATGAAAGTTACTAGCGAAAATGCTCCATTTTTTGCAGTTTTTTGCTATTTTGAAAATTTTTCAAAACTTTGAAGCGCCATCCATATCTTGGTATGTATTTGGTTTTAGAAAACGTGTAAACAGTGCAAATAATAGGAAATTTCATGCTCTTTAACTTTAGTAATGGAGTTTTTAGGCTAAAATTCATTGTTTAGGAGTTATAAGGAAAACACTGAAACAATCCCCAAAATTTCGGGGTTTTATGGCTGCCCTGAAGTTTGCACAGGGTTCTCGAATTGGAAAACTTGGATTCTACACTACCCCAGAAAAGCCTTAAAGTTGTTCTGCAGTCTTTTTAGAAGGTTTAGGATGGCTAAACAGTAATTATGGGCTACGGCAGTCTAAATACAAAGACTCTTTTTTTCGTTACAGTGTCAGTTCATAAAAAATTTTTCTGAAAATCACAGAGCCCCGAGCGAGTGAAGCGAAAATTTATATATTATTATCAGGTTGCAAATAATCTTAGTATGTACTTGTATGCATCTAATTCCAGTAAAATAGTGCAACACCCTTTTCCTACAACCACGATCCGCCACTGCCCTGAACTGAAGTGTAGTACTGTGTTCTTTTGCATACTGTCACAAAAAGCACTGAGTAGACATGAGTGATTTCCAGTTCCTGCTGGCCCCTTGAACACAGTGTTTCTTATGATCTTTGCCAAAGGCAATCTTAGCAGAAGGAGGTTAGCAGAAAATATTCTGCACGGCTGCCTTAATATACCACTATTGCCAACATCCACTCTGAATAATGTTGTGTTCTTATTTTGTTAAAAAAAATTTAATGTGCTTCATAAAACATGTTAAAATAATATAACCAATATTGCAAACTTATATTGACTTATTCCCTGTCAAGTTAGTCATTATGATGCAGCCAGTTTAGCCTGATGTCATGTATCTAAACAGTTGCCATATCACATCAAAATCCTTCTGCTAGCTGATGGGGCTTTATAGATTCCGTCCTATGGTAGACCATTAGGGCAGGGGTGCCCACTGCGTCATTGAAATTTCTGGGGGGGGGGGGGCAAAATATTATTGTTTTATGAATTTTCTGGGGGGGGGGGGTTGAAAATTGTTGCAAAATTAGTGTTTTATATGTTAAAAATAAAAACGGTCAAGTTTTATAACTCCAATAGGTCTCTTCTAACAGTGGATTAGGAAAGGGGGGTCCAGGGGGTTTGGACCCCCCAAAAGTCAAAACCTAAAATTCTATATTTGTATTTTTTAAAAATATTTATTTAATTAAACAAGATTTGTTGGTGTGTCAAATATGATATAGCAGTTATTTTCTTTTCATAACATAATGAGTAGGCCTATTATATCCACCATAGGCGTAACAAGGGGGTTTTGGGGGGTGAACCCCCCCCCCCCATTGATTAAAAAATGGAAAATTGTACTATTTATTTCATTATTGTGATATATCACCTTTTTTAAAAATCTGCTTATAAATTACTTAATATGAGTTTAAAGCGTGGGAAGCTTAAAACTCGTTATTGTGCATCTTAATTTTTAAAATTTTCCGGGGGGAGGACCCCGGAACCCCCCTCTCCAGATGTTATAACCCCCCCCCCCCAATATGGTCGGCCTGGTTACGCCTATGATATCCACTGTTCCATGTGTTATTCAACTTTTCTTATAAATAGTAATAAGTAGTATAACTGAAGTAACAATTTCTTGTTTAAGTTGCCATGTCTTAGAGTATAGCAAACAAATTTGCTAACTAGTTTTTCAGTGCTAAAATAGCATAAAATGTTATTTTCATTAGTTCAACATTTAACAATTTCGCGGGGTGGACACCTGACTTAGGTAACATTTTCTTGTTTTATTGGCATGTCTTAGAGTACGGTAAACAAATTTTCTATCTAGTTTTTGAGTGCTAAAATAGCGTAAAATGTGATTTTCATTAGTTCAATATTTAAAAATTTTCCGGGGGTGGAGTCCCCACTTAGGTAATGATTTCTTATTTACATTGGCATGTCTTAGAGTATGGTAAACAAATTTCCTAACTAGTTTTTTAGTGCTAAAATATATTAAAATGTGATTTTTGTTAGTTCAATATTTAAAAATTTCCCGTGGTGGACACCCGACTTGGGTAACAATTTTTTGTTTACATTGACATGTCTTAGAGTATAATAAACAAATTTCCTAACTGGTTTTTGAGTGCTAAAATAGCGTAATATGTGATTTTCATTAGTTCAATATTTAAAAATTTTCCGCGGGTGGCCCCCTACTTAGGTAATGATTTCTTATTTACATTGGCATGTCTTAGAGTATGGTAAACAAATTTCCTAACTAGTTTTTTTGTGCTAAAATAACGTAATATGTGATTTTCATTAGTTCAATATTTAAACATTTTCTGGGGATGGACCCCCGACCCCCTTTTTGGGGGGGGGATATTCCAAACCCCCCGGCACTTTCGACCCTCCTCGCAATTATTTTCTGGCCACGTCATTGTTGCACTTATATTTTTATATTATTAATATAATGTTACAAAGTGGCCCAAGAAGTTAAAACAACAACAACAAATTTAAAATTACCCCCCCTAGAAAATATCATATGGGCGCCCTTGTCGACAGCCAATCAGGTTGGGGGGTGAGCAATGAAGTTGGGGGGGGGGGGTTAAGACGCAGACTGCGTCACTGAAATTTCTGGGGGGGGCAAAATATTATTGTTTTATGAATTTTCTGGGGGGGGGGGTTGAAAATTGTTGCAAAATTAGTGTTTTATATGTTAAAAATAAAAACGGTCAAGTTTTATAACTCCAATAGGTCTCTTCTAACAGTGGATTAGGAGAGGAGGGTCCAGGGGGTTTGGACCCCCCCAAAAGTCAAAACCTAAAATTCTATATTTGTATTTTTTAAAAATATTTATTTAATTAAACAAGATTTGTTGGTGTGTCAAATATGATATAGCAGTTATTTTCTTTTCATAACATAATGAGTAGGCCTATTATATCCACCATAGGCGTAACAAGGGGGTTTTGGGGGGTGATCTCCCCCATTGATTAAAAAATGGAAAATTGTACTATTTATTTCATTATTGTGATATATCACCTTTTTTAAAAATCTGCTTATAAATTACTTAATATGAGTTTAAAGCGTGGGAAGCTTAAAACTCGTTATTGTGCATCTTGATTTTTAAAATTTTCCGGGGGGAGGACCCCGGAACCCCCCTCTCCAGATGTTATAACCCCCCCCCCATATGGTCGGCCTGGTTACGCCTATGATATCCACTGCTCCATGTGTTATTCAACTTTTCTTATAAATAGTGGGTCATTCCATATTAAATCAACAAATTTTAAGAAAATTGTTTGCCGCACCATTTTTGATTTTGATGAAATTTGGTAGGTGATGTGTACCAGTCTTCTGAACCCCAAAACAAATCTTGTTATACCTCTAAAAAATTTTACTCCTGAGATATAGACATTTGTTTGGAACACGAACAAGCAAAAAATGTAATTTCAGACCTATTTTCTGAAAGCCGTAGAATTTCTATTTGAATCAGTAGGATGATCAAATAGGGCTCATTGGAAAGCTTAAAGAATGGACTTTCATTTGTGCATACTAAATTAGATTTAAGTTAAGTCTAAACAGACGTTTCTAGGGCTCTAATCTTCGATCGTGAACTGTCGTTTTGCGTAACTTTAGACATTAAAAAAACAACGAAGGACTTGGAGTAACAGGCCAATTTTTTTTTCTGTTACACTTATGTATGAGGAGTATGTGTAGGAAAAAAACTGAGCTGTTACTGGTGGTCCTTCACCCTGAAAAATTTGCTTAAACTTCGAAAAAAATGTAAATCGGGCTTTTTCTCGGTCCCAAAAAGTAATGTGGGACAGGTGATAAAAATCTGAAAATGCCAAGATGAGAAGCCCCTATAGTGTACTTTAAAATAAAAACAAAATCATTTTGTGACCCGAAGGTATAGAGGAGCTACAAGCCTTTGAAATATAAAGAAAACAACACTTGACCGCTACTGAAAATAGGCTAAGCAGATAGGATAATTACCACAAAATTTAATTTAAATTTACATAAAATATAAAACATTTATTTACAAATGAGAATTTTCCTCAGTCATACAAATTTCTGATCTTTTGTAATTTTTCTAACAATTTTTCACATTTGACTTCTTTTTAAGCTACATTGGTGGCAATTTCAAGTACTGTATTTAGAAACCATTCTTATCCTGGTTTATTAGGTGTAGGTACTGCATTAAACTCTACTCTTCTATACAGTATATTGAATTATATATTAACTGTTATAATAGGATTAGTTCTGGACACCCACTGTTCATTGGGAGTCTGGTTGCTGACCAAGTCATGTTTGAATATGCATAGCTTCATATGATCCAGCCCCTCTGTTCAATGCTGTCCACTATCCACTTACTGAGCTGACTCACAGCAAGTAGGTTGTGTTTGTGCTTCATTATCTTTTGATTAGTTTATTTTTTGTTTTAATTATTACTATTGTTATTTTGTGCTGAATACATGATATTGAAATTGTTACCAGTATATTACTATGATTGAGTGTTCTTGTACTGTTGGCATCTTCAAAGGAGAGGTATCTCATAAATTATCTTACTCTAGGTCTTCAGTACTCAATACTATTTCCGAGTTCACTGAAGAACAAAAAAAAAAACATTATTTTCCATTAGAACTGGTTGCGATGATATAAAATGTTTCACAAGGCTGAATTTTTGGACAGATACTTCCAAATATTGTGTATGGTCTTGCTCTGACCCCTACAGTGTTCACTCAAAACCTATTAAAAATATCTCTCAGATAAATATCAATGACACTTTTCATGTGCAGTCCTGAGCTGAAATTAATCACAGGGAAGGTATTGTGCACAAAATGTTTAAAAAATTAAAAATCCAAAACAAGGCACAGAGACCGGTACTGACAGTGAAGAGGAATGCCCAGACATTTATGAACCTGAAGCCATTCTTGTTGAAACAGTTAATGATGCTTGTTCAGTCCTTGGTATTTCTCCTGTTAAGGTGCAGAAGCTGTCAGTTGAAGCTAGACCCTCAGTGTTAACAAATAAAGTTAGTAAGATAGTCAAATCTATAACAGGAAAGTTAAGTAAGTCTTTTGATTTGAACATTTCAACTGATAATGAGGAAGTTTCAATGAACATGCAGCCTGCCAGTTTAGCGAATGAGTACAAGCAACTAATTCACAAGCTTAAAGAAAAAAATGAAAGTTGCATCAACTACTAAAGAACATTGTAAGTTTAGCTCCTGGAGTAGTTGGAGTATTAGTATAGTTCAGAGTGAGTTTAATGTCAGCCAATACTTAGCCCGCCAGTCAAGAAATTTATTGAAAAAGAACGGGATTTTGCCACAGAATAAGGAGAACAGGACTAGGAATAAACTTGATAAAGTTTCAGTCAAATCTGTACAAGACTTCTATGAAAAAGATGAGTACAGCAGAATGATGCCAAGGAAAAGGGACTGTGTATCTGTTAGAGGACCTAATGGAGAAAAAGGCTAACATACAGAAAAGGTTAATTTGATGTGACCTTAAAGAGCTTTATGCAGCTTTTAGTGTTTAATGCATTACCTACATCCAAAAAACCAGGATAAGAATGGTTTCTAAATACAATAGTTGAAAATACAGTACTTGAAATTGCCATCAATGTAGCTTAAAAAGAAGTCAAATGTGAAAAATTGCTAGAAAAATTACAAAAAATCAGAAATTTGTATGACTGAGGAAAATTCTCATTTGTAAATAAATGTTTTATATTTTATGTAAATTTAAATTAAATTTTGTGGTAATTGTCCTATCTGCTTAGCCTATTTTCAGTAGCGGTCAAGTGTTGTTTTCTTTATATTTCAAAGGCTTGTGGCTCCTCTATACCTTCGGGTCACAAAATGATTTTGTTTTTATTTTAATGTACACTATAAGGGCTTCTCATCTTGGCATTTTCAGATTTTTATCACCTGTCCCACATTACTTTTTGGGACCGAGAAAAAGCCCGATTTACATTTTTTTCAAAGTTTAAGCAAATTTTTCAGGGTGAAGGACCACCAGTAACAGCTCAGTTTTTTTCCTACACATACTCCTCATACATAAGTGTAACAGGAAAAAAAATTGGCCTGTTACTCCAAGGCCTTCGTTGTTTTTTTAATGTCTAAAGTTACGCAAAACGACAGTTCACGATCGAAGATTAGAGCCCTAGAAACGTCTGTTTAGACTTAACTTAAATCTAATTTAGTATGCACAAATGAAAGTCCATTCTTTAAGCTTTCCAATGAGCCCTATTTGATCATCCTACTGATTCAAATAGAAATTCTACGGCTTTCAGAAAATAGGTCTGAAATTACATTTTTTGCTTGTTCATGTCCCAAACAAATGCCTATATCTCAGGAGTAAAATTTGTTTGAGGTATAACAAGATTTGTTTTGGGGTTCAGAAGACTGGTACACATCACCTACCAAATTTCATCAAAATCAAAATTGGTGCGGCAACGCCCATTTGTTGATTTAATATGGAATGACCCTAGTAATAAGTAGTATAACTTAAGTAACAATTTCTTGTTTAAGTTGCCATGTCTTGGAGTATAGTAAACAAATTTGTTAACTAGTTTTTCAGTGCTAAAATAGCATAAAATGTTATTTTCATTAGTTCAACATTTAACAATTTCGCGGGGTGGACACCTGACTTAGGTAACATTTTCTTGTTTTATTGGCATGTCTTAGAGTACGGTAAACAAATTTTCTATCTAGTTTTTGAGTGCTAAAATAGCGTAAAATGTGATTTTCATTAGTTCAATATTTAAAAATTTTCCGGGGGTGGAGTCCCCACTTAGGTAATGATTTCTTATTTACATTGGCATGTCTTAGAGTATGGTAAACAAATTTCCTAACTAGTTTTTTAGTGCTAAAATATATTAAAATGTGATTTTTGTTAGTTCAATATTTAAAAATTTCCCAGGGTGGACACCCGACTTGGGTAACAATTTTTTGTTTACATTGACATGTCTTAGAGTATAATAAACAAATTTCCTAACTAGTTTTTGAGTGCTAAAATAGCGTAATATGTGATTTTCATTAGTTCAATATTTAAAAATTTTCCGCGGGTGGCCCCCTACTTAGGTAATGATTTCTTATTTACATTGGCATGTCTTAGAGTATGGTAAACAAATTTCCTAACTAGTTTTTTTGTGCTAAAATAACGTAATATGTGATTTTCATTAGTTCAATATTTAAACATTTTCTGGGGATGGACCCCCGACGCCCTTTTTGGGGGGGGGGATATTCCAAACCCCCCGGCACTTTCGACCCTCCTCGCAATTATTTTCTGGCTACGTCATTGTTGCACTTATATTTTTATATTATTAATATAATGTTACAAAGTGGCCCAAGAAGTTAAAGCAACAACAACAACAACAAATTTAAAATTATCCCCCCTAGAAAATATCATATGGGCGCCCTTGTCGACAGCCAATCAGGTTGGGCTGTGAGCAATGAAATGTGTGGGGGGGGGGTGAGCAATGAAGTTGGGGGGGGGGTGAGTCATGAAGTTTGGGGGGGTGGGCACCCCTGATTAGGGCATACGTATGGGTACACTGCCATACCTGGCAAACTTTTATAGATTTCATGGTATGTTTTTATGACTATTCCATTGATACGATTCATATTTGATATTAACCAATAACATTTAGCAATGCCTCGGATATCGACTAATCATGGTCCCTTATCTTATAATATGTTTGCAAAGAACACAAGGTTGTGATTTTACATGATAAAACGTCAGCTTATTACTGGAAATGTTGGGGTATAGTGATTAATATGTCACATGCTGCCAATGAACAGAATAAAAACACATTATTTTATACAACATAACTTGTTTGGAAATTAAAATAATATAAATGTGCATTGACTAAAAACAAAATTTTGATTCAGTGCATGTGCTTTTATTCTCTTCTGATATAAACGACAATCTCTTTCTTGTGGTATGCATAGGGCCCGTATTTTTTGGTACCAACGATAAGCGCGAAATTTTATAAAAGAACCTGCCTTGGCTATACTTAGCTTTTATATGCTTAAAATACCAATATGAACCAAATTGAATCTACGAAATATCGCAAAATTTAGTCTATTCCGCGAAATGTGTCTATAAGCGCGAAATATGCCCCTTCTGTCCGTAAAGTGACAAATGAGCATGAAAAGTGCCTTAAAATCACAATATTGTGTTTTGGTGTAGTGTATTTTTTTATTTTTTTTTTCTGTTTCTGTGGCTGTCGCAGATTTACCGATATATCGATATTTGTGATCGATTACAAAGATGCAGAATTTACGCAAAGATTGTCTGTGACCTGGTTTGTACTGCTGAGTACTCTCCTTCCCTGCTATCTCTTTGCCAAGTTAGCGATGCCTATGATCGATTACAGCAGAAGAGTGTAGAATGTTTGTTACTTGTATTCAACAGATTTCGTCTTTTATCCACAGTGGCACTTCTGTTTGCAAATGGCTATCTGATGGTGTTTAGTAGAAATTACGATAATATTTCTCGTAATTATATTTGAACATTAACTCTAATCATGTCTAAATCGAAAGTTACTTCAGTTCATACAAGGGCAGAAGGATATAGGGGGGGGGGGGGAGTGTTAGTTCATGTAAATAAAGAAGCAAAGTTTATCATTGCGGAGTGTTCCCAATGTAGTATAAAGTAATTTATATCACGAAATACCCACCGAAATAGAAGGAAGTTAACACCGAAATCAACCATTTTATTTCACCAATAAATCAGGGCCCTAGGTATGCACTATTTGTTAGTGCACTCGACTGTTCATTCATTTAGTATGCCGTGATCGTATTGCTGACAGAATATTGACAACAAAGTTAAACAATAATAATTTTCATAATCTATTGATTTTTATTAATGGAATAGCCTTAATAAATCCCACTCGAACTTCGTTCTTGCAAATATATTGATGAACTCTTAATATCTCATGGGATTACCTATATTAAACTTCCTTACAGAATGACTACAGGAACTTCCAGTTATTTATGTTTCTATAGTGGTGTCACAGAATCGTTAAGATGTTCCCAGTATATTGTTACTATTCGTGCACAGATGCATAGGCACCGAAAAACGAAAGTAAAGTTTTTGCAGACTGTTTGCATGATAACTCAACCAGTATTTTAAGATATTTTTTTAAACTTTGCATGCTTGTACAGACCCCTTATGTCTTACTTTGAAAGGTTTAATATTATAAGGGAGAATGGTTGTTTATGTATTTGTCAAGAAATCCAGACCGTAGAACATCTACTTTTTGATTACCCACTCTTTGAAAGGAAAAGATTTTCTTTAACAGGACACTTAAACTATTGTGGTGTTAAATATGATAAACCACTCTTAAAAATTTTTAGCAAGGATTGTTGTTGTAGAGAATTCCACTATTTAATATGTTCTATATTTAAGAGTTTACGATCATTTAATTAAACTTTAGCAAAACAGGCTACTCTAGTTTTCAAGATAACAGGTACATAATAAATTGTAATTGACATAAAACTATAGCCCTAATGTACCTTATGGTGAAATAGGGCTAAAAGAAATTGCATATTAAATAAATAACTAATACTAAAATCTTTGATATAATATGTACAGTTTTGTTTGAATTCATCATGTAGCCTAAATGCTGCTCGGCTAAACTAGAAACAACTTTTAAGTTAAAAAAATATATATATATATATACAGTGGTACCTCGAGATACGAGTTTCATTTGTTCCGTAATCTTGCTCGTATCTCAAAGCAATTTTCCCCATTCAAATTAATTGAAATGCCATTAATCCGTTCCAGCCACAAAAATGCTACCCCCAATTGTTTTTGTTACGTGTTTTTTAATAAGAAAAATGTATTTATAAATGACAAATATTGTATAAAAACATAATAAAAGAGAATGTAAAGCAAAAAAAAAACTGGTTTTATAAAGTGTACATACATATTTGTTACACTTTCTTCGGACCCATGGTTATAAAAAGAAATGTGATAAAGTATGCAAATGCACAAAAAGCGCAAAGCCCTAGAAAAACTTAGCAAAGATGCTTCGACAGCGAGGTAAACAAGCACACTGGGAGAATATGTGGGATAATGCACGAGGCGCAGGCGCGGTAAAATGGTGGGCCATATGCAGCGTCGCAGCTGGCCGTTCCTCGTATCTCAAATGTCGCTCGTATTTCAAAACAAAACTTCGCTCGCTCGACAGCTCGTATCTCAAATAACTCGTATGTTAGGGCACTCGTATCTCGAGGTACCACTGTATAGGCGACATTTGTTCGGTTTTTCAAAAATTTTAAATTTGCCTAGTGTTATATAGATAGTGAAAAGCCAATTTTTATTCCCTTTGGTGGACTTAAAGATCCAGAGGAATTTGTTTTTCTAAAAGTTATAGTAATTCGTCCTAGCTAATGGTGTATCTCCCCTCCTAAGGTGATAGGACTATCTTTATGAATCTCCTGTCGTACAACAGTGTTCATTTGATATACTACACAGAATAAAATGAGGTAAATTGATATAACAAAGTGCCAGTATTGCTTTTTTAATCAGTGATAATTGCAATTATGATAGGCACATGCAGAAAAGAAGTTAATTTTGTAATAGATCTAGTTAAACTCCAAAAACAAAATTCACTGGTAATAATATTAATGATGCAATAGGCCTATGATTCGCTAACTTGTTTGTTTTCAAGTTGAAAGCACCCTTATAGGTTATGAATGAATAAAAAGTCAATCTGAAATCTATCTCTCAGGAATTACATTAGGTATATTGCTGCACAGCAGCTAGCACGTCATCGGCGATGCGTTTCCAGATTCCTCACGGACCTTGGAGCAAGGACGAGTCATCTGCTGCTGCAAGCGGAACCACTGATGACTCAACGATAACCACCAGATTATTAAGTTTCAAACAATAGAACTTAGCCGGGAGTTTTTCAAACAGTAACTTGTGATGAAGTGTTAATTTAAATAGATTAAGGTTCATTAAGAGTGAATTCCCAAGGAGTATAGGGAGAAAGTAGAATAGTTTAAATCAGTATTGTAAGATTAGGATCAAATAATAATTTAGTGTCTAGTATCACATCCATCACACGTCTCCAGCGTCCATGATAGCATGTGCCCTATGAAGATATACGATCGGCAGTTCAATAAAGGTAGTGTTTAAGTATGAAAACTAATGTGATTGATGACGTTGAACTATCTGCCATGTGTTAATTATGTATGTACAGTATGTATTATCTGGAAAAGGACCTGCCAGAAACCGGCTCCTTTTCGAAACTGTATAACTTAAGGGCCAGTGTAAAGTGTCTTAGAACAAATAAATCATATCATATCATATATTGCTGCACAGGAATGAATAAGAAAAATACATTAAAATATAATGTAGATACGGTAGTCATATTTATCCATAGAATGCACAATATAATATCAATATTCAATAGCTAGTTGTGTTTTAAATCTTTTACTTGCATGATTATTTACACTGACATCGTTATGAAGAAACGAATCAATCAAGGCGAGCTAACAATATCAATAAACGATTGGCAATTTGTTATGTTATTTTAATATATTGTGGGTCATGGAATAATAATGTGGCGTCTTATATTCATTACAAAATTAATATTGATGTACTCATTATTTCAGGACTGGTCAACTGATTTGGTCCAAATTCAATAGGCTATGCTTGTACCCATGGACGTCATAAATGCATACGCATCTGGGAGTATTTTATATTAGTATATTCAGTTTCATGAAAATCCGATAAAGCGGATATGAGTTATCTTGCCTTTCTAATGTATTACCATAAAAATAGGCACTGAATTGGGCATTACTCTGGTACTGGTCAACTGATTTGGTCCAATATCAATATGCTTCTTCCCATGGACATTATATATGCATGTACAAAGTTTCATGAAAATCCGATAAAGCGTATTTGAGTTATCGTGCATACAGGCACACAGACGAACGGACAGACATTTTCCCGTCCCCACACACAATCTCATCAAGTACCATACTGGCACTTAATAATCATCTTGCTTTCTCTGTGTTGGAGTTCTTTAATGTGATACAACAGTCTGTTTCATTGGTCAATTGCTTTCATTAAGGGTATAATCATACAATAGAAAGTAATGATGTCCAGACCTTTCAGTTTCTGTCCTTGTAAGCATTCTATTTTTAGCAGATACCTATTAGCTTGTGTATGGGGTATCCATTTTCTCCATTTTCTTTTCAAGAAGATGATTGAGTTTTTCTTTTGCTTCAGTCACATTCTGGAACTTCAGTATTTTATATTAGTATATTTTACTGAATAGTAAAATTAAGGTCTTGTTAGGAGTAGGTGTTGACCCGGGTTTTGTATTTTGTAACTTGAAATTAATTTATGGAGGACTTTAGATTTTGTATGGTCCATAGGATTATATAATATACTGGCTGACCCATCAATGCTTCGCATTGTTAGATTTATGTACGGTATAACTTATATAGGTTAAGTGAACACAATTTAAAGTCGATTAGATGTAGCCTACTTCTATAAATCATCAGCCGTCCAGCCAACACGGTGGACGTATTCCACATACTCCTTCACCCGTAGTTTACTCTGATTATGTACAAAATTTAATCTTTCTGTTTCAATTTTGGCAAACATACAGTAAATAGCTGGGCGTAGGGGATGCGTTCGCTCATCTCACACAGTGGGCTCCGATTCGAATACTGGTCGGGACAAGTTACCTAGGTAGAGTTTCTTCCGGGATTTTCCCTCACCTGTGAAACAAATGTCTGGTAACTTTAGGCCCTAGTGGTCTCCGGATATCATCTGGCAGCCATTATCATCATCATCCCATCCTCGCCTTGTTCAGAGTGAGTGTGTGAATGATGTATCTCGTCCTGTATGTTTGTGTTGTCTCGGAGGTGGCTCCGGCATTTGACTGATCACTCATCCAGGAGTCCCTCCATGTCCTTGTCTGGTCAAGAAAGTATGTATGTGATCCATGATCCATAGATAATCCCTCTCCCGACGGGTCACGGCCCTGTAAGGCCCGGGCAACGTGGGTCGCTTAAATGACCCCAAAAGGGAGGGGTAAAAACTAAGGTAAAGATAGAGAGATAATACGTATGGTAAATAGAAATTAATCAGGAAATTATACCTATTTATATTGTATGAACTACCTCGGGGTATAGGCGGCCGGTGCGTAATGCTGACAACCTTACCACCTTCACGTGCCGATTGTCTAAAAATCAGGGATCCTCACCTTCTTGGAACCCTCTGGGCTTCCATGGCCTGTAATAGGGAACACTATCTTTCGCAATGCAGTCCTAGGCTAACTATAAGAAAATAGTTGAACTCATAAGAATAGAACCCAGGACCTTCTAAATTTACTTCATGTCAAAAAAATAGTTGATAATAATTTATAGGAATTCTATTGATACCCTATCTCATAATTTTATATCTATTAGGCCTTCATGAAATCACAGTGTGATGCCAAGCCACCTGTGTAGTTTAAAATAAATAATGTTGTCATGGGGATTGTACTACCCGCGCCCGATTTCTTGAGCGCTCGGCTCCCTAGTCCTCATTCGGTAGGTTTCGTTCAACTTCGTAGGTTAAGCTGACAACATTGAAACACGAAGTACGCTATACACCCTGACATCTAGTGGCTTCAATACTAAGCTTTCATTCTGTCTCAGGATTATTTATTTATTGACATCTTTTCTGACACATCGAGTTATGGGGAAAAATACAATCTTTCGAACTGCTGATTTCACAAACACTTAATTGTACATCCAACACTTTCCTCGCCTCTTTAAGAATTCCGTATGTGCTAATTTCTGACGATCCCGTGAACTCTGATGTCAATTTCGTGGACTGAAAGTTGAGCGAACTTTTCACAAAACGTATTAAATACGTTTAAAATTAGGCCTATAGTTTTCTCCACTTTTAGATACCTTACCTCTCTTATGGTTTACAACACGAAATGGTGAAGCATATTCTGCTAAGACTCTTCTTTATGCTTAAAACTAGTCATCCAGTGTAAAAATATTGAGCCTATTTATATAACATTCTCTTCCCGGAGGAAAATGATTTATTTGATAATTAAAGACTTATGACGTGTTATTAATTGTTACGCAATACGTCACCACGTTATATTATTGGACTGCATTAAAATCGTTGTATATTAAAGTCACTACATAAAATACCATACGCGCGATTCTGCTGAAACGTTATTTCTTTGGTTGACAACACTGCAGAAAGACTGGTGGAATAGCTATGTTTTGTTCCCCCCGACCCTCACTTCCCCGTAAATCCAGCGCTCAAGAAGTGGCGTGCGGGTAGTATACATGCAGTATGAATTCCTTTTGGTGAATATCATAACTTTACAATCCTATTTTGGCCCTTAGAGGCCCTTAGAAGCCAAAGATTTTGAAATCCTTTCTTAGTGCGCCTCTAGAGCCTATGAGCAATATGTGTACCAAGTTTCACGTTCCTAGGCTGTATAGTTTTTGAGAAACTGTGATCAGTCAGTCAGTCAGTCAGTGGGTTTTGGCTTTTATATATAGAGATATGTAGAATTTGAAATGAAAAACGACTTGTCACACTAAACTATTCCCTCAGAAAATGCTAGATATAGCTATTTATGGCTCATAGAGGGTGTCGAATGTTGCATTCC
This sequence comes from Ectobius pallidus, assembly GCA_964059195.1. NCBI lineage: Eukaryota > Metazoa > Arthropoda > Insecta > Blattodea > Ectobiidae > Ectobius > Ectobius pallidus. Next base: position 166,996,771 of record CAXKWD010000003.1, read on the forward strand.
GTTGCTACTATACACCATGCCTGGGAGGGGTTGGAATAAGAAGGAAACAAGTTCCGGTTACATGAGATTGTATTGTCTTGGCAGAAAATTTTACTTCTCACTCTCATGATACCATACAACCGTTTCAGGACTGAAATAAAAAAAAGAAATTCAATATTACTTTCATACTTTCTTCCCCAAAAACCTGGGACATAATACATAGCGGGCATAGGACTGAAAATGTTCCATCCTATATTGTCTTCTTTTAGATGCTTAGAGCCTATGATAAACATCCCTATTTCTCAACTAATACAAAAGCTATAGCTATGAATGACGTATCACAGTGGACAGGATTTTTTTTACCTACTTCTGATATAGTATACTCACACACTTAAGCTGTCCCTGCAATACGACCTCTTATTCTACATCAAAATGTGAATTGAGAAAGTGATATTATCCTTGTCAAGGGAGAGAAAGTTATGTGACTGCAACACACTGTGCTTTATTTTCGTGGATTTCAGTTTTCATTAATTATATTTACCAATTATTAGATCGATAGCATCAGAATTTGTTAAAGCCCAGTATTACGTAGTTCCCAAAGCCCTATGTGAACACTGTAAACAATACACTGTTGTCATGTGAACTGAAATGGATTTCATTTTTACAGTATAATATTTTCAGAAATTATATAAATTTTCAAGGGAAGGAGTGGCTTGTTTGAATTTTAATGTTGATCGCGTTACTTCCCGGGCTTAACTGGGTATGTGTGCAAAATTTGGTGCAGATTGGTCTAGAAATGTAGATTTTTTTGTTATGTAAACATGTGACAGCAGAACTCTCAAAAACTGTGGCTCATTTCTCATTTCCGACTTTTTCCGTGGATTTTCCAAAAATTTTCTTTCATATAAACCTTTTCCTGACAATTACGAACACAAAAAAAAAAAAATCAGCCGCCGGTGATAGTTTCTCACCGTACTGGATTGTTGATCTTTTTTCTACACACGAGAAATGGCCAAATTTCATGTAATATTAATCTCCAAAAGTTTTAGAATCCATATAGGCCTATAGGCACATTTTGTTTCTAAGAATATTTTAAATATACCCGTAGTTAAAATTGGTAAGAAGTTCGCAGAAAACTAACTTAAAATGGCGCTCGGGAAGAAAGTCACACACCAGAATCGGCTGCTCGAATCGGCAGGTGCATGTTGGGAAGAAGCCAATGGGTCACATGGTGCTGGAATCAGGGCTGCCAACATGATAAGGGTCTGACAAACCTCCGGGAGATATAATAGATTATGAACACTTTGATACTAGGAGACCTCAATACTAACTTATTGCAGATGAACTGTACTAAAGTAACACAACTCTGCACTGTAATCAATTCCCTAGACATGAACATTCCACCACTTGATTTTTTCCATCACACAGAGAAAAGCGAAACCCTTCTAGACCTCATTATTGACAATGCAAACCAAGTACTATCACATGGTCAATTACCTGTACCAGGAATCTCTGTGTTTGACCAAATACACGTTTCGTATTCTGTTCAGTTTTCAAAGATGGTGCCAAAAATCATTACGTATAGAGACCTTAAACGTATTGATGAGACAGCTTTAACTGAAGATGTTACTGCATTACCTTGGTACACAATATTCAATATCCACACTGTTGATGAAAAAGTAGAAACATTTAACAAATTGATTTTGGAACTATATGACAAACATGCCCCCTCGAGAAGAAAACGGACAAACCGCACCCCTACTAGAAGAGTGTTACATCTCTGAAAATATCCATTTCGAGATAATACCATACCCAGATGCACAGATATGTGTTCTAGAATATCGATAAGAGTTGTAACTTTAGCTCTTCAAATAGCCACTTGGTAGCGTTTGTAACGCTTTTCGGTTTTGTAGTTGCGGACCTACGAATGGGTGACTAGGGTTACATTTCGGAACAACTCAGTTCGGTGCTGGCTTTCAAGGTGGCGAGAAGTTAATAGTGTTGCATCTTGAGATATAACGGTCTTCGGTTTTGAGTACGTTGATTTCCGATGTAATATGATGATTAGTAGCGTTACATTTTAATACAACTCTAAGCTGTCCACCTTTGATTTTACCATTTATAATTTGAAATATGAAGAAACTCTTTGCAAAGTTTTGCACGATAGAGAAAGCAACAGGGGATAAACAGAAATTTCAATTTGCGTATTCAAGTACATGCAGGCTGTTTCCGAAAAAAAAATCTTCTAATCCAGTTGATTTTATATTTTATTCAGACAGCTGTGGGGGTCAGCAGAAGAATAAATTCTTATTTATGATGTACATGTAGCCTATTCTTTTTCTATGTTAACAAACGTGAACAGCATCATCTAAAAATATTTCATCAAAGGTCACACACAAAATGAGGATGATGCAGTACAGTCTTTAATAGAGAAAGAAAACAGGAGGGTTCGAAAAGCTGGACCAATTTACGTTCCTTCACAATATTACCAAATAATTAGAACTGCAAAAAAATACAAACCCCTACTTCAAAGTTGTTGAAAACGGCCACAAGGACTTCATAAATTTCAAAGATTTGTCTGAAAAAGTAGGGAAAAATTGTCAACTGTGAATTGCAGTCATTCAATTTCAAACTTTCGAACTTGGAAATACAATCCCATAAAATGTTATTATAAGACATTTCTTAAATCTAATACGTTCCTGGAAATGTTTATTTATCAACACAAGCAAAAGGATGAAATAGGGGCACCACCCAGAAGAATCTTCCAGTGCCTGTGAGTGTTTCCGATGAAATAAAGGCCCTCCAAACTTGGAAGGAAGGGCAACTTACAATTCCTCGCCTAGTATTTCTGCTTGAAAGAAACAAAGTTTGATGACTCTTTTGACCTGCAACACCATTCCACGGGCTTATTACAGTTTCTATGCCTCTTTCCAATGTACTTACAAAATAGTTCCTGATTCAGTGTTCGTTTTGTTATTTTCATTTTTTTATTATTTAATCTGATAGTCCATTGCTGTTGTTTATGAACATGCAGTTTGTATTCAGTTATGAAGGAAAGCATTTTAAGATGAATAACGTAGGGACTGCGGCTGTGATATGCGGCTTTTCTTTTTTAAAATCTATTACAACTCTATTTTACATAAGTATAATACACTGGTTTTCATGATAATGATAAATAATTGTAATATATTCTTCATTTTGAGAATACAAGTAAATGTTCAATTTATATTATTGCTGACTTAATCAATTTGTATCAACCATAACAAAACAAATATTTTCTTTAGTATAAACAAAAAAATATTTTAACATTAATATTATAATTTTAATATTAACGTTACATCTCACGGCAATGCGACTAGAGCCTTTCTCGAATATAGTTACATCTTGTGAACTTATAGTAAAATATCCACTTAAAAAGCACTTTCTTTCAAAAAAAGGGATAAAGTGTTATGACCAAACTATATGCTATAAAAATATTACAAAAAAGTATTCCCTGTTTTCACCAGCATGCTTTGAAATTTGACGACACTTCAATCTCCATTTCCCAAAAGTGAGATTTTTGAAGATGTATCACTCTTCTTGTGGGTGTGCGAAACCAGCCTCCAGCCCCCTGGATGACAGATATTATACGAAAACAAATGACGGAGAGACACTGATTACAGAAATTATACACATAACAGAAGTGAAGTTAACCTATAAAACACTAAGAAACAAGACAAATCAAATTATCAGGAATCCAAAACTTAGACTCATTTTGCCATTTGTTTTGTCTTCGTTTATCATTAGGCCCATCTTCCTGCTTGCTTGAAGACTTCTCTCAGTGCTGGTATTGTTCGTGCTATAATGTCTAAGTCATCTGCATATGCCAGGATCTGTACTGACTTGTAGAAGATGGTACCTCTGGTCTGTAAGCCTGCATCCCTGATCACCTTCTCTAGTACTACATTAAATAATAAGCATGCCAATGCATCTCCTTGACGTAACCCATTATTTATTTCCAGAGGGTCCAAGTAGTTTCCCCTAACTCGAATGCAGCTTCTTACATTAGACATCATCATTCTTATAAAAGGTTTGAATTTTTCTCGGCGAATAATATATCAAAGTTTTTCACAGGCTAACAGCCGAGTCAAGGGTTTAAAAAACTCCGAGCTTTCGGACTCCATCTCTGAGTCCTTCTTCTGGGAAACTGGTGAGAAGGCGGCCTGTATATATGGCCGGAGCAGTTAGTGGGTTCCAGCCAATGGCAGCATCAGTAAAACTCTGTTGGAAATTCGCCTAGTCGAAGAAGACGGACGTCACGGAGAACACAGGTTATGTGGGTCTTTTCTTTAAAATGTTGAGGGCCGGTTTCCAAGCCTCGCTTAGAGGAAGGCCTTTGTCTCTGTTTATGATGTTGTTACTGAGACTGATTTCAATGGCCTCTTTAACCAGCCGGTTCATATACCCATTCATCTTGTCCAGGATCTTGGTCTGGTCATAGAGCATTCTGTGATTTTGCTCGATGCTATGTTGTGCTACTGCAGACTTGTCCGGATAGAATAGTCTGGTACACCTATGATGTTCCTTGCATCTGTCTGCCACGGTGCGTCCAGTCTGGCCAATATATTCCATCCCGCACTCACAAGGAATGCTGTAGACTCCAGGAGACTTCAGGCCTAGGTTGTCTTTCACTGATCTAAGGTGGTTTTTTATTTTTGGTGGTGGAAGCGACACCGTTTGGATTTTGTGTCTACGTAGAATCCTCCTGATCTGATAGGAGACACGTCCGCAGAAAGGGATGAAAGCTCTAGAGTCGTTGATTACCATCTGGGTCAGCTCTTTTCTGTCCTTCCATTTTATCGGTCCTTTTCAGGGCCAATCTAAATTCTCTGCTGCTGTATGAATTTTTGAGGAATGTGGTTTCTAGATGAGATATTTCTGTGGGTAGACTCTGAGTGTCGGAAATAGCAACAGCTCGATGTACCAAAGTTGAAATGACAGAACGTTTCTGGGATGGGTGGTGGAAACTCTGACCATTTAAGTACAAATCAGTGTGAGTTTGCTTCCTGTACACTTTGTGTCCTAGTGTACCATCCTGTTTTTTGTATATGCATATGTCCAAAAATGGAAGGCAGCCGTTCTGTTCTATTTCCATGGTGAAACGGATCTTTGGATGTATCCCATTGAGGTGGGTGAGAAAATCCTGTGATTTGTCCCTTCCATGCGGCCACACAACAAATGTATCATCAACATAGCGGAAAAAATGTGATGGCTGGGAAACGGTCGTTCTGAGGGCCAAATGCTCGAACTCCTCCATGTAAAAATTAGCAATAGCAGGTGACAAGGGTGAGCCCATTGCCACGCCATCCGTCTGTTCATAAAAGGTATCTCTGTAGACAAATAATGTTGAAGTGAGAGTGTGCTTGAAAAGTCTGACGATCTCTGTTGTAAAGTGAGGTTCCAACAATCTCAGGGTCTCATCCAGAGGTACACGTGTGAATAAGGATTCCACATCGAAACTGACAAGAAGATCTGTGGGATTTATCTTAATGTTGACTAATGTCTTAATGAAATCTGTCGAGTTTTTTACGTAATGTGCGCAGTTTCCCACGAGAGGCTGAAGTAGACCAGTAAGATGTTTAGCTAGCAAATAGGTAGGAGACCCAATGGCGCTGACTATTGGTCTAAGCGGTGTAGACTCTTTATGGATCTTTGGTAGTCCATATAAGCTAGGAGGAACAGCCGTTTTTGGTGTCAGATGTTTAATGGTTTCTGGAGAAAGGCCCGAAGTTTTGAGAAGAGCGGTTGTCTGTTTAACAACTTCTGTTCCTGGGAGGCCCTGCCGGTAGCTTTGCTACTGCCGTAGGATCGTCAGACCACGCAAGCTCTCCCACCAACTTCAAGGTCTTGCAACTTCAAGGGAGAGATTTCGACAGACTACAGACAGTTAAATACACGGTGGTGTGAGTGAACTGTGAATAACATTAAAATTTTAACAATATTTTTTTATTTTTACCACAATGACAGACTATTTTTTAGGGAATGTGTTTGAATAAAACTAGAGACTTTTTTATATATATGACAAACCTAACAAAGATATGAATTTTAAAAAAGGGGATATGACATATAGGCCTACCATCGTATGAAGTAACCGAACTTTTAAGGCTGTTTTTTAAAGTTAGTAAATATTAATTTATGTAATTTTACAGATCCATTAACAACAGTGTTTTTTAAGCTTTTAAACTATCTAAAGTGTTATACTTGGCTATAAAAGAAACATAAGTAAACAACATAGAGGCCTATTACCAAATAGTAACATATATTGTAAAAACTGTAAGCTATATCTCTATAAAAAGAAAATAAAAACCTGTAATATTGGCAGCTACTAGTTTTTTCTTTAAGAGTATCAAAGCAAAAGAAAAAGACAATATATTGAGGGCATAAGGAGGTTTTTTATCTAGTAAAAATACATTAAAACTTCCCTCAGTGTTATAAAAATGAAGTTTGTGAATATGATCAAACATTGTTCGATTTGGACGAAACTCACTATACAGGGGTTTTCTGGGCCAAGGTACTCGAATCTGAGGTTGCTTTTACCATGCGATGCTATCTAATCATGGTGTGTAATTCACATGATTTAGGTGTTAATAAATATCATTATTTAACTATTATGCTCTTAATTTTTAATTTATGAAATAATTATCACTGGCGATCGCTTGATTTTGTGAGCCCATCCTGGATGATTCATTTGTTTAGAATGTCAATGCCCGCAGACATATGAAATTTTCAACCTACACGGAAGAGAGATAATCAACATGGGCCTAAATATGGTCAAACGTTCAATTTGGACGAAACTCACTATACAGGGGTATTCTGGGCCAAGGAACTCGAATCTGAGATTGCTTTTACCAGGCGACGCTACCTAATCGTGGAATGCACTCCACGTGATTTAGGTGTTAATAAATAGGCTATAGTGATTTAACTATTATGATCTTAATTTTTAATTTAATTTTTTGAAATAATTATCGCAGGCGAAGCCGTGGGCATATTCTAGTAATATATGAAATGTATGTTCTATTTAAATCCTATTTAATTTGAAAATGCGTTTTTTAAGTTAACAGGGCATTTAATATAATTAATTTGAAATCACATTAACAAATCAGTCACGTGTGTTGTCCTTTATTCTTCAAATTAGATTTCACTTTAGCATTCTAGACCAAATAGTAACAATAATACACTTGACATAATTCCTTAAACTCAGCCTGTTGAGGAGCATAGGGCCGAAATAGTGCACTCACTTTTATTAAATTCTGCATTTTAACATTCGAATGTCTCTCTCTCTCTCTCTCTCTCTCTCTCTCTCTCTCTCTCTCTCTCTCTCTCTCTCTCTCTCTCTCTGTCTGTCTGTCTGTCTGTGTGTGTGTGTGTGTGTGTGTGAGAGAGAGAGAGAGAGAGAGACAGACAGACAGAGAGAGACAGAGAGTGTGTGTGTGAGAGAGAGAGAGAGAGAGAGAGAAAATAGCATAGCTCCAAGATTGAGACTTTATATTTGGCTTAATTTCTGTTGGTGATTTGAAACAAAGCATGTCAGCAACTTTATCTCCTTTCATTTCACTTTTCATAATTTTCTTGTAAAGTGTTTGGACAACTTCTTGAATTAAGGCACAAAACTTTTATTTGAAATTTTTAGGAATTCTCTTGAGACAATAGGAAATTAGCTATCCCTACCACAAACTCAAAATTCTTGCCTTGCAAGCAGTACAGATTCGTGTGGAGCTAGTACAAAGAACTTTTACTCCTTTAGTGTTGTCTCTTACTTTATCAGGATGTGATGTAGCAAGAAAATAATTCATTGCCTATGCTTAGGATTGTGAAAGACATGAGTGTTAGATTGACATGTATGATTTTTTATTTATTCTCATCCTTCTGTACCCCCTTTTCCTTCCCTCTTACTGTTTTATTCTTTTTATTTTATCTTCTTCTTTCTTTCAAACACTTTTTTCTGTTTTTCTCAATCTTAGTTCCATAGTAACTCCCAATATGATAAATACAAGAAAATGTTTTCCTATAGAGATGCTTTCTTCAGAGACCACGTGTAATAATAGAGGGGTGAAAAAGCAATTTTATTTTGATTTCAGCTCACAAATGTAGGCATCAACCAAGCAAGTGTGAGCTTCAACACGCTCACTATGGAATCTGACAAGTTTATTTGTGTGCGGGAAAAGGTGGGAGAAACTGCACAAGTTGTCATCATTGACATGGCTGATCCAACCAATCCTATTCGAAGACCTATTTCAGCAGATTCAGCCATAATGAATCCTGCCAGCAAGGTTATTGCTCTCAAAGGCAAGGCAGGAGTTGAAGGTAAGGGTTTAGGGTTTACTACAAACAGCGGATTTTGGTAGAATTTAAAAAAAATTATCATCTTCTGTATTTAGAATCAACTTAGGTTTTTTGCTTCTTAATTGTTATAAAAAAATGATAGGATTTGATGTGAAATGAAATTTATTGAAAACTGGAACAAAACATCTGGTGTAGAAATGTTGACACTTTAGGCCTACTTCTGTTAGGTAAGGCAAGGTAAGGTACTAAAGCAAAGACAGCTAATAAAGTTAGTGTGGGAATTCTGTACTTACATTTGCTGTTACCCTATTAATATTAGTATTGATGTACAGTTTGTTTATTCAGGTGTGTTCACAGGCACTTTTTTAAAATTTATTTATTTTTACCTCCAAATTTTGTAACAATATTTGAAGTGTACTTTTTTTTTTTTCCAGTTCTGTGCTATTGCTTCATCTTTTCTTACGTAAAGAGATTTGGAATGGTAACTCTAGTATTAGATTTGTTTTATATTTAGACTTTGCAACCAGAGAAAACTAAGAATTGTTAAAGTATTTTTTTCCCCCCGAACAGCTCAAAAAACACTTCAGATATTTAACATTGAGATGAAGAGCAAGATGAAGGCACACACAATGACAGAAGATGTAATATTCTGGAAGTGGATTTCCTTGAACACATTGGCTTTGGTCACAGAGACTTCAGTTTTCCACTGGAGCATGGAAGGTAATACTGACTCATTCTATGATCTTCCGTACGTTTCAAATTTGTGTAAGTTATTTTCATTCTCAGAGCATAGGTATTTCTCATTGAATTGGAATTTTCCAGAGAGAATTTGTTTTATTTAGTAAGCTACATTGTGTATTATTCCAGGTAGTCTTTTACAGGATCTTTTTATAGCACCTTTTTATAGCACTTGGTGTGTGAATGTGAAAGATCAAGAAAGTAGATATTCTTTCCAAATTTTTTTGTGATATGTTTTGGCCCTATTTCAATGTATGAGCATGTCGCATGCTGAAATTTCAACACAACACTTCTTTTTAATCGGAAGAGTATGCTTTAAAAATCATGCCCATTACCTGTGAAAGTATACCTTGAAGCATTCCAAGTTGTCAGGTTATGAAAAGGCAAGGTTAGTAGTAATTGCACAGTAATAAACCTGCAACGCAAGTACTAAATGAATTTTAAATCATCGGAAAGTTGGTACTTTGCGACTCACCCTGCTCCACTTGCCACTCGCCTGGCCGCTTCCCCGTGTGGCTGCTTGCTGCATGCTGCCTGCCCCGCTTCAACGCAGCCCATGCCGCCATGCCTGTAGCCGTTGCTAAACCCCAATAATGCATGATTGCAATTGACATGTTACCTAATATTTTGCAATAAAAAAATACCCTTGCACCTCCACATAATGTTATATAATTATAAAAATGACCCTTGCAACAAACTAGGCTATTTCACAATACAAAAATACGCTTGTACCATACATAATATTTCACAATTATGAAAACCACCGTATTATAACATTAAATATGGCTTAATTGATGAAGGAAAATTCCCTTGTACCAACACTACTCTCTTCATAACTAACAAAATATCTCAAAATTATAAAAACCGATTCTTGCGTTAAAACTCATGAAATCCCCCTAACATAACTCTAATATACGAAAGCTTCCTTCAGTGCTCAACATTCACTTGTAGCATAGTGGTCAAGACTCCTAGCTATAATACTAGTGGTCCTCCTAGCTATAATGCTAGGGGTCCTGAGTTCGAATCCAGGTCGATCCAAAATGTACTATTAGGAATAGGTCTCAAATAGGTGAGAGGAAGGAGATGGGAAAGGAAGAGAAGAAGAGAATAAAGAAGAAACAAATTATTTTTTTCTGTTTCATCAGTTCATTAAGAGATGGCGCTACCTTCGTTGCTAGTAGTTCAAATGCCACCGCTAGGGGAGGGATTGAGAGTAGGAGTGGGGGACTCAGGTGAGTCGCAATGCACCATTTTCCCAAATCATCTCACGAGATTCAGTATCAAATCTAACTGCTATGGCCATGATCATGAGGAAAATCTGCTTGAATGAGCCCACATAGTCAGCACTTATAAAATATTTAAATATATATAGTAATGCTTTGTTTAAAAAATCAGATTATTTTTGCATTACTTGTAAACCTGAGTTATTACATTCAAATTTTCCTCAGTGATTTAAAAATTATCTCTGCTGTCACAGTGATGGATATAGTAAGTTAGAGGTTAAGAGACTATCATAACTGTAACCGCACACTGAAACCTAGAACAGAAGATTGCATATTATATAATACCAATTTGCTATACAGGGTGCTAACGAACAACACCACAGAATTTTCCCTGCATATAGAGGGGACATAGACAAACAGCTTTTAGTAGGAGATTTATGTTGTATGGATTAAATTTTTCTTATTATAGCATAAAATCTCCCGAGGTATGCCTGCCACTGTCTTCTACATTTGAAATTTTGCAAAACAGAGGAACAGTGGATATGCTGTAGTGGTAGGGTCAGTTAAAGACAAATGACAATATCTTGCACACATATCTGGAAAATACACAAACTGAACTTTGTTGTTAAAAATAGAATTATAAATAAAAATCTAATGCAGTGGCAGCCAGTCATGTGATTAGTCTTTAAATTTTGCAGGTTATTTAAACACTAAATTATGATACAGCTGTTGAAGTTTTTTTTTTTGTCGATCACTACAGTCTGATTTAAACAACCTGCGACTTGAGATAGTTCATTTGAAGCGAAGAATTTGGACAGCTGCATTGTATTACGTTGTATTACTTGTATTAGAGGTTCTGTCAGTTGTTCAGTAACCTTCCAAATAGCGAATCTCTCGCATAGCTTCAGTATTGTCATAGAAATATACCCCTCCATTAACTATCACAAGCCGCAGGTTGTTTAAATCAGGGTGTAAGAAGGCGTGAAGTTAATTTAATGAAAATTTTAACCCTATTTCGCATCATTATTGACTTATAGCACCAAATTGTATTTACTTTCTATTCTAGCCCTATAGCTAGAGGTGTCTGAAAATGTTTAAATTTTTTAAAGATTTGATGTTTTAAAATTCAAAAGGCTGTGTTTTGTGTTTTTATTTTTTAAAGACATAGGACATTTATCATCATCATCATCATTATGATTATTATTATTATTATTATTATTATTATTATTATTATTATTATTATTATTATTATTATTATTATTATTATTATTATTATTGGTTGGTATTTAGCGGGCTTTCTGGATGTTAGATATATAAGCTTTCATGAACCACAGATTATTGTTTCTGTTGGACACTATATGAGGAGAGAGGTTCATAGGAGAGAGGTTCATAGGAGAGAGGTTCATAGGAGAGAGGTTCCATCCGGCGCTGTGAATTGAACTCCGGCTTAGCTCAGTTGGTAGAGCATTGGCGCGAATAGCCAAAGGTCCTGGGTTCAAGTCCCAGTGCCGGAGGAATTTTTCTCCTATAATTTTCTCTTTCTGTATGTTGTTGTTTTCTAATGCCAGATGTTTGACAACAGTCATTTGTCCTCTTGCACTCCAATATTTTTCGTAGATGTTCTCGTATTTAGCCACTGAAGTACATGTTTTGAGATGTTCAGAGTCCATTTCTTGATTTGAATTGCACAGTGGGCAGTTTGGGGACTGAAATATATTCTAATTCTATGCAGATGTTTCGCTAAGCAGACATGACCTGTTGCCAATCTAAAGGCAGCTACAGATGATATGCATGGTAGATCAGGAACTATCTGTGGGTTTTGATACAGGGAGTTCCATTTTTTTCCTTGAGAGATTCCGTTGTCAGGTTTTGTTTGTTGATGTCCTTATATGTGGATTTGATAAATCTTCTAACAGAGTAGAATTTGGATTTGATGACAGGTCTGTAAGCAGCTGTGCTGCCTTTTTTAGCTAAAACATCAGCATTCTCGTTTCCCAGAATTTCACAATGAGATGGTATCCATTGAAATGCAATTCTTTTGTTGAGTGTTTTTAATTGGAGGATCATTTTGGTTATTTCAGCTGATTGAGATGAAGATCTATAGTTGGAGGCAATTGTTTGAATAGCTGCTTTAGAATCTGATAATATGACTGCATTCTTGAATTTGTTGGTATGGTATAAAAGATTCCTAAAACTTTCACTTACTGCAGTGATCTCTCCATCAAAATTTGTTGTCCCGTATCCAAGAGATCTGTAAAGTGAGAAGAGGCTGGATGTGACACCTGCTCCTGCTCCTTGTTCCCTAGAGATCAAAGATCCATCGCTGTAAATGTGGAGCCAGTCTTGTGGGGGGTATCTAATATTAATTGTCTCTAGAGACAGAGTTTTCATTATTGCAGTATTTTTTTCTGATTTTAGTATTTCTTCTGTTAGGTTTAGATTATGCTCTATTTTACTAATGTTAGGGGGTTTGGTTTGATTTGATTTGTAGGTTTTCTTTTAAATTTGGGACATTGATTTTCTGTCTTGTTTCGTGGACTGTGGACATAACACTTGATTGAGTCTTTAATTTACAGCTAGGGTTGTACGAATGCCAGTTATTATCTGGTAATCTGATAAGTTTTTCATATTGGATCAGTGCTTTTTCTTCTAATATCATTTTGATGCTGTTAGTATAGTGAGGCATCTCATAGAATCTATTGGGGTTGTTTTGATTCCACCAGTGATGAGTCTAAGAGCTTGATTTTGAACACGTTCTATCTCGTTTGTATAAGGTGAAGTGATTAGTTTTTCTCCGCAGTATGTCAATACTGGTTGTATAAATGTTTTGTATGTAGTGTTCATGGTTTTTCTAGAGCATCCCCATTTCTTTCCTGCTAGTCTTTTCAGAAGTGAGAATCTTTTGCAGGCTTTTCCTGAAATATAGTTCACGTGATTTCTCCGTGTTAGCTTGCTGTCAAAAATGACTCTAAGATTGATTCATGAGTTCTGTGAAGGTGTTGTCCATTGTAATGAATGTTAAATTCTCTTTCTTTTTTGCCAGGTGTAAATATTTGGTAGTAACTTTTGCTCGTATTGAGTGTCATCAGATTTGATATGTTCCATTCGTGCAGTTGTTCCAAAGCTTTTATTGCAGAATTTTGGATATTGTTTTTTTGTCTTTGGGTTCCTGAAGCCCACATGACAGTATCATCTGCAAACAGTGCTGTTTTCATGTTTGATTCTTCTATTATGGGAGAAGCCTGTAACCCCTAGAGGGCGCGTCCCCAGGTGGCGGATAGGGGAACGCCTCCCAGATATGGGTGGTAGGAGGGAAATCAAATACCTCCCGCGGACCAACAGGCACAGCAGCGTCTGATCCAAAGTGGGCGGCTGATTTTTGGGGGGAAGGCAACGGAAAACCACCCCGACAGAATTCCTAGAGAACCACATGCATGGATGGACACATTCAATTCTAAATTCATTTCCGAAGTAAGTTCCCCAATCGGATCTCCGGGGGGGGGGGGGCAGTTTTGAATGGAACAATAGTAAAGATGAATACAAGGAAGAAAATCAATGTTAGAACATGGAATGTTCGAACTATATATGAATCAGGAAAACTAGCAAATGTGATTCAAGAAATGACGCGTCTCAATATTGATATACTAGGTTTAGCAGAAACATGGTGGCCTGATAACAGAGTGTGTTCTACTACTGGAGGTACACTCTTCTATTCTGGGAATCAAGACCGAAATCATAGAAGAGGAGTGGGAGTTATAGTCACAGAGCGCATATCCAATTAAGTTACAGATTTTGTCCCATATTCCGATAGAGTTGTCTTGTTAAAGCTCAGTGCCAAACCAGTGAATCTCAACATCATTCAAGTGTATGCTCCAACTGCCGATGCGGATGAGCAAGAAGTAGACTCTTTCTACAACCAAATTAAGGAAACACTCACTCTCACAAAACATCATGAGATGAACATAATAATGGGAGACTTCAACGCCAAATTGGGAAATGGTAGAGTTGAAGATCTGATAGGCCCCTTTGGTCTGGGAACACGAAACGAGAGAGGTGATCGCCTATTGCAATTCTGCCAAGAAGAAAACATGAAAGTTACTAATACTTGGTTCAAATTACCACCCCGACGACTGTATACATGGAAATCCCCAGCAGACAACCAAGAAAATATAGTTCGTAATCAAATTGATTATGTTTTAATCAATAAACGTTTCGGAACTCCTGTTACAAAAGCATCAACTTATCCTGGAGCGGATGTACCATCTGACCATATATTACTTGTAGCATCTATAAAAACAAAACTTGTAAAACACAAAAAACCAATCCAACAAAAGAAGATAGATTATGAAAAACTCAAGCAGCCTGAATTAAGAAATGAAGTGGGCATGGTTATCAACAATAAAATATTGACAACAGTGACTCCTTTGATTGATCAAGAGAACAGTACTAAAGTATGGGAAGAGATGAAAGACATCATAATAACCACTGCTCAAGATAAATTAGGATATAAAACAAGGGATCGAAAAAAGAAATGGCTGACTGGTGAAATTCTTACATTGATGAGTGAACGCCGAAATCATAGAGCACAAACAGACTTAACTAATTACAATAATATTCAAAAACTTATAAGGTCAAAGATTAGAGCAGCAAAAAATGAATGGTTACGACGTGAATGTGAAGAGATAGAAAGCTTGCAAGCTTTACATGATGATTTTAACTTACATAAAAAGTTAAAAGAGACCGCTGGGATATATAGAAGAAAAAACATCTGCTTAACAGTCAACAAAGATAATAAAATAGTTATTGATGCCACAGAAAAGAAAGATATATGGGAAGATTATATTAGAAGCCTCTTCTCAGATGAAAGACCAACTGTTGACTTTTTCTAGGAATGATAATCTAACAGGACCTCCAATTATAAAAGATGAAATCGAGAAAGCCATACGAAACTCCAAAACCAATAAGGCAACAGGACCTGATGAAATTCCAGTGGAACTCGTTAAACTCTTTGATGAAGAAGGCATTAGAATCTTCCACAAACTTTTTAACAAAATTTATGATACAGGTCATTATCCTGCCCAGTGGCTATCCTCAACTTTCATTCCTCTACCAAAAAAGACGAATGCGCGAAAATGTGATCATAGACTCATTAGTTTGATGAGTCATTCCTTGAAAATATTTCTGAAAATCATACATCAAAGATTATATGAAAAGTGTGAGAAGTTCATTGGAGAGACACAATTTGGATTTAGAAAGGGTTTAGGTACAAGAGAGGCAATAGTTGGATTACAGGTTCTAGTACAAAACTGTTATGATCAAGATAAAAACGTAGCCCTTTGTTTTATAGACTATGAAAAAGCTTTTGATAGAGTACAACATCATAAACTCATGGAAATCCTCAAAAGAACGGATATAGATCAGAAAGACATTCGATGTATAGAAAACTTGTATTGGAATCAGACAGCACAGGTTAAGTTTGATAATGAGATCACCAATCCAGTTAGTATCTGTAGGGGAGTCCGACACGGATGCGTACTTTCACCTCTGTTATTCAACTTATATTCAGAAAATATCTTTCAAGAAGCAATAGGGGAAATAAGCAAAGGCATAAAGGTTAATGGAGTCTTCATCAACAACATTCGATATGCTGATGATGCAGTATTGATTGCTGATAATTTAGATGATCTTCAGCAACTTGTCAACTTAGTAGGAAAGTATAGTAGAAACTTAGGTCTGAACATCGACGTCAAAAAGACACATTTTATGATTGTCACACGTCAGCCCGACTCCTTTCTAAATGCAGAGCTCCGGTTCAATGACTCTTTAATACAAAGAGTGGACAAGTTTAAGTACCTTGGAACATGGTTATGTGAAGATTGGAGATCAGACATGGAGATAAAATGTCGCATAGAGAATGCCCGTAATGCTTTCATGAAATTCAAGAAAGTTCTCACAAGCACAGATCTAAATTTAAACGTCAGAGTTCGATTTGTAAGATGTTACATCTGGTCTATACTTCTGTATGGTTCTGAAGGATGGACACTGAATACAACAACAGCAATAGAAGGGAAAATAGAAGGTAAAAGAAGAAGAGGGCGAAAAAGAATATCTTGGCTGGATAACATTAAGCAGTGGACAGGATTACCAAGGGTAGATCAACTATTACATACTGTGGTTCATAGAATGAAAATGCATCATGTGGTCGCCAACATCCATTAATGGATAGGCAGAAGAAGAAGAAGATTATGGGGGGTAAGTCGTTTATATAAATATTAAATAAAATTGTGCTTAGGACTGCGCCTTGAGGTAGACCTCGGTGTATCTGTTTTACTTGGAGAGTGGGTTATTGAATTTAGTGATAATGAATCTTTGGCTAATGAATCCGGATATCCATCTGAACATGTTGTTGGAGATGCCTATTTTCTGAAGTTTTAGTAGTAGTTTGTTTCTCCAAACAGAGTCAT
Source organism: Ectobius pallidus (assembly GCA_964059195.1). Classification (NCBI taxonomy): domain Eukaryota; kingdom Metazoa; phylum Arthropoda; class Insecta; order Blattodea; family Ectobiidae; genus Ectobius; species Ectobius pallidus. Next base: position 167,013,497 of record CAXKWD010000003.1, read on the forward strand.
ATGCCGATTGAAAGTCAAGAAATATTGCTAGAGTACCTTCTTTCTTGTTGAAGCCATCTTTTATTTCTTGACTGAGGCGTCATTGGTAGAGTGCAATTGTCGGAAGCCAGCTTGTCTTGGTGACAGGAGTTCTTGGGTTTCTAGATACCATGTTAATGTATTAGAGATCATTGACTCCATGGTTTTTGCAATTACACTTAATAATGCTATTGGTCGATAACTGTTGACGTCATGTGCAGGTTTCCCTTTTTTTAATTGGTATATTAAATGTTGATTTTGGTGATAAAAATATATCATACACATGTAATTATTCTATCAAATTAAAGGTGGTTACTGAAGAAATAAAATGCTATTGTAAACAAAAGTGGAAACTGTAAAGAAGCAAAAAGATTGACTTTTGAATTATAATAATATTGTTAATTGTGTCATATTAAATGGCGTAGTTATCATTCTCTTCATAGTATATGTATTGTGACTCACCCAAAACACTATAACCCATTCCATTCTCGACTGTTAAACGCTGGCCGATAGCCATGTACTATGTGAACAGACTTTAGTTGGAATTCAGTAAAGGAAAATAATTAGAAGAAATAATTAATGTCAATAACCAATCAGTGGATGGATAAGGATATATTTGTGGATGGCACCCATTTGGCAAATAAGTAATTCCACAAATAGAAGAGAAATCTGTTGAATTAGCAATAGTGATTATGGTGAAGAAGTTTGGGAACACCCTGTATGGTGTTGGAATGTCTACCTGCACTTCTGATATCTTGAGTTGCTCAGTGTGGAGAAGACAGGTGTAATTTACGTAACCACTGAACTGGGTCATTGATACAGAGGGTGATCGTAAAATAGAAACGTATTACGTAAAGAAAAGAGATAAAAGTCTGAAGATTTTGAATATAATAAATTAAATAAAGATATTTCGTACTAAAGTTCCTCATAATTTCATACACTGTAAATAGTCAAGTATTTATTTATTTATTTATCCAATGACAGGATTTGACATTAGTGTCAAATAGTCATATATTACTTTAGCATTTAGAAATGCATTATCTTGCAAATAACCTCATATTATTATTATTATTATTATTATTATTATTATTATTATTATTATTATTAAATCTCCAAGTACAAGAGCCCTATTTTACCTATGTATGCTAGGGCTATAGTTTCAGAATAAGTATGTTATAATTATGACATGCAGAAAATTTTTTAAAATGTGGCAGTAAACAATAAACAAAAGTGAACATAAACACAAAACATTAAAAAGTTACTTCATAGAAATAGTTGTGAGAATTGATCACAGTGTTTTAAAAACTTTGTTAACGAATGTCTTAAATTCTGAGAAACAGCATTGGTTTTTTAAGAAGTCAATCATTGGATAACCCAAAACCTTACTACATTTAGTTAGATGCTTCTTTAGTATGTGGCGCTTGTAACCATGAAATGGGCAGTCTAAAACAAGATGTTCGACAGTTTGTTCATCATGTCCACATGGACAAAAATATCCATCAATAGAGGGTATGTGGAATCTTTGAAAGTAAGATTTAAATTTACCATGACCCGTCATAAATTGAGTTAAAACGAATGATGGTTCGAAATATTTCAACAACAGTCTGTCGCGAACTGTAGGAAAGTACATCACTCTTGTAACAGCACCATTGATGCTATTAGCCCAAAGCGAGGACCATTTATTTAGCAGATCAACTTTCAGCTCTTTTTTCACATAAGAGATGGGACACTTGACATGTTCAAATTCCAAATCTGAAGATGCAGCAAGTTTGGCCAGCTCATCAGCTCTCTCATTACCTTGATTACCAACATGACCGCGAACCCAAACCAGACAGATATGTTTGTCATAGGCACAAATAGTCTCTCTAATTTCAACAGCTGTAGGGTTCATATTAAATTTATCATTCGCTGCAGAAAGTGCAGATTGAGAGTCACAAAAGATACGTACGTTGCACATATTATCGACACTCCACTGTACAGCTTTTTTCAGTGCAAGGAGCTCTGCTTGAAAAACAGTGGAAGTAGCTGGAAGTTTAAACATTTGATTTGTGATTTCAGCGTTAGATGAGAACACAACCATAGCACTACCAACAACTGCGGTTTCTCGGTCTGTAGATGGTGTTCGTGAGCCGTCGGTGAAAATATAATAATCGTGATCACAAGAACAAGTTAGCTGAGCTCTATCATAATGTAGAGAAGGGTGTCTTGCCATCAGAAAGTGCGCAGGAAGCTCGATTTCTCTCTGAGCAACAAATTCTGGAATAAAGCAACCCTTTTTAATGTTTATTAGTTTAGCCCAAAACATGCCCGAGAGATGCAAAGGTTCGATTCCAGCCAAGATCAATGCTGCTTCTGTGGAAACAGTACGGTATGCCCTAGTAATTCTAAGGGCAAATCCACGTTGAATTTGAGCAAATTTCTTTTGAACCCATTTTTTATTCAGAGTGTCTTGATACTGAAGCACAATACAGAAGCATAGGAATAGCTGCACCTTGGTAGATAATGTTCAAGATTGTAGAATCCAAACCCCAGGTGGGTTTTGTAGCGATTTGACAAACCAGCTAGTAGCTTATGTGCTTTAGATTGGAGAAAGTCAAAGTGAACTCGTAAAGTGAGCTTTCTATCTAGAATAATCCCCAGATACGTCAACTGATCTTTAAAAGTTATATCTTGTCCATTCATGACAATTTTTGGAATATCAATTCGTCTTTTCCTTGAAACTCATATTGTGCATATTTTTTGCATTGTAAATAATATTATGCTTTAGTGATTAGGAATGTCTTATATTTTTATAAATAACTGTAAGCCTACATTGTTAGCTATTTCTTAAGAATTACTTAAGAATTTAAGAATGTATTATAATTTTATATTATGGTTTAAAAGACACACTTAAACTTCACTAACTTCAATGAAGTTTAAGTGTGTTTTTTAAACCATAATATAATATTATGACTTCACTGTGATCTTCCCAATATCAGTTTCTATATGTATAATAATGTTTGTAAATAACTATCACCATATATCATTAGCCATCTCGTGCACTATAATTATTGTCCATAATTATGTTATGCTTTAATGTTATGTTTGTAAATAACTATAACCTTAATATATCTCATAGTAAAATAAGGTTAAACGTTTGGATAATGAGTATGATCTTAAAGATGAAGAACCACCCATTTAAAATAATAGAGTTGGAGTCACTTACGGTTAAACTGATAACGTTTTTGAATTCAGAGCATATAGAGTTTCATGTCACTGAACTACATGCTTCACCTTTTCACTACTGACTTATTATTCACTGTGAAAACTGTTAGTGCTGAATTAATTCAAAATTCTTTTGTAATCATAAATGACACACAGTCACAAGTAATTTATGAGTTTTGTCCGAAACTAGAACACAGCAGAGTAAGATACCATGTGGTTGAATGGTGGAATACTGTTGGAGAAAGCTATAGGTTTTACTTGCATTTTTCTACATGTCTAGTTACTCTTTATATAAAAACTCTCCGCTAAATCTATTTTCGCAACTCAGCAGTTTGGAGCGGATGGATACAAGTTATTTCCGCCTTTTCTGTGGTCTCCCGCCACAGCAGGTGTGCTTCGAGACGCCTCGTGATATTGCACGGCGTCATGTTAGAGTTAGTCAGATCTCAGCATTCACACGTAGCAGATGTGTGGATCGCTATTCTAGTTTCGCGCCAGTTGAAAGACAATAGCTGCAGGAGTTATTGTTCTTAAACCGCGAATAAATACATAATACTTACAGCTACAAGTATTATCGTGTGCGAGTATTTAATCTACAATATTTACAGTAGATTCAGTTATATCAAGATCAGTCTTGAAGCTCTTGTATTAGTTCGATTGTATTGTGCAACACAAGCGTTCCCAGTAAATCAGCTATACAGTGCATTATTCTCTAGATATCAGTGTTAAATCATCTTAAAAGGAACACAGCAATCCTTACAAGCATTTTGATATAATAATTATTATTGGCATAATTAAAGAACAATTATCGCCACGTGTCTAGCTTTCCCGCCAAAGCTCAGTACTTTGTTCATTGCAAGTTACGCAACCTTATATCTGCTTATTTGTTATTCAGATTATTAATCATTCATTTCAGTGTATTAGTTAACCTACATCGTGTGATTAAAGAGTTATATTGTATTGTTACATGTATAAGGTTTATTCCCAGTTGCATCCGAGGGTCTCTGATTTCAACGACCTGAGTGATATAAGTCCTTCTTGCTCTCCCAGAGTGCCTGTATTCTTACGGGCTGGTCCTCAATACCAGAGTATTTATTTTACATTCTACCTCACATTTTGCTCCTATCTCTCCGGAAACATACCCGTTCTTACAAATACATTGCCTGAAATATTTATCTCCAGATGGCAGCACATTCTAAGATAAGAGGGAACTGTGGTGTCAGGAAGATGACTGGAAAATATCTTTCATCTATTGGCATGCAAAATGGTGTGACGACAATAACACGGCCAGCTGTTGGCCGCTGAAGTATATACATGGCTATAGCAGTAAAAGGGTTAACTAGCCTTGTGTAATGAATTGTATTCCAGTAAAAGATATCCGTATTTATTTATTTTTTATTTTTTTATTATTTTTTTTTTATTAAAGATATATACAGACGGCACGTCCCATTACAATGATGTAATACTACATGCCTTTCCCTCTATTATAAGTCTTTTCTATAATCTAACTATTATTATTTTCTTGTTCACTTTCATACTATGGCTTTTTGACAATTTTTTTTTTTTTTTTTTTAATCTAGGTGGTTTAGTTTTACTATTATGTGACAACTAATTGACTTCTGTGTTTCCTTGTATTGTCTCTAAGTTTATGGCATTTAAGAAGTCCATGAAGCTTTTCGTATGTTCTATCATTAGTTTAGTTTTTGTAAAAGTCCATTTACCTGTTTTGCTTAGCATATCCCTTTTAAATTTTAACCTCTCTGTTTCTAGTTTTGAGCATTCAAAAAGAACGTGGTCTACTGTTTGCACTTCGGCTCCACACACGCAGGAAGGACTGTCTTTTATTTTGAACCTGTGATAATAAGAACCTAGCTTGCCATGACCCGTTAGAAATGTTATTAAGTGCCAGTATGGTACTTTACGAGATTGTGTGGTGGACGAAAAAATGTCTGTCCGTCCGTCTGTCTGTCCGTGTGTCTGTACGCACCATAACTCAAATACACTTTTTCGGATTTTCATGAAACTTGGAAAACACATTTATAATTTCCATGGGAAGAACCCTATTGATATTGAACCAAATCGGTTCACCGGTACCAGAGTAATGCCCAATTTAGTGCCTATTTTAATAGAAAGGCGCCATCACTCAAATACGCTGTATCGGATTTCCATGAAACTTGGCATACCCATTTATGACGTCCATGAGAAGTGCCCTATTGAATTTGAACCTAATCTGTTGACCGGTACCGGAGTAAAACCCAATTTAGTGTCTACTTTAAAGGCGCAATAACTCAAATACGCTTTATCGGATATTTATGAAACTTCGTATACGCATTTATAATGTCCATGGGAAGACGTTTATTGATATTGGACCAAATCGGTTGGCCAGTACCGGAATAATGCCCAATTTAGTGTTTTTATGTTAATATATAAGAAGTCGCGATAACTCAAATATGCTTTATTGGATTTTCCTGAAATTTTGTATACCCATTTATAATGTACGTGGAAAGACGTCTACTAATATTGGACCAAATTGGTAGACCGGTACCGGAGTAAAACCCAATTTAGTGAATATTTTAAAGATGCGGTAACTCAAATACGCTTTACCGGATTTTTATGAAACTTGGTATACACATTTATAATGTCCATGGGAAGACGTCTATTCATAATGGATAAAATCGATTGACCTGTTTCGGAGTAATGCTCAATTTAGTGCCTATTTTATGGTAATATACGTATTCGAAAGAATTTATAAAAAAAATGAAAATCAGTTATCTTGACAACATAGCCTATTGTTTTACTGTTATCTCATAAGGCCTTGGAAATTAAAATAGAGGTAGCTATGACAAAAAACATATTAATTGACATGCGCTTATCCAACTAGACCGTTAAAATGACCCAGGTGGCCGAGATGGTAGACCTTTCTTCTTCCGTAAGCCCTGCTTAATGAATAAATCTGGAGCTTAACTTGGAAATCAATTTAAAAAAAAATCATATTCTGCATATCATAATTGCAGTCATAACTGATTAAACAAAAACATACTGGCACTTTGTTACATCAGTTTACCTGATTTTATTATATTGGAATTGAGCGGTATATTTATTTTAAGTCTAGCTTTCACAGAGGGGAAAAAAGATTTTGTCACTGCACCTTTTGTGGACTGGATCCACTCACTTTCCCATTTTGACACACTTTCCACTCGAAGCTCCTGCAGAATGACACTAGCCGGTATCCTACTGTAGCTCACAGGCAATTCGTTGTTACTCGCCGCCTGCTTAGCTAAGTGATCGGCGAGCTCATTGCCCTCGTTCCCGACGTGCGCCTTGACCCATATGAAATGAAGGTTCCAGCTTAGTTGTTCCAGTTTCCTAATCTGTAGTCTGATTCGAACACATTATCAATACAGATTACATATAAGGTATCATGCAAATATTCCCAAAATGACAACTTACAGTTTTGATCAGTAGAGTGAATATAATTATATTATAAAATAATTTTGAAAATGTCTTTTCTGGCTGGCATTTACTTATCTTCTTGTGATTCAGAAAGAAGAAAAATTCGAAACACACTCAGATTCCTGCTGAGTTTTTGTTTTAATTTTATTAAATATTTAAAATTCTGGTGATCTATTGTTTTTGTCTTAATTTAATGGAAGTTTGCATTGCTTGTAGTTAATAATATTCATGCTGCTGTTTTCTTTTCTGCAGGTGATTCTATCCCTCAAAAAATGTTTGATCGCCACTCCAGTTTGAATGGCTGTCAAATCATCAATTATCGAACAGATCCCAAGCAAACATGGCTTTTATTGATTGGAATTTCCGCACAGGTATCTCCACTGGAGGATCATTATATTAATGTAGTCCCTTCCTAGATACTGATATTGATTTTCAGAGTATGTACTTAATTTTTATTCATATTCATGAAATATAGCAATAGATACGTATCCTATTCAATATAAACACATGAGAAGAGACAAATACATAAAGATTTAGTTAAGAGGGTATGATGGTAAACATCAGACACTCGAAAGTATCACAACAGAGTTGGTATAAAAGTCCAGATTACGAAAGGACAAACTCTGGTGTGAATTTGGAGGATCGACCCCAATATACTTTACAGCTCCTTGTACCACCACACTCTGCAAAGATTTTCAGCAAACAGGCTAATAAATAATATTTGACATTGTATTTTAGAATACAATTGAAATAAGGATGCTATTGAAAAATAACAGAGTAATCAAATATTACCAAATTTTAAAGCAAGTTATTATACACTAGTGTCCAAAATTAAAGCAACAAACCGAAATTTCATCTTTAGTGGTTTATTTTGCCACAAAACAGTATAAACAGGTGATAGTAACAAATAAACAATATGAGGAATAAAGAAAGTAAACTATTGCAACGTTTGTGCATACCAGTGAAACAGAACACCCTGTTTTTCTTTTTGTTGCATACGTAATGACTTTCACATGTCCAGAAAAACGTGTTGTGACCACCTCTGGCAGCAAGACAGGCCTCCCAACGTTGTGGCATGCTGTGAACAATGTCATCAATCTCATTTTGAGGCAATAACTCCCATTCTTCCTGCAGAGCAGCTCGCAAGGCCTGCAGAGTGGTTGTTGGATGTTCACGTGAAGCAAGTTGTCTCCCTAGTGCAGCCAAATCCATGCGTGCAATATCTTCAGTTTCCAGGAAAACATCCACCACCTGTGCTCTGTGAGGACGAGCATTATCATCCATCAGTAAGAAGTTTGGGCTCACAGCACCTCGAAACAACTGCACATGAGGTGCCAAGATCTCGTCACGATACCTGCCTGACAGCAGTTAAACCTTTCAGATTTACCCTTATAACTTCATGAAGAAGTGTTTGGGTAGCCAACAGAATTCCTGCCCACACCATTATTGATCCACCTCCATATCGGACTCAGGAAGGTTCTCTCTAGATGCAAATCCGTCGGTAATCATTTTCAAGACAAAAATTTGGACTCATCTGTAAAGAGGACATTGTCCCACTATTCAACCATCCAGTTGGCATGTTGATGACGCCACTCTAGATGTACTCTTCTGTGAGTATGCGTCAGGGGTACACATACAGCAGGTCTCCGACAATAAAGGCCTCTCTGCCGAAGCCTCGATACAACTGGTTGCTGGTCCAGTGGTTGCTGTGAGGTCAGATGCCAGTTGTCGTGCATTACTATGGTGGTACCTTCGTGCCCTTACAGTCAAATAACGATCCTCTCTTTCTGATGTCACCCTTAGTCGTCCTTGCCCAGGTCTATGGGATACATTTTCGGACTCTACAAACTGTTGCCACATCTGAGAAACAACAAAACGATTCACATTAAGCCATCTGGCCACATCAGCTTGAGACTGTCCTGCTTCCATTCTTCCTTGGCCCTCCACCGAAGAGAATCTTCTAGGCGTCTTCTCTGTGCCATCCTGTACCTGCAGTAAATGTTTAATGAAACGTTGATACTGGACTAAGCAAGAAACATTATTCTGCAGGTCCCCTTTTGATAGGTGCACTCACGGGGGTGCCACTTGGCCATGTTTTCAAACTTTCTCCAGCCGCGCGGTTTTGTCTTGTGACGTCATTAGGTTGGCAGATCAACCCTCACCCATAAGGAGTGAATGGAAAACAGCTGATTAAAAAAATATATATATTTAATTACAGGCAGCAAGTATCTCGTGTTGTAAGATGTCAACCTCAAGTATAATAACTGTTCTATTAGACCATTTGGGAGAAATAGTAAAAGTCTTTATGGTTTGGTTTAAAAATTGTATCTTTTGAAGCTGTTTTTAGAGTTTAGATTGAGTCTGCAGATGATGTCGAGCTAACTTAATGTATTATACTTTGAACAAGACTATTCTATCGTTGTTATTCGAAATAGGGAGGAAATGTTATTTTTTTCTTCATCCTTCACTAACTACAGCTTTACCTTTATTAATATCATAATACTGTAAATAAATAATATCAATTGACTTTAATGTAGAGTGTGTACATCATTTCTTAGCCATTCAATGCACGGTTTAAAACAACTGTGAGTTATAATTATTTATAACTAGCAAATATAAAATACATATGTGCTTTTCACCTTTGAAAGCTATTAAAAAAGAGAAATGACATTGAAAATAATTTACTAGAATCGAGCTTAAGACTGTGTAAGGTATGTCAAATGAGTAATTTGAAGTTTCCAAGAATGATTTCCAGTTTAGATAGATAGGCAAGTACAACTTTACCTCAGGTAATGAAAGCCTGGGTCACACTGCTCTATTATTTTCTTATAGACACTCCTATACATAATTTTCCTTTTTATAGCTAAGACGCGAGAATCACGTATTATTAGTTCAAATTAGGATCTATTGTGCATTAGATTGTGCAGAAGTAGGTCTACAACAATATTTGTGGTATATGTAGTCAGTATTACATTAATATTCCTTTTAATTGATAGTTGTCATATAATATAAATGTATTGTAATAATATTATGTTATTAATCATTGTTCAATATATTGATTCCATGCTGCAGAAAATGTAAATACCTATAACGTACTGATCTCCAGTCACAACTTATATAGAATCTAGCTTTGCTTGTTCTGGGCTCTGTCCCTAAATCTCCGGGAAGATTCTCGCGAAAGTTGTTTCATGAACTGACACTGTATCGGAGATCGGAGTAGAGTTCGTCTATTTAGACTGCCGTAGAATTAAGTTTAGCCACAATAGACCTAAAAAAGGTGGAACTACTGTGAGGTTTTTAAGAGGGTAAAAAAATAAACAATACTTTTTCGCAATTTTCCCTTCGGTTACAGGCTGAAAGCTGTAAGTGTGCCAAATTTCAAGCTTTTATCTCAGCTGGAGGTGGGTAAACATTTATGGCAGTGAGTGATTGAAAACCCTAAATTTTTCCAGGGATAAAAAATTAAAAATTTGAACTGTTTGGAATTTTTCGTCGGCTAAGGGCTAAAAATGAGTTTGCAAATTTCAAGTTTCTAGTTCATCTTGAAGTGGGTAAACCATATGAGCGAGTGATTGAAAAACCTTTCAAAGTTTTATTGCGAGTTAAAAACTAAAAATTTGAAGTTTTCGGAGTTTTCCCGTCGGTCACAGGCTAAAGTGTCAAGTCAAATTCCAAGTTTTTGGCCCATCTTGAAGTGAGCAAACAACTGAAAGTTTGGTAATGCGTCTGTTGACGAAATTTATATTATCATAAAGGAACTAAACCACATAAAACTGAAAGAAATATAAAATGCATATGGATTCAGCTTTAAAAGTTTTGTGAAGAACCTAAGTACACTTGAATTGAATTGAATTGACTAGGGCAGCTCAAACGCAGCAGATTAGGCTATCAATATGAGAAAATCCAACGGAGAAGAAACTTATGTCTTTAACCAATGTACACTCAAGTAGAGTGGCAATTTACAGATAGATTAGGCCTACGTTCTTGAAAAAAAAAGTATTTTTATTTTGTTCCCATTTTAAATTATCTTAATTTTGAGGTTAATTATATTCTCACTACTTCGTTGGTAGCATTGCTTAGTATTCCATAATGAAGTTTGTTCATTAATTTAGTATTGCCGTGATGTGACAGCTGACACTATTAACGATTTTATTTTAAACAAACCAGAAATAAATATTTATATTATAATATATAATTTATAAAATCCGTTATATTTTTTAAATGGAATAGTCTTAATAAATCCAACCCTGCTGCGCAGTCGTGAATCTATTGATAAACTCGTAACCTCTCGTGGGATTACCTATGATAAATAGTAATATAATAATTTTAAATCATTGCTAGTTTACGTAGTAGACCTGGGTAGCGCAGTCTGTATGGTACTAGCTTTCTGTTCCCATGGTCGTTGGTTCAATCCCTATCAGGGTCGGTGGCATTTATATGAGCATGAATAAATCATACCTATGTCTCTAGATTTACATGCTCCCTCTACTGAGGGAGAAAATTCCGGCTCATCGGGGATGGTTACAAGGCTAAACTATAGTTGTATCAAAGAGGTTTTTAGTCTTATACCCTCAAAATAAATACTAAGACGAATGAACAACACAGGAAAGTGGGGACAACCTTTTATATTATTATAATTATAATTTGTAAGTTATAAATCAATAATTTATTAGTTGATTCTTACATAGTATGATATATGGTGTCTTGTAATTAAAGCTAGTAAGATAAAATTCTAAGATTAATATTGGACTGGCTATACATAAAACATCTATATCATGTGAGAATATTCCAGTGATAGTCAGTAAGAATACATTGCCAATATGTAATAATATAGTCAAGAGTTAAAAATTTGATCAACTTATATATTTAAGCGATTACATATGTGCATAGTCCATATAGTTGAATTAATACATGAGTATCAATATATAGGATCAACTTTGGATTGTTATAGCTGTTACAATTCGAGATATAATGGCTAATAACGATAAGTAGCAAGAGTAATTCTTGCATGTAATAATGTTAAAATGTCACATTTATAATTAAAATTATAAAAGTCTTGAAATTGTGGTTAAAAGAAGAGCTTACAAGCATATACTTGTGTGTAACTATTATGATTATATATTCTATGTTTTTGTAATTAACACTTGAATGTCCAATATTCTCATAATTATTGTTCACATATATATATAAAAGCTTGATGCTTCGTGATGATAGGTTATTATAAGGTTGTTAAGGTTGTCCTCATTAAAATTGTGTTGTAGATGGTAGTTGTTTTTCTTAGTAGTCAGATATGTACATTTCGGTACAGTATATTTACCATCTTCAGTCTCGTAAGCTTAGTAGCTATCTGATGGAAGTTGGACTAGTTAAGAGACTGAAGATGGTACATATACTGTACCGAAATGTACATATCTGACTATTAAGAAAAACAACTACCATCTACAACACAATTTTAATGAGGACAACCTTAACAACCTTATAATAACCTATCATCACGAAGCATCAAGCTTTTTTTTATATATATATGTGAACAATAATTATGAGAATATTGGACATTCAAGTGTTAATTACAAAAACATAGAATATATAATCATAATAGTTACGCACAAGTATATGCTTGTAAGCTCTTCTTTTAACCACAATTTCAAGACTTTTATAATTTTAATTTTAAATGTGACATTTTAACATTATTACATGCAAGAATTACTCTTGCTACTTATCTTTATTAACCACTAGCATGTGCCCACGGCTTCGCCCGCGATAATTATTTCAAAAATTAAAAATTAAGAGCATAATAGTTAAATCATTATATTTATTAACACCTAAATCATGTGGACTACATACCACGATTAGATAGCGTCACCTGGTAAAAGCGACCTCAGATTTGATTTCCTTGGCCCAGAATACCCCTGTACAGTGAGTTTCGTCCAAATCTAACAATGTTTGACCATATTTAGGCCTATCCCTCTTCCGTGTAGGTTGAAAATTTCATATGTCTACGGGCCTTGACATTCTAAACAAATGAATCGACCAGCGTGGGCTTACAGCAATCTAGCGATCGCGATGCTTTTATTACCACGGTATGACAAAAATAGCCAAAGCCAACTACAATTGATTTGACATTGAAATGTATTACTGAAATCTGATGCTTCGACAGCGCTAAAATCACGTTTTCTGCCAGTTTTTCACTCACAACTCGTGAACGAAAGCTAAAATTAAAAATCCGGCTTCGATGCGCATTCGCCCACCTTTCAGCCCATCTATGTTTAAAATTTCAGATCTCTGCGTTCAGTAGATTTCGCTGGGCATCGTGGACAGACAGACAAACACGTCCTTTTATTATTTTAAGATAGCATGTGCCCGCGATAATTATTTCAAAAATTAAAAATTAAGAGCATAATAGTTAAATCATTATATTAACACCTAAATCACGTGGACTATATATCACGATTAGATAGCGTCACCTGGTAAAAGCGACCTCAGATTCGAGTTCCTTGGCCCAGAAAACCCCTGTATAGTGAGTTTCGTCCAAATCGAACAACGTTTGACCATATTTAGGCTAATATTGATTATCCCTATAATAATAATAATAATAATAATCATCCTCTTCGGTGTAGGTTGAAAATTTCATATTATGTTTGCGTGCCTTCACATTAAAAACAAATGAATCGACCAGCGTGAGCTACAACATTCAAGAGATCGCGATGCTTTTATGTCGAAGGAATGACAAAAATAGCCAAAGCCTAGTGTAATTGATTTGTTTTATTGAAAACCCATGCTTCGAAAACGAAATAAATATACGTTTTCTGCCCGTTTTTCACTCATAACTCACGAACGAAAACGAAAATTAAAATTCCGGCTTCGAGGTGCACATTCCGACCCTTTAGTCCATCTATGTTTAAAATTTCAGATCTCTGCGTTCAGTAGATTTCGCTGGGCATCGCGGACAGACAGACAGAAAGACAGACACTTCCTTTTATTAATATAGATTATATCTCAAATTGTAACAGCTATAACAATCCAAAGTTGATCCTATATATTGATACTCATGTATTAATTCAACTATATGGACTATGCACATATGTAATCGCTTAAATATATAAGTTGATCAAATTTTTAACTCTTGACTATATTATTACATATTGGCAATGTATTCTTACTGACTATCACTGGAATATTCTCACATGATATTGATGTTTTATGTATAGCCAATCCAATATTAATCTTAGAATTTTATCTTACTAGCTTTAATTACAAGTCACCATATATCATACTATGTAAGAATCAACTAATAAATTATTGATTTATAATTTACAAATTATAATTATAATAAGTTATATTGTAAAAGGTTGTCCCCACTTTCCTGTGTTGTTCATTCGTCTTAGTATTTATTTTGAGGGTATAAGACTAAAAACCTCTTTGATACATCTAATATTTCCCTCAAAGAACCAAGATGAAATTTATCAATAAACTATAGTACTCGTACACCCCTGTCATTAAATAGTGTAAAAACAAACGAGTTAGTCCGTAGTATTAAAATACTTCCATTGTCTGGTGAAAGTGTACCCTACTAGATACATTACCTTATGACAATTCAGAAAACTAATACAGGCCTAATTAGTACTCTATATTAATTCTCCCATTTTTCCTGCAAGTAGTGTATAAATTATTATAACTTACAGTCTTTTAATAGTGAAGTATTAAAATTAAATTAACAATGTGGATCATATTTCCTGCCTATTTCGAATAAGAATAGAAATAGTCCTGTATGATAGTCTCATGAAACTCTAATACATTCAAATTATCTTGACATTACCTGCAGATTTGATTTTAGCCTCTAAAAACAGCTTCAATAACTACAATTTTTAAACCAAACCCGATCGATTTTTACAATTTCTCCCACATGGCCTAATAGAACAGTTATTATACTTGAGGTTGACATCTTACAACACGAGATACTTGCTGCCTGTAATTAAATATTAAAGTTTAAAAACCATCTGTTTTCCATTAACTTCTTATTAGAGAGCCTGCCACCCTTGCCACGTCACACCCCTCAGCCAATGACCGCTCAGGGTGGCAAGTGGACTAACCTTTAGTATTTAAGAACCTTGAGGTGCACTGACGTCATCATTTGCATGTTTGTAAGATGACAGGAATGCCATCTTCAGTTCAGAACACGACTGTACGGACATAGCTTTACATTTTATTTGATTATCTCATATAGTAGACACAGGAAGGAGAAATACCAGTTACATCTTACAACACGAGATACTTGCTGCCTGTAATTAAATATTAAAGTTTAAAAACCATCTGCCACCCTTGCCACGTCACACCCCTCAGCCAATGACCGCTCAGGGTGGCAAGTGGACTAACCTTTAGTATTTAAGAACCTTGAGGTGCACTGCTCTTTTGATTGGTGCACTGACGTCATCATTTGCATGTTTGTAAGATGACAGGAATGCCATCTTCAGTTCAGAACACGACTGTACGGACATAGCTTTACATTTTATTTGATTATCTCATATAGTAGACACAGGAAGGAGAAATACCAGTTTTTTGCGTTAATTTTGGACACTAGTAGGTAAGAAATGTGAAAGGTGTATCTATTGTACCTAAGTCTTACAGATAACGCAATACCCATTACCCCATGTATTTTTCAACCAATAACAAAATCCACAATTCCTTGGTAGGGGATGTGGTTAGCCAATCAAAAACATGGATACAGAATCTAGGTGTACCCCTACATTACCCCATGTATTTTTCAACCAATAACAAAATCCACAATTCCTTGGTAGGGGATGTAGTTAGCCAATCAAAAACATGGATACAGAATCTAGGTGTACCCCTAGGAGATTGGAATACGTAGAGTGTATTATGTTAAGGAGAGTATATAAGGACACTTGATATAATATGTTGTAACAATTAGGGTTGTACAGGGTGCGGCATTTAAAGTTTCCCATTTTCAAAACCGTGTAACACAATAAAATGAAGTGTTTAAATATGTATTTCAAATCAGTGGATAAAAGTTAAAATCACTACACAACGTTTCAACTCTCCCCTGGAGTCTTCCTCAGGTGACTTGAAGATTGAGTTTCGTCATGGTAACCATCAATAAAAACACTGTTTGGGACCGATATGGATGTTCCGTGTAACACATTTATTTAACACTTAAATAAGCTACATTGAACATTTTTAAATGGCTTACAGTCTTGGATTCGCAATTCTGGTCTTACTTTTTGAATATGATGTCCTTGAGATGCCCTCCATTAACTTCAACACATTGCTGCAATCTCCCTCGTACACTGGCCATTACGCATTATGTGGTGTCTTGCGTAACATGTGCAATTTCCTGCAAATCCACGCATAATCCACAAGCTGCCACTTCACAGTCCTAAGGTCATGGTGTGGTGCGCCATTGCAGCACAGGGTATTATTGGCCCTTATTTCATTGAGAGCGATAATGGTGCTTCGGTTTCTGTCAACTCTGAACGTTACAATCACATGCTGCAAAGTTTCTTCCTACCAGAATCGACACATCGTAACTTGGATATTGAGAGATTGTGGTTTGAACAGGATGGTGTTGTAGCACATACTGCACATCTTTCAATGGACACCCTTCATGCTGGTTTCCCCGGCCGAATTCTTTCCAAATTCTTTTCCTCCAAATCTCCCGACCTTACTGCAGCAGTTTTTTTTTCTGTGGGACTATCTGAAGTCTAAAGTTTTTGCTCATGCCCTCCCTGACATTAACAGTCTTAACAATGCAATTTAGCAGGAAAGTGCGAATGTTACGCAAGACACCACACACCGCGTAATGGCCAGTGTATGAGGGAGATTGCAGCAATGTGTTGAAGTTAATGGAGGTCATCTCAAGGAAATCATATTCAAAAAGTAAGCCCAGAACTGTAAATCCAAGACTGTAAGCCATTTAAAAATGTTCAATATAGCTTATTTCCTTGTTAAATAAATGTGTTACACGGTTTTGAAAATGGGAAACTTTAAATGCCGCACCCTGTACATCAACACACTGATCAGATAATTTATTTCCCTTCAACTGCTTTTGTGGGAGCATTGCTGTATACCTAAGGGCTGAAGCGCTAGAAGGCAAACTGTGTCGAAAAGCGCGATGCAAAAGAGCTTTTTCCGAAAATCTGCTATTTTCGCTGGCAGATATCTCAAAAAACTATTGGGATTAGAAAAAAATGTGTAGGACCAAACTTGTAGGACATTTTATCATTTTGAATTTTGTATATAGCAACTGCTCCTCTACCGTGCACCATTGTTTAGAAATAAGCGAAAAAACCTAAAAAAAAAATGGACATTCTGTGGGCCCCCGCTCGTCCCCTACCCTCAGGGACTTTTAGTATATTGTTCAGGACACTCCCGACAAATGTGACAAATTTCAAAACTACAGGATTTTTTTTTTCTATTTGATGTTTTTCTACCTTTATTGACTGGATTAATTACATATGAATAAATAGCTTTTAATTCTGTGTTCTGTGCCACCATCCATTCTCTAAAATTTAGTGGCACACAGCGAGGGTGGCACTAAGTGAAATTAATTTTTAAAAGAAAAATGTCATAATACAGTGTTGTATTAATTTACTGCACTGTATTATGAAAGAAAAATTAAATAAAAGGCAAATATAGAACCTTAGCACAAAATAAAATACTATCCTCTTATTTTGGTGGCCTCTTTAGCAAATATTATCATGTTGATTCAGAAGAATGTTTTAACCATTTTTCTCTCTCACTCAGAATATTGTCTATGCATTCCCCACAATAATGAAAAATGTGATGCAATAGCCTGCTGGCTGGACTTTGGAAAACGCTCGCACTCGCCAACACAGCAGCAGTGCGTGCTGTTCCGGGTAGAAGTTGGGACGGAAACCGTTGCAGAAGATGCAACGAGATTGAAACTTTGCCTCACGTCCTTGGCTTTTGCCCGTTTAGCGAAGCACTGCGCAATACTAGACACCACACCATAAGATCGACTATTGCCAGTGCCCTCCGAAGTAATGGCTTCAATGTCTTTGAAGAGGTTCACGGTCTTGCCACCAATGGCAGCTGTAGGAGAATCGACATTATCGCCATGAAACCAGGTGATAGTAAAGGATACATCTTGGATCCTACTATAAGATTTGAGACTCATATCGACCAACCTCATGAAGTGCACTTAGAGAAACAGGAAATATATGAACCAACAGTGCCCTTTTATAAGGAAAAATATAATTTAGAAGACATTGAAGTACGAGGCATAATGGTGGGTGCAAGAGGCACTATCCCTCTAAAGTGTGTCACTCTACTTCAAGGTCTGGGAGTTCCAACATCGCTCTATAAAGAAATTGCCTTACAGGCTTTAAAGTTTTCTGTACGAATACTCAGATACCATCTGTATTCGAAACAATAGACTTCTTATTTCTTCTTCTTCTTTAGAGTTAACCCAATAACACATTTATATTGTATACTATATACTTCTTTGTTGTAATTATTAATTGTTATGCTATTCTTTGTCATATGGCAGCCTCTGATGTAGAGGAAGATTGTTAAAATAAAACAAACTTGCTCGTTTCTCTTGAAGTGTAACAACAGCTCTCTTTATTTGAACAATCTTAAGACTACTTGTAGTGTAGTGTTTAACAGCTGAATGAACACTGGACTAAAAGAAGTGAAAGTTTAGAATGTCTCATTGTATGAAGGGCTGTTTCTATCTGCTCTACCCTCACACAGGCTGTCTGTCAAATTTTTTAATATTCCACAGCACTACATACACTCGCTTCTTGGAAGTACAGTACAGTATGTTTCTTAAATAATCTTTCTACCATTCAAGCCAGTTTTAAAATAATTCTGCAACTGAAAAACTCAGGTGCATGGAATGCCATGCGACAGAAGTGAAACTTGGATTTTTTAATTTTTCGATTTTGGATTCTTGGAATCTTTTAATTTTGAGTTATGGATTTTTTAAATTTTGTATTTTTAGATTTTTAATTTCAGTTTTAATTTTAGATTTTTTTAAATGTTGGTTTTTTGATTTTTTATTTGGGTTTTAATTTTTTTAATTTTGGATTTTTTTATTTTTGAAATTTTGGATTTTTTAATTTTGAATCTTTGAATTGTTTTAATTTTGGAATTTTGGGTGTGTTAATTTTGGATTTTTAAAATTTTGGATCTTTGAATTTTTTTTTGGATTATTTAGTTTTGGATTTTTTTATTTTTTCAGTTTCATTGAGTTGATTGTTTTCTGTGCAGTCTGTCTCAGCCCCGCTACTTTTGTGACTATTTTCTTCGTAATGTGACTTTGGGTTAGCTCTCGATTTACTCCTAGCGTGCCTAAAGAAGTTTCATTTAAAAAAATCACTGCACATTATATTTTGTAAAAATCTTGTCTTATGTTCACTGTCACTAAATGAAATGGCACAGTAACAAGGTTTCTTATGTATTTTATATGGGAGAAGATCTGTTCACTTGCATTTATTGGCGCAATGTGAGGGTAGCACTGTAAAGAAGGGCATTATGTTGATGGTTGACTATGAATATCTAATCTTCAGTTAGTTCTTTTAGCTACTGTTTGCAATCAGTTACTATTATCAGATTACCTGCATCCTGAAGTAATCACAATAAGTGGTATTAGTCCAGTATATAGGTAGCGAAAAAAGGGTCCACCTTGCATTAATTAGGGTAAAAGATTTTTCTTTCTTATATTGTTTGGTATTGTAAGAGTAGTGTAAATCTAAGTTTTCGACCTCGAAAGCCCAAGGGACAACTTTCTGTGAGCAAAAAACCTCAAAATTTTCACACTTTTTTCAGTTTATCAGAAAAATTTCCTAGATATCAACTCCTCGCAAACATTTGTCTATCACCATTCGAAAGAGCATAAAATTTCCTTCAAAATGCACTGTTCATACTTTAATTAACATATAGTATTACAGGTACTATAGTACTTGGAATTTTTTAAAAATATATTAAAAGGAGTGTATTGGCCCATTTTATCCATTTATGGCGGTTTATGTAGTTCATTATGCGTTTTAGTTATGAATGACCATTCATTATGTATATGTACATGTATTACAAGGTTACCTTTGGGGGGCCAAATTCTATGAACATAAATTTACGACTAGATAACATAGAAAGTTCAAATCCGTTTAAAATTACGTAACTTAGGTGTAATAAAAATTATTTTTGAACTCCTTTTTCTTTTAAGCGAGGTCTACTGTTCACAGTAGCATACTGCCCGTGTAAGGTAAATAAATCACAGAATTGCTTAATTATGCTACTGTGAACAGTAGACCTCGCTTAAAAAAAAGGAATTCAAAAATAATGTTTTTACACCTAAGTTACGTAATTTTAAACGGATTTTAAACTTTCTATGTTATCTGGTCGTAAATTTATGTTATCAAATTTTACCCCCCCAAAGGTAACCTTGTAATACATGTACATATACATAATGAATGGTCATTCATAAGTAAACTGCATAATGGACTACATAAACCGCCATAAATGGATAAAATGGGCCAATACACGCCTTTTAATATAATTTTTAAAAATTCCAAGCACTATAGTACATATAATACTACATGTAAATTAAAGTTTGACCAATAGTCCAATCAAATTGTCAAGAATGGATGCAAAATTTAGGGTAGAGCTAATTTTTTTATATGATGTCTGGGATGGTTTTGAGAGTAATTTCTGACATTTTGCCAACAAAATTTTTTGCCGCTGGAGTCGCCATCTTGAAAAAACTTCAAAATTTGCGATTTTATTTCTGTGTTTGCCCATTAGCTGCCAAAATACGCACCTGACAAAAATGTTTTATTATCCATCCTAAAAGTAGACTAAATTTCCTACAGTTTGAGATCAAATTGAGTTTTCTACCATGAATAGTTTCGGAAATACAGCTCTCCGAATTTCAGCAACATTTTGCAAAAAATAAAAAAATCTGAACTTTCAACTAGTTTTTGCTCGCTATCTTCTCAATGACCAAACCTATAGTAAAACTCCATATGGAAACTTAAACTAGAGGTAATTTGAAACTTGTCGAGTACTTTAAACTTATCCTACCTCTTACAGGTCACAAAATACAGAGGTTTGAAAATATATATACAGCAACGATTGAATAATTGCATGTGCGTACAAGTTAGGAGCAATAACGGCACAAAACATTCATTTATATACAAAAAGATTTTATTTAGCTGGAGTTCTGGTGAAACATTGCATTGAATAACTTGTTTGTTCATAGTCTTCGGCACTTAGAGAGACTTGGGCAGTTGACGTCTGATATTTCGTCCATGATGTTCACAATCTAGCCAGTGTTGATAAAGTTCTCTTCAGCGTCTTCATCCAAAAACGAATTAATTGGCTCATCAGGAGTGTCGTCATCCTCACTGTCTGAGGACAGGACTATTAGTATGTTTTCACAAGACTGCCCATTGCAATGTTTGCATATCGTTGTGCACTTTAATCCAGCTTTACGACACCCACAAGCGTTTAAACACCCCTTCTTGCAGGTACAGGAAATACTTTTCAGAATTGATTCTGGAGCTGGCTCCTTCTTGGCTTTAAGGGGAAAGAGGCCTCTTGGTGTGTTCACCCAGCCCCACTTCAAAGGGTCTTTGTATTCACTGAGCCATGCCTGAACTTGGTGGTATGTTCGCATGGCATGAAGTTGAGCCGCATCACTGGTTGGGGGCAACCTCGCTAAGTTAAATTTCATTCTTCCTGCAGCTTTTACAAATATTCCGTGCCGAAGTTCGTCAAGTGTTTGTGTAGCAGGGTTCCCTCCATATAAGTGAACCAAAAAATGTTGGTCCACTTCAGCCACTTTTCCTGATGTAGCTTGAGGGTTCAGAAATACATTAGCTTCCTCTTCTAGTTCAGGATATTTCAAAATCAGCGAACAGAAGTGGGTTTTCCCGTGGCCAAAAACTGCAGATGTTGTGTCACAACCACTGAGAGCATGGATGAACAGCAACATGTTGTAGAAGCTGTGGCGAAATGACTGCCTTGAATAGAAGATGTCTGCAGCTTTGCTTCTTCCGTACTTTTGGAGATATGCATTCTTTATATGAGGGGATGGTAATGCAGTGAGGAAATAAGAAGGTCTATGTCCTCCCCAACTACAAAGACAGTGTCGTATTGAGATGCTTTTGAGAAGGCCTATTCCAGCTTTTGCCAATTCTACGAAGCGCCTCTTGTTGTTTTCATTGGTGAGAACAGTTTCTTGTGAGCTTTTCAAAACAGTAGTTCTATCAAAGACGACATCAGGAGATGGACTTGTAGCCCGTCAGAGTCTCACAATTCTTTGTGCTTGTTTGATTAGCGTCTGAAGGATAACCATGGAAGATAACTGAAACCTTAGAGTCATAATGTGTCTGCAAATATTTCAAAATGCCTAAGGTTGCCTGGTACAAACACATTAAAACAGATGTATCCGGAGAGAACGGTATTCGGAGCAGTGACAAAGATCCTCTTAGCGCCATTCCTCCGATAACATGTTTCCATTTTCGGAGAACTGTATCTGCTATAGGAAGTAATTTTTTTCAGAGGACACTGCAAAAGTGTTCTTCCAAAATAAAACGCCGTTCTTTCCAAATTAAAATGCTGTACCTACACAAACTTTTCTTATTATTTTCTTCTTAAGTTGTTTTTTTTAGTCTTTTATCATTATAAATTCTTGGAAATACTGTTTTGGTTGTTAATTACAATGTAAAACTTAACTATAAGACAACACAGGTTTTTTACTGATAAACGCCATTTAGAATATCCTAGGCAAAACTAGACTTTCGTACCTTCGATAAGTTTTCTGAAATGTGAGGAGTTGTAGATACCTCTGTATCTGGTGACCTATAATAGGTATGAAAACATTAAATACTCAACTTGTTGCATATTTACTCTAGTTTAAAAGTTATCCTTCGAAATTTTACTGAAGGTTTGGTCATTTAGAAGATAGCGAGCAAAAACTAGTTGAAAGTTCAGATTTTTTTATTTTTTGCAAAATGTTTCTGAAATTCGGAGAGCTGTATTTCCGAAACTATTCATGGTAGAAAACTCAATTTGATCTCAAACTGTGGCAAATTTAGTCCACTTTTAGGATGGATAATAAAACATTTTGTCAGGTGCGTATTTTGGCAGATAATGGGCAAAAACAGAAATAAAATCGAAAATTTTGAAGTTTTTTCAAGATGGCGGCAAAAAATTTTGTTGGCAAAACATCAGAAATTACTCTCAAAACCATCCCAGACATCATATAAAAAAATTAGCTCTACCCTAAATTTTGCATCCACATGACTTTTTTTTGTGATAATTTGACTGGACTACAATGCATTTTGCAGGAAATTTTATGCTCTTTCGAATGGTGGTAGACAAATGTTTGCGAGGAGTTGATATCTAGGAGATTTTTCCGATAAACTGAAAAAAGTGCGAAAATTTTGAGGTCTTTTGCTCACAGAAAGTTGTCCCTAGGGCTTTCGAGGTCGAAAACTTAGATTTACACTACTCTTACAATACCAAACAATATAAGAAAGAAAAATCTTTTACCCTAATTAATGCAAGGTGGATTGTATCTATATACTGGACTATATGTGCTATATTAAAATTCCAAATGTGCAAGTATGAAGCGTTATGTGATTGTGTTGTGCATTTCAGCAAAATCGTGTGGTTGGAGCAATGCAACTTTATTCTGTAGAAAGGAAATGCTCTCAGCCCATAGAAGGCCATGCAGCATCCTTTGCACAATTCAAGATGGAAGGAAATGCTGAGCAGTCAACTCTCTTTTGCTTTGCAGTTCGTACAGTTCAAGGTGGCAAGGTAAGCTTTAATTATATAATATAGCTGACCCATCAATGCTTTGCATTGTTAGATTTTGATATATATAGATTAAGTGAACACAATTTAAAGTCTATGTACATCTATTAATCATCAGCCGTCCAGCCAACGCGGTGAACATATTAATTTTCTTAATGAAGAATGAACACTGGCCAGCAATATGTCATACACTTTTTTTTTATCGTTATTTAGTTTGGACTCATTTGGAATAACTCTGATAATTCGACTACATCATAGGATGGTAAATAGCTGTGGTGTAGGGGATGCGTTTGCTCCTCTCACGCAGCGGGCCCAGTTTCGAATCCTGGTCGGGAAAAGTTACCTAGGTGGGGTTTTTCCTCACCTGTGAGACAGATGTCTGGTAGCTTTAGGCCCTTGTGGTCCCCGGTATCATCTGGTTGCCATTATCATCCTCATCCCATCCTTGCCTTGTTCAGAGTGAGTGTGTGTGAATAGTGTGCCTCGTCCTATGTGTTTGTGTTGTCTCGGAGGTTGCCCCGGCATTGGGCTGATCACTCATCTGGGGAGGCCCGACATATCGCAGCCCTGCAAGACGCGGGTTGCGTGGGTAGCTTTAATGTCCCTAAAAGAGAAGAATACAGTTTAAACCTGTTGTCATGGGGATTGTGTACATGCAGTATGAATTCCTTTTGGTGAATTACATAACTTTACAAGGATTTTGAAATCCTTTCTTAGGCCGGTATTCATAGTCGGCGACTTAAGAACCGACTTTATGAAGCTGAACTTATTTGACAAGTCGACTTATATGTTTTTCGTATTCATAGTCTTCTTTAAAGTCGTACTTTATTAAGTCTGACTTCATAAAGCTCTACTTATTCTACATACTAAAGTCAAACTTAATAATATGAAAAATCACGTATTCACTGCCGTAACAATTGAATTAGCCAATCGTGTTTAAGATTTTTTCAGATTTTATGTAAAGCAAAGCCGTCTGATTACGTATTTCGCTGTCATGATATAAAAATACAGACTGTGATGTTCATTGTAAACAAATAATTCAGTTCATCCAGTCATATTATGCAACGTGTAAGTAAGCTGATCAATAGTTTCTTTACAATATTCTGTGTATATATTAGCTTGAACCTTGTTCAGAATTAAGACCGTTACGCTTATGCATTTATTTTGATGATAATTATTGTTTTAGAGAGATTCAGAACAGCTTAGGAAGCTTTGGGCCGATATGAAATGCCATCAGAGAGAAATACCGATGAAAGATAGGCGATTGATATTTCCAAAATTGTTTGTTCTTGAAATGAAATCTCTTTTAAAAATCATTGCACTGTAGAATTTGAATAGATTCATCCTGCTTCGCAAATAACGCTTTGGGGTGCAATTTTCTTCTAATACCTCACCCAGATCATCAAAATTACTATTCATGGTACTGGCTTAGACTGAAATAAGTCAGGGAGACCCTTGACTTAATAAAGTGCGACTTATTTCGACAAATAAGTCGTACTTTAGTGACTATGAATAGCAATAAGCTCGACTTTGTCAAGTCTGACTTTATAAAGTAACTATGTCACAAGTCCGACTTGTTTGTGTCAGAAACTCAACTTAAAATGAGATTAAAGTTCGACTTGGATATAAGTATGACTTATTATGACTATGAATACCGGCCTTAGTAAGCATCTAGAGCCTATGAGCAATGTGTGTACCAAGTTTCACGTTCCTAGGATGTATGGTTCCTAAGAAACTGTGATGAGTGAGTGAGTGAGTGAGTGAGTGAGTTAGTTTTGGCTTTTATATGTAGAGATTTGTATATTGCTTGAGAATACTTTGAGATAAAACATGATAAATGTTACAAATACAGAATTGACGAACTCTGAAATGGTAATAATGTTCAGCATTTTCTTTATGGCATTTTTTTCTCAAAAGACTTAAATTTACAGTTGCAGTCTTCTCCTAGCACATGTTACAGAACTCTTTAATTTCTTTATGACTATACTCATTCGCCCTTAAACTTTATTTTTCTTTTAAGAAGTTGAAGGTCTCTGTGTTTCACCTTCAGATGGGGTATTATTCAATATAACAGTAGGCTATATTGATAAATTTATAACACCCATGGTGCTTTTAAATGAATCAACTAAATGCTTGTAAATGACGCTTATGTGGCAAGAACAAATCACAAACAACATCAATGTATTGGCATTACTGTTACTCCATTTTCCTGCTTCATGCATGATGTGTGTCAGTCCAAAAGGAAACTTTGGACAAACACCTGTGGACAAAGCACATTCTTTCCTTGTAGCATGAGGCTTTAGCACATTATTTCCCTGTGAGCCAAATCGAATATCTGCTATAGGACTTGGACTATTCACATTATCACACTGTTTGATTAATAGCATTAAACTGTAGAGACATTTTTGCGATGTGCCTCTCTGCACAGTCTGTGCAGTGGCTTGGAAGCAAGTCGTCAGCCGGTAAAGGTTCATGTGCATAACCTCTCAATTCAAGAGCACTGATTTCTGAATTAGGCCTATAAAACATGATTAATTAAAAGAAAAGCTTCTGAACTGTGGGGTGAAATTT
This sequence comes from Ectobius pallidus, assembly GCA_964059195.1. NCBI lineage: Eukaryota > Metazoa > Arthropoda > Insecta > Blattodea > Ectobiidae > Ectobius > Ectobius pallidus. The sequence continues at coordinate 167,039,543 of CAXKWD010000003.1, forward strand.
GTTTTATTGCTTAAAAGAGAAAGAAGGGTTGCCACCCCCTCAAACAGGTCATCCTGTGAGCTGGGAACAGTACCGTTACTTCCAGTACAACATATTATGGTTGAGTTAGAAACAAAACCCTTAAAAATGAAATTTGGAATAGCGTACAGTAGTTGAAAATAAAGCTGTAAAAAGAAAATAGTGATAACATGAACCAAATCTTATGATCACAGAATACAGAATTTTTTCAATGTATGATTATTAATTTGTATGGGACTGCATAAAAGTGATAACATTACCCGACTGATAACATTATCCACGATTATATTAGGCGGTGTTCTCTGTACATCAGTTTGCTCATGCTGTAGTTTCCCCTGCAACTTCAATGACTCAAAGCTAGAGGTACTTAATAAATCTGTCATGTTGGTCGTGATTTCCACTGTTCAATGTTGGTTGGTTGGTTGGTTGCTTGCTAATGCCCAGCTTGTTGGAGCTCTTCCATTAGCTGTCTTGCTTCCCAGTATCATGTAGATAAGTCTGAGCTGTGTAATGCTCTACATTGTAGTAGGTGCTCGCTGTCCATAACAGATTCTTGTTGTTCGCAAAGAACACATTTTGGAGAGTTGTAGATATTGAGTTTGTGTAGGTGAGCTGTCAAATAGTCTTGTCTTGTATACAGTCTGATGAGTGCTACTGCATTCATTCTGGGGCTGTCTGGTACCAGGTTTGTCTGTGTGACTAGAGGTTTCCATTTTTTATTTTCACTTTCTTTATGTTCTGTTTGATGGATTTATTAATGAGTATCTTTGCGGAATGGAATGGCATTGTTTGCTTTCTAGACTGTTGGATCTTAGTGCCTTTCTTCGTTAGGAAATCTGCTTGTTCGTTTCCTTGTATGTCGCAGTGTGAGGGGATCCATTGTAGTACTATTTTCTTCTGCAAGTTCTGTAGGTGTTTGATAGAATCTTGAATTTCAGATACACGTATTTATTGATGCTGCTTAGACATTGCCAACTTGTAGATAAATCCTAATCATGGCCTCTAGATTATAGAAATGCATTTTTATTAGGTCATTTTATGCAATTTTATATTTTTATGGCATTTAATTCAAATTTATGTCATTATTTTGTCATTTTCATGTCATTTGCTTCCATTTTTAGTCATTTTCATGTATTTACATTGAGTGTATTAACTTTTTTTTCGTCGCTAGCGGTGCTGTCTTTGAAGTGTTGTTTGTTTAATGCAAGAAGGAAAAATTTGGCGTTAAGTGTTGTCATGTCTAGTCGGAAATGAGAATCAAAGAAACGCAAAAATTTTGTATTATATTACTGTTGTTATTAGATTGACTTGGCACCAGAGTCTGTCACCTGCTTGGATTTGAGAGGTCAAACTACTGTTTACCCTCAATAAAACAACAATATAGTCCAGCAGACCACAAAAGGAAATGCCAAATTTTGACTCACCTGTGCCTCAGTGCCAGTATAAATTTCCGTGAGAAAAGAACATTCACAGCATTACAGTTTTTACAATTATGTACAAACTAGTCTATAGCTTTGTGTGTACAATAATAATTTTTTATAAATAAAATATCAGTTTTTAGGTCATTTTTTATAATTATTAAGTCATTTTCTTTAAAATTTTGGGCCATTTTATAGGTCATTTTACAAACAATTTTAGGGCATCAGAATCTGGGCCCTGATCATAACATTGTACAATCGATTAAATCAATGATATTAATCAATGGTAGGCCCTGTCCAGCAAGAGATGTAGTTCCAGAGTTTAATTTAATGTTATTTCAAGAATATAATGAACATGGCCCGGATTCTGGACCTAAAATTGTTTGAAAAATTACCTAGGTTTTAAAGAAAATTACTTAATAATCATAAATAATGACCTAAAAACAGACATTTTCTTTATAAAAATTATTATTCTACACACAAAGTTATAGACTAATTTGTACATAACTAGGAGGTGCCCGTGGCTTCGCCCACGATAATTCATTTAAAAATTAAGAGTATAATAATTATTAAAGCATTATATTTATTAACACTTGCATGCGAATCATTCATAAACTAAGCCATTAATAATATTAATGAAACAGCTAAAATTCCGGCTTCAGAGTACATTCTAAGATTAGAAAGCTCCCCCTGGGAAAACTATATCAGAATCGATTATGCAGTTCCAAAGGAACCTGTGAACACATAATACGTATTGTTTCTCAACTGTTTATTGACATGAATATGATGTGAATTTTATTTGATCAATTCAGTGTAATTTTCAGAAATTATATAATGTTTCAAGGGAAGGAATGGTTTGTTTGGATTATTATTATCAGCGATATTTCAAGAGTTAAACCATCAATATTTTATTGCTGGTGCCCCCGGCTTCGCCCGCCATTATTCATTGACTCCAGGATGTTTAAGAAATTTACACTGGTAGATTATTAAAAATGTTTGTGGTTCAGAGCTATGAAAATTGTAAGTAAAAATAAAATTAGAATATTTGTTCATTGTGTTCATTTCACTTAGGCCTTATATAATAAAGAAACGGTTTTCCTAATTTTGTAGTCGTCATGAAAGTTTACACTGCGAGAGATGAACATCGACAAGTATACCCGATGTCTCACGAAGCGGGCGAGCGAGCAAGCACACTATTTAGGGCCGTTGAATTGTATAAGAGTAGATTTTAAAACTGTAAATGCAGAAAGGATGTTATAGGTCTAAAAACTTTGTTCTTTTTCTTTGAAAAGAAAGGTAAGAAAATTTTATTGTTTTCAAAGTAGAACCTACAAAAATGTTGCATTATAATAACCTAGTCATTTATTTAAATATTACCTTCTTCTTCTTCTACCGTCAAGGATTAGGCTAAAGCCTGTTCCGGCCTCACATCTTTCCATCTCTTTCTGGGTCTTCCTGTAGATCGATATCCTCTTGGTCTATAATTCAGTATTTGTTTGGGAATTCTGTCAGGTTGCATTCGTTGTATATGTTGTATCCAGTTTTCTCTACATTCTAATATTCTTTCTACTACTGAATCTACTCCCAGTTCTTTTCTTATATCTGTATTTCTTAAATGGTCCTCTCTTGTACATCCCTTAACCGATCTCAGAAAACGCATCTCAGCAGCTTGTATTTTGCTGAAATCTGCCTTTTGCAAAGTCCATGCCTCGCTGCCATATAATAATACAGGAAGCGCCATGACGGAATAAAACTTTAGTTGCGTTCCTTTTGTCGTTTTTCCTTTTAATGTTCTTTGGATTGTTCCGCATATTGTCTGGTATTTTATGCACTTATTGTTTATATCTTGATCTATTTCATAAGTAACATCGCAACCTAAATAGTTAAAATGTGACACTTGCTCAATTGTCCTATTATCTACAGATATTTTTGTTCTGATTGGAAATTTCCCGTGGAATGCCATGACCAATGTTTTCTTTTCCGAAATTTTCATATTGTACAGTTTACTGACTTTATTTAATTCATGTATTGCTTTCTGTATTAAAAATTAAAACAGCGTCATCCGCATACAGTAATATTACCTGTATGAAAAAACCTTGTAAACCCTATCTTATTCAGAATTGCACTAAATCACTGTCAGCATACGGAGATTATCGAAGATAAATGCCCTCTGATTATCTGAAAGGATACATTTAGACTATACATGGAGAAGCTCCTCTCCAGATCAGACTAAACAATACGTGCATGCTTGAAATATGGTAAAAAGTAGTAGTAGTAGTAGTAGTAAAGAAAGAAAGAAAGAAAAAAAAAAAGAAAGAAAAAAAAACACACACACACCTTTCTGCTAACTGTAACTGCCAGTGTTCTTTCCTCACAGAAATTTATACTGGCACTGAGGCACTGGTAAGTCAAACGGCATTTCCTTTTGCGGTCTGCTGGATTATATTACTGTTTATTGAGGGTAAACAGTAGTTTTCACTCTCTGGTGCAAAGTCATCTAATAACAATAAAGTAATAAAGTCGACGTTTCTTTGATTCTAGTTTCCGATTGCCACATGACAACACTTAACACTGAGTGTGCCCTTCTTGCATTAAACGAACAACACAAGACCCCTGGGGACGGCAAAAAAAGTTAATACACTTAAAGTAAATGCATGAAAATGTCTAAATAAGGAAGCAAATGACAAAATAATGACTTAAAATCAAAATAAATGCCCTAAAAATTTAAAATGACAAAAAATGATCTAATAAAAATGCATTTCTATAATCTAGAGGCCATGATTAGGATTTATCTACAAGTTGGCAATGCCTATGCAGCATCAATAAAAAGATGACAAGTTATTAGAATCTGACCCCTGATAATGAAATATGGGTTCAGTAAATTTCAGTGACATTAAACTCACAAGCGAAATACACTAAGACGTACAAAAGATTATGTGTAAAATACAAAATAAAGGGTACAATGTACTGATCTATTTGCATACACTTCGACTGCAAAACAGCAATCTACATTCCTGGACCTAGTTTAAAATTGACTAAGGGGGATGAAATAGAAAGATCTTGAAACATTGATGTAATCATAGTGTGAACTCATATCTATAAAGGAACTTGAAAGCTCATATCTATAAAGGAACTTGAAAATTCAATTCCATCAGGTTGATTCAACTGATCCCATGACCCGTCAAGATCTGCTGGTGATGAGAACTCATCGGCGATTAATAGGCAGTCCTGATGTGCTCAAGTAGAGGCTACCAACAAATTTGCTTCTCTATAGGGGTATATGGACTGAAAAATGAATATGCTAGTGGGTTATTTGCAATCTTCAAACTGGCCCCATATCCAGTGGTTTCAGTTTTGCAGCCAAAGTATGTGCCATTCAACTATACAGTGTATTAGTTTGAAGAAAATCCTGTTATATTTTCATAATGTTCCAGGGGTACATTCTTTATCAGGCTAGCTTAGAGTGAATACTATTCATATTTTGTATTATTTAATAGCTAAATTTTCTATGGCATTATGATGAGAAATGGCCTATTTAGTCATAAGTACCAAATTATTGGTTCTTTGGTGTTTTAAAAATGATTTTCTTTCTTTTGCAGCTGCATATTATTGAGGTTGGCCAACCACCAGCAGGCAATCAGCCTTTTCCTAAAAAAGCAGTTGATGTTTTCTTTCCACCAGAGGCACAGAATGATTTTCCTGTAGCAATGCAGGTTAGTGATTAATTCTAAAATATGTTGATTTTTTGTGAGATCGTATTTGGTAAAGATGAAATGGAGAGAACAGTTTCTGTAAGAGGCAAAATTTGGGTTTAAATACAATTTAGGGGCTTAATTTAAGATGGGTTTCTGAACAAAAAAGCAGTTAAAATTCTTCTGACACCACAAAATTCCTAGTGACACAGATACCTTCTTTTTTAGGCTTATTAAAAATTAAAAATAACTTGTTTTTGTTTTCTGAGTTTTTGTTTGTTTAATGTTGGAAACAGAAATTTGTTAATACATAGTCTTAACGATTCTAAAATGAAAGGATGAAGTATTGATAGAGGTATTTTAATTTGCATTTAATATGATGTTCTTACATGAACAGTATTGAATAGACTTAGCAGCAATCAGTTTTAAAATGACTATCAAAAAGTAATGTGTCCAAGAATAAAAAATTGGATCATGAATAAAAATAATACATACATTAGATACGTTTCAGTCCGCTCTTCCGGACCTTCCTCAGGTAGACTGATTGGAAATTGTAGCCGCCGGTGTGAAGACATCTCGATACGCTGCCTGACAAGAATCGATCATGACCCCTGTATATCTCCCGTGCTTATCGATCCATTCTCTTGGAAGACTATAATCTCTGCTCTCCAAATGACTTGTAGGGACCGGGGGGAACTTAACCACATGGTTTTTACCAAACATCCTCTTAATAAGCTCCAACCATTCTTCAGCTAAATCCCCATCATAATTATTTAAAGAAGCCTCTCCTTTGCTTATTATCCTGCATGCTTCATACACCTTCCTTTTTATCTTCTCATGTTCCACTTTCAATAATTTCACTTCTCCAATATAGTGTCCATCCGATATCATATGCTGACTTAACCCAGTTGCCAGTTTACCATTTTTAATGTCCCTTTCATGCTCCTTAGTCCGTGTTTTGATATCACGACCTGTTTCTCCCACATATTCCCTTCCACAGTTCCTACATGACACTTGGTACACTCCTGTAATTCCATGACGTCACTTTCTTTTCCTATTCGTTTATATTGTGAAAATATCTCCCCAACCGATTTTCCAGCTCTGTACGCAGGTACCAGCCCATGTTTCTGGAACACTTTCCCTAATCTCTCACTCACACCTGGTTGGTAAGGTAGTCAACTAATAATCATTTAGTCAGATACGTATTCGATTGGGCCTGCGGAGTGGAAGAAAGCTGCTGTGACCATAACATCCTACAATTCCGAATAACAAACTCACAGAATAAACATCATGAGATGACGTATCTTGGAGTGCGCTATGTAACCAAACCAGAAGACTTCGTGATGTTTGACACCAAACTGGCCCAGGAGTTTACCTCAATATTTATTGGTGGCAACGAAATTGAACTCGAAAATCTCAACGTTGAATTGCAAAATAAAGCAAACGAATACAATGCAGAAGAACTTGTACACAACTGTTTCTCCTGTATAATAGCAGCATGTAACACATCCTTCAGAATTTCCAGAGGGAGAAAATGCAAAGGAAAAACTGTTCCATGGTGGACAACGGAATTACACATATTAAGGAAGAAAGTATAAGGCTATGACCTAGCCGACGATGGGAGGGAACTAACCTCTTGAAACATGCCATAGTAATGGTAAGTGTTTTAACCCAGATAATGCTGACGTCCTTCCAGAAGGATGCGGACAGCAGTAGGTAACATACAAGTAAGAATCTGTCATACTGGCATGTTGTCATGGTAGCTCAATGGTAGAGCATCAGCGCGTTAAGCTGAAGATCAGTGTTCAAATCCCGGTTATGACATAAAATTTTTCAAGCTGATTCTTACTTGTATTAATATCCCAGACATGGATTTAATGTCTATTTCCTTTCCCTCCACTTAATTAAGTAGGTAACATGTTTATTTTTCGAAAGTTCTTCAATTACTCGCCCGAATGCAGCATCATATTTCGTAACTAGAAACTGCACGCTTTAATTTTTATGTTATTTTAGTCTTCGTTGTTGAGAGGTTAGTAGTGATATTTAGCTGTGAAGTTACGTTTCTAACAAAATGGAATATGTTGAAGACCTTCGGATAGATGGGTCTGTGTTCTATGTTTCTTCTTATTCTTTTGTTGCAAATTGTTATTCATTTATTGCCTTAAATATCTTCTTTACCATAGTGATTCACCAAACAAACATTACTAACAATATAATAGGCCCCACAGCCGACTTTCGTAACGCTTCCTTCCAGAAGGACGTCAGCGTAATGGGAGCCTAAAAATTTGTTTGTGAAATTCTTTTGAAGAATAAAACCTGGTGTTTCATTATTGTAAAAAAAATATCTGTAAGTGAATATTAATGGGAAGATGACGTAAATATATCTTTCTTTGTGTCAAACTAACAGTCCCATGAGTTTTTTTCGATGATGACGTGGGAAATTTGCTGGTGACATATACAAATCAGTACGCCGCAAAAAGAAATAGGCTTGGAGACCGTTCTAAAGAAGAGATGAAGTGTTTCATAGCTTTTATTGAGTGGTTATGTCGACCTGCCACAGAAAGATAACTTATATATTGGGAAAAGTCACCAAATGCCCATAACATATTGATTTCCGAAACTATTGCAAGGGATCGATTCCGATTTATAATGTGGAACTACCTTTAGGTGATCGATTTGCTAAAGTACGGCCACTAATAGATAGAATAAATGAGAAATGTGTAGAGTACAGTTCACATATTCAAAACCACTCCGTAGATGAGAGCATGGTACCTTACTTTGATGAACATAGACCTAGTGCAAAACAATTCATCCATGGAAAGCCAATTAGGTATGGCTATGAGTTCTGGTGTGGTGGACCTAGTTGTGGGTACCTAAGCTGGTTCGGGCCATATCAAGAAGCTGGTACATTACTGATAAATATGCTGAAAAAAGACTTTGATATGCTGACTTATATTCACAAGCTGGAACAATTGCCCTATAGAGTGTATTTTGGCAATTTCTTTACCTCGATACCTTTACTCAGGGATCTGCATAAGAGAGGAATTGAAGCCACTGGGGCAATGAGAGCCAATAGAATTGGGAAAGTGTGCGATATGACCAACAGTGATGAAGAAAACACCACGGGGTACATACGACTTCAGGTCTGATGACACAAGCAACGTCCTCGTTACTAGATGGAATGATGATAGTGTGGTGAATGTGGCTACTAACTTTGATCAAGTTTTACCAACTCGCCGGGTATCTCGCTACTCACAAAAGCAAAAAAGCGAATTAGTGTCGATCAACCACAGTCATCCACAACTATAATACACACATGGGAGGCTTTGACAGAGCTGACCAAAACATTTCTTTGCACCTTGTATCAATCAGAGGCAAGAAAGGGGTTTTCCCTAACATTGCACTGTTGCTGAACAAAATGTGTGGCAACTTGACCGGCAAGATGGTGGTAAATTAGATGATCTATACTTTCACCGAAGACTAGTCACTAATATTTTGGAGTAAAATAGAAGAGTGGTTTCAAGAGGACGGCCATTGGGTTCATCAAAGGCTCATCCTCGGTTAGAAAAATTGGAGCATTATGTTGCCGACCTACAATCAGACCAAAATTAACACAGTGTTCTTGTATACCCATTGTTCGAACCATGTACACTACTCTCCGATGAGCTTCGTTTTCCTTTTTCCATTTTTCAGGATCAGCAGATTTTGCACAAATAAAGCAGTTAGTCTTGAAATCAAAATCTTGCTTTGATGACCTCAAATCCACCGTTTCATCTGGTTGAGATGATGTTGATGCAGCCAGTCTCTTTGCATCAGCAGCAATACTTTGGGGTCTGGTGTAGAATTTGCGGCATGCCTTGTGAATTAAGAGCAATTTTATACCCCCTTACCTGGGTGTACTTTTCGTCTCCCCTTTCACTGTTACTCTTGAAACCTTATCACTGGATTCGACAACGTCTTCATCGCACACGAAACATTTCGTAGCCATTACGAACAATGATCACACTGGCGAGCTAATTACAAAGCAACGCGAATCGAAAAATAAGTTATACAACTTAACTTGGCTCACACTGAAAAAGAACTGACTCGAAGGAAGAGACCCCAACAAAGGGAATGCCCCCTCTCAGAAGTGAAGAAATCCTGCAATTGTTCGAATTTTCACAATTATTTTCCTTTCGATTAATTTAAATGAAATAAAAACGAACTATTGCATAAAGCAAAGAATGTTATAAACATTTTTGAACAAAGCATTTATCTTTTAACCCAATTAAATTATTGATTTCAAATATATATTTTTAATATTTGAAATTAATAAGCTAATTGTTCAAATAAATAGTATTTTTATCCTTAACCTCAGTATACTGATTAGTGTGATTACTTATACTCTTCATAATTATATATATAATTAAGAAATTTCTTCTACATAATTGTGACCTTTATTTGACAATATTTTATATTTGTGTCTATCTTATAAAAGCTGATTTTGAGTGGATCCAGATAAGTTAAGTTTTATGTTACGGGTTGGCGGAACTTTATTAAAATATATAATATGTATATATATCTGCAGTGGCGCCAACTTTTGAACAAAATTGGGTGGGCTCAAAGATTTTCAAATTTTTACACTCTCGCCCCTTTGAATCATGAAAAGGACTTATATGATAATTCGGTTAAATATCGAATTCTGTAAGAAACGATGTCTTTGTTTGTAATAAGTAGTAGCGACTAATGTAATTCAACTGCCAGAAAAATAATTGTGTAACATAGTTTACAGAAATCCTTTAAAATTAATAATGTTATATTATAAACTTTGTTGTTTTAGGTACCTACTAAAATAAAATAATCTTCTTTGTCTTTCCTTAGACTAGGAGCCTATTGCCCCCAATCACACCATCTTTTTCGTGGTTTATTTTCCCTTGATGACCTTTTTAATTCATTCATTCTACAGGTTCCATCCACTCTTTCTTTTTAACCAGTCGCCAATGTCCACACCTTTTCTTATATCACAATTTTTTGCCTCCTCTATTAATGGCCTTTTCTCACAAGCATAGTCTAAATTCTAAATCTAGCTTTTCTGCGCTCTCCTTAAGCGGTGGCTGTGGAAACTGCACTGACAGACGTAAAAATGTAATGAATTGTGGAACGATTTTAAATTAGCGTGAGGGATTTAGAACAAGAGAAGATTGTATTTTTTTTTTTTTTTTTTTTTCAGACTACAAAAATCTCTATTTATTTAAAATTTATATTATCCTGCCAGGAATGTAATCCTGTACATATATTTTAACATTGACGATTCTACTACAACATACACTTACAACATTTTTTTTTGTGAACATATCAAAAGAAAAACACTTCATCCAGGGCTGAAGACGAAGGAAAGGTTCCCATGACACTAGAGGCATTCCCCCTTTGTATGGCAATGCTGATACGTTGCCTCAAATATTCGCCAGCCCTAGGATCCCCTGTTGCAACAGCAAGTCTTCTGCCTATCTCTGAAGTTAACTTCTTGGCTTCTGCACACCATGTACCAAGTGTCTCGACAGCGAAAACAACAAAATGGTACTGGTCAACTATGTGACAGTATTTTTTCAATTTCAGAGATACAGCAGAAATCGCAGCAGAGCCTGGATTTTTGCAGGTGCCCGGTAAATGTGATGAAGCTAAAGTATCGACACAGGTAGCATCCCATAAAAGTGATTTACCCCTGACCCAAGGGATCAAGGTCAATCCGTCGGGTCTCTTACCATCGGATCGACTAATGCCAACTGGTTCCAAGATAGTCGGGACACCAGCAGAGACTAAGGCTCTTTTAATTAGATCATTGATCATGGAATGCCTGGAAAATCTTCCTGTGTTCTTCGGACAGCTTAACCCATGATGGCCGTAAGGGTCAACTCGGGCACCGCACTGGCATAGGTGTGGATGACATAATTTACTACCAAGCCGCAAGCCTACAGCGATCCTGAAAGTCACATCATCCATTAGAGTACCTAAGTTAGATGAAGGTAAAGCTCTCAGCCAGGAGCCAGCTTCGTTTTCACAAATGGCAAGAAAACGTGCTTGGTCAAGATCCGAAGGAGAAGAAGTAACGAGAAGTCCGTGTATACGCATGGTGTTTATATGATCCCACTCTTTCTGAACCTCAGGATGGGCTGGAAAATCCTGTTCAGGGTTTAAAAGTCCCCAACTTGCAAGAGCCTCCGACAAATGGCAGATCTCAACTTCATCACCGTGATTTAAAAGAACAGATTTGACAAAATCAGAAACGCCATGAGCCGAAGCCAAGAAAGCAGGAAGACAAATATCGTTAATCTTGCGTACACCAACTCCACCAAACCTAATAGGTAAACTCGCCAGTAACCAGCTTTTGTCATCAAGAGTCAGATTAAGTATGGATTGTTCACAATAGTCAGATTTTTCGATTTACAGCGATTCAACAAATAATACACACAATTTTTAGTAATAGCAACAAATAATTATGATAATAATACCGGCAAATTATTGGGTGGGCTTGAGCCCCACGGGCCCATATAAGTTGGCGCCACTGTATATCTGTATCTGTTGAATTGGGAAATAACAATTGTGCAATTTTCTTGAGAAATCACAAAATTGACCCCAGAATTTCAAATTACCGTAACTTTTGTCTTGTTGAAGATACATTAAATATCTATATACGTATTTAAAGACAATTTAATGCTCTACAACTCTTTTCCTGACAACTTCGCTGTAAACCGAAAGGCTGGGGAGTTAGAGGGACAAATTTTACAAAAATCATGAGGTAAATTTAAATTTTCGGAAAATCGGCGATATTCAAGAGCTTGTATCTCGAAAACAGTTTTAGATAAGACAACAATGCATATAAACAAATTTGTAGGGAATTTCATCAGCTTTAATTTAGTATATAAATAGATTTTTACTATGACTCACCTTTTTCATGTTATAAGCAAAAAACAAAAAAAAGTGCCTTTTCCACCCCCTTCCACCCCTGAAGCGGAAGGGCTAGGGGTGGGGACTTTTAGTATGTTTACCTCCTAACTACCCCCAACACATTCCTGAAGAAAAAAATTCTCCCCCTTCCATATCCTCTACACGCCCCTTTTCGGCATTCATTGACTGGACTATAACAGATTAGGTATTTATACATCTTGTTCTACTTTAAAAATTTAGCAATGTGGTCCCCTTCTGCTGGAGTATTAATCACTAAGCCTACTACCATGGAACATTTAATATGTTAGTTTTATGACATATTTAATTTTACTAGCAACAATAAATAATTATATTATTTTGACAATTTTACTTTCTCGCATATACGTAGTATAGAGAAAGTATTGTGATCGTGACAAAAAATCAAAGTCGAGATAACACCGGGAGAGCATGTTTCATGAAGCCTAGAAACCGAAAAAAGTATTTTTAGAATGAAGTCTGTCTGTCCGTCTGTCTGTCTGTCTGTCTGTCCGTCCATCTGTGGACAAGCACAGCGGGTAAACGGTTCATTGTATTTACTTCATTTTTTTAACTAAGCACTTTTTCGAAATTTTGTCGAACCGCCCAGAAATTTAGTTTTATAACGAGAGGAATCTTCCCCAGAATTTGGAAAGAGTCAAAAATTATTCCAATCATAAAACCAGGTAAGGAAGACAGTGCGGATCCATCTAAATTTCGTCCGATTAGTTTACTCAACGTGGGTGGAAAAGTTCTAGAAAAGCTACTCATCACGAGAATTATGCACCACATAAACATAAATAACCTGCTGAATAAAAATCAATTTGGCTTTCTACCTCAAACGAGTACTACTGACGCAGCGGTCGAAGTAAAGAACTTCGCGGAGGCGGGACTAAAAAAGGGCAACGTCCTAATAATGGTAAGCCTTGATGTGAAAGGTGCCTTCGACGCCGCATGGTGGCCTGGAATCCTTAAGAACCTCAAGGACATGAGATGCCCTAGGAATCTCTATAATCTATCCCGAGACTACTTCAACCAAAGACACGCAGCGATGTCCACAAATACCGCTGTAGTCCAGAGAAAGGTAACTAAGGGATGTCCACAAGGATCATGTTGTGGACCAGGATATTGGAATATCCTTTACAATTCACTGCTGAATGTAGAATACACCGCTCACACGAAAACAATAGCATTTGCCGATGATCTCTTGCTAATTGTACAAGGAGAATCAATCCGAGAAGCCGAAAATTTCACCAATATAGAACTACATAAAATAACAAACTGGGCAGAAAATAACAAAATCAGCTTTAACGAACAGAAAACTAAAGTTATGCTACTGACTCGAAGAAAACGAAGAGAAGACAAAGAAATAAGAATTTACCTTTATAACTCAAAACTTGAACAAGTTAATTCCTTAAAGTACCTAGGCATCATATTCGACTACAAATTAACATTTAGAGAGCATATTGATTATATAACTGAAAAATGTAGAAGACTGATATTTTCCTTGTCCAAATCAGCAAGAATTAACTGGGGACTGAAAAGTGGGGTGTTAGAAATAATATATAAAGGTGCGATTCTACCACTCTTACAGTATGCTGCTCCAGTGTGGTACAAAGCCTTGGATAAGATGGCCAATAGGAACAAACTGCTTAGAGTCCAAAGATTAATCAATGTAAGGATAGCGAAAGCCTTCCGCACGGTATCAAACGAAGCGCTTTGTGTAATTACGGGCCTAAGCCCTGTCACACTTAGAATAGAGGAAGCTGCTCAACACTACGAAGTCATGAATGGAATAGGAGAAGAGAGGTATAACTTATATCATGATCAAGAACCAAAAGACTGGCCTCACCCTTCTGACGCGCTAAGGATCTGTGAGGAAGAGGCAGAAGAACCGAAGCTGGAAATATTCACAGACGGCAGCAAAAGCGCGGACGGAGTGGGTTCTGGCGTAGCAATCTTCTTTGGCAACGATGTGAAGTTCCAAGGCAAATACAGACTAGACAAAGTATGCTCAAATAATCAGGCGGAGCAAATGGCAATACTCAAAGCCCTAGAACATATACAAGACAACGCATATGGAAACCAGACAGCAGTAATACACACAGACAGCCAGATATCCCTAGACTCCATTAAAAACCCAAGGAACCACAAAACACTTATAGAAAATATCCGTAAGCAAGCAAGATTACTGGAAAATAAAAACTGGAAAATTCACTTCAGATGGATAAAGGCACACGTAGGTCACCATGGCAACGAACTTGCAGACCATTTGGCAAAGCAAGCTGCAAGGGACATGAACTTAGAGGTATGTTATAACAAAATTCCAAAAAATGACATTTTGACAAAACTGCGAGAAAAGTCCTTATCCAGATGGGAGGAAGACTGGAGCAAAACAACAAAAGGAGAAGTAACAAAGTCATTCTTTCCTACGGTTAGAAGCAGACTAAAAGTGAAATTGAACTTGACCCCAAACCTGACAACATTTTTAACAGGACACGGCAGAATAAGAAGTTATTTCCAAAGATTCAAAATTATGGAAAGTGCCGAGTGCGTGTGTGGGCTAGGTGACCAAACAGTGGACCACTTGATATTTGAGTGTACAAAACTAAAATCTCAGCGAGAAGCTTTTAAAACAAGTGTAACAAGAAGTGGGCTGGCATGGCCAATAAGCAAAGATGGAATTTTCAGAACACACAAAAGAAGCTTTTTAGGATTTGTGAATAAATTAAATATGCAAGAACTAAGCGAAACCGTTTAGGGAAGTGTTAATATAAATATAAGAGTAAATAGTAGAAGTAACATAAAATATGTAACAATTAAGGCATTATAAAGTAGTATATTACGAAGTGCTAATCAAAGAGAATGATAAAATAGTAAGATAGTATTAGTTAACGTAAAATCACAACAATAAATAAAATGTACAGTTTAGAGTAGTAATAAGTAATGCAATAGGATATTACCTGAATTGTAAATAGTAAATTCTAAGTGATTATTTAAAAATAATAATAATAATAATAATTCGAGTAGTAATAAGTAATGTACTAGGATATAAGTTGAATTGTAATTTTTAATGGTTAAAATAGTAATAGACTACTAATTAACGTAAAAATAATAATAATTACAATGAACAGTTTAGAGTAGTAATAAGTGGTATAATAGGGTATAAGTTGAAATGTAAATAGTAAATTGTAATCTATTGATAGGAAAACAAGTGTAAATAATGTAAACAGTGCATGTAGTATTACGACTGTAATGAGACATGCTGCCAATAAATCTGTTAAAAAAAAAAAAAAAAAAAAAAAAAAAAAAAAAAAAACTGAAATATTAAGGGGACTTTTCATGAAAACTTTTTAAAAAAATTTGATTTGTGAAAAAATGGCTCTAACGATTTTAATAAAAATTTAAAATTGGAAACTCTTGTCTATGACTAACAAAATGGCTATATCCGTATTTCTGCAAAAATGACTTAAGGGGTACTTTACTTGTATCCATTTTCAATTTTTCTAGATTATATCCATTACAGTAGGAGATACATGAAAACCTACCACAGTAAAGTTGTAGAAAAATTTAAAATGAAGATTTTTTGTTTAAAACATTTCTTTGTACATGTAATAGATATCAAGATAAAAACGAAATAAGGACAACTTAAATGCGAATTTCAGAACATACAAGTCAATTAAAATATGTATGACATTTTGTTGCCCCTAGTAACAAGAAAACTATAGACCTAATGTACTTATTGTTGTGGAATGCAATCAGTTTAGCTCAGTCGCAAAACCAATTACAGCGAGGTGGTAGGCCTATGGGCTAACAGGAAAGAGGTCCTGAGTTCAAATCAAACCTCGTGGCCGCCCAAATTGACTTGGGTTTTTCATGGTTTCCTCGTTCGCAAAGGCGAACGCCGGGTTTGTAGGACTTGCTTATTTTCCATAACTCATCGCCGCTATGTCACTGGATATTAAAATCGTTTAAACTGAATACCGCATAAGAAGACATCACTAAACAATAGAAACATGACGCGAATGAGTTGTTAATATAGACCAGCGTTTCTCAACCTATGGTCCGCAGACATAATTAATTAAAAAATATCACAAAGCAAGTGGGAAGTAAAGAAGTAGAAATTTTTCACATAAAATGGACACTAGATTTCAAAGTTTTTAAAATCTTCGAAAATACAGGTCATATTGCAAGTTTCCTTACTTTTGCAGTTACGGACCACAGTTTCAAACCCCTGATGCACTGACCTATATGGTTCCCTCTTTCATTCAAAACCCTAAAAAATAAGACTTTGTCGGAATTTTGTTATTAGAGGCGCCATGCAGTTTTCAACAACCTATCTTTGTGAGAAGGGATTTTCATCGCTCGTTTAACTAAAAACATAATACAGAAACCGACTGCTGATCTTCGACTAAATTTGACTAATATTGAGCCAAATATCCAGGAACTCTGCAAGAGGCGACAAGCTCAACAGTCTCATTAAAAGTAATAACATAATTCCTAATTATATTATCAAAATGGTAATACATATTAAAGTCTGTTCAAAATATAATTTTACTGTCAATAGTTTCATTCCAATTCAATAACTGTGTTTCCGTCGGATTAAAAAAAAATTTCGTTAAAACGACCTATAATTTAATACCCCAAATATTAAGAATATAGGAATACATATAGCCTACTTTTAGCAATGGGATGTAAAATTAGGGGTCCATAAAGTTTAGACATTTTAGAGGTCCTCGGGTTCAAAACGGTTAAGAAATGCTTATATAGACTAATGGTTCACGCAAACATATTAAACACGTGATATGACCTACATGCAGTTAAAGCGTGCAATATAACCTAAGTAGTAGTAGTAGTAGTAGTAGTAGTAGTAGTAGTAGTAGTAGTAGTAGTAGTAGTAGTAGTAGTAGTAGTAGTAGTAGTGGCGAAATTAAAATATAAGTCGCCCCTTAAGCTCCCCCATTCGATATTCACATTTGCACGGACTGTGTGATGTATTTTGTTTCTGAGCGAAGCAGAGTGACCAACTGCCCTTGTATATTGTCGCAAGTGTCTTGTATCCACCTCTTCACATAGCTAAATAATGCATAACACTAATCACATAGTTAAGTGCGCGAAGCGGAGTGGGCAGCCGTAGCGAAGCGCCCTTGCATTTTCGAATAATGTACGATACACTGTTTGTAGGTTTCGAAAATGTGGCGCATTATATCTCCCGCAAGGTTTGTCAGCCTGCCACCTCTCTTCTAGCGGTAAGACGTCACACCTCCAACGTCCAGTCACGAGTTTCTTCATAATACTAGGACAGAAGAATTCGCTAGATCGTGGTATAAAAGAAACTTCATCGGTGAGGATAGGTTGGGTGGGACAGACTCATCCCAAGGTGCGACTTATATTTGAATTTTCCCGTAGTAGTAGTACTAATAATATGCAGTTTTACTGCCATTGATGATTATTATTATTATTATTATTATTATTATTATTATTATTATTATTTTATTATTATTATTATTTTATTTCACGGTAAAAGCATTGAACATAAAGATCGACCCTGATGCTTTCCGTTCTAGATACTTGTTAGTTTTATGAAAATGTAATACGTAAATTTAATTGTCTCTTTAATTTAATTTTTTCTGTGTTAGCCTTTAACACGTATATGCGAGAAAGTTTGTGCAACGTATTTTTGCACCATTTATTTATTGTGTTTTAACACTGTTATTTGACAGTGTTACTTTTTAACATTTTCTTTATTAAAAATAAAATACTTCTGGTCAGAACACAGTGATGAAATTTTATATGTTGATTACTATGCACTAGAAGAATATTTTGAGAAAATTTCAGATTTTTCTGTTCAGTCCCATTTGAGATATTTTAATTTGAAAATCAACAATTTTACAAAATCTCAACATTTGAAGACTCATAAAACCTAAAGGATTTATGTAAATGATCTCAAATTTTACTAGCATCTCGTGATCTACTATATCTTGGTGGGGGAAAAATATTAAACATGTGTTTTCGTTCCTTCTATGAAAATTCTTTTTATAAAGTCGTTAATTTTTTCTAATCGAAACTGGATTTTCTAATAAAGTTTTAGATTATTTCCTTAAGACCTAACAAATTTTTGGTCATAACATGAATTGCAGACTGTTTTTTGTAGATTAAGAGGGTTTTTATTTCAAGGTGATATCTTCATAAATAAAATAGTTATTTAACTTACTGCTAACCTTTGAAAATGCTAAAAATGGCAGATCCTTCTAAGCAAAATTACCACTAGTAACCAAAGCGTTAGTGATAAAAATGTGAAAAAAATTGTTTTGTACTCCCAGATACACATAGAAACAGAGAATATATACTTAAAAATAAAATAAAATAGGTCAGCAACATAATATTTTATTATTGGTTGATTTCATATGGATTGACCCAAAACAGGAAGTTCAAACAGGTTATACTTACTCAGCACATTACTCCACTTACTTACTAGTTTATTAGTGACAATTAATAGTCACTATTACATTTCTAGCAGAGAGGGAAAATTAAAAATACTGACATTTGTTAGCTGAGCAAGGGGCATGGCAAAATGAAGCTTTTTAGAGAAAGGGCTCTATCTAAGGAACTATTAGCCAGAATTTAAAAATTAATATATGAAATGAAAGAGAAAATAACTGTGAGTATGACGTTTTCCAAATATGAAAATTTTCAGAATTTTTTTGGATTCTTGGGTGTACCTTAAGAAATATGTGTTGTTTTGTTAAAGTGAAATTATTCACAGTTGACTTACAATATGTTTCACTTGTTGTTTTCAGGTTAGTGCAAAGTATGATGTGATATACCTTATCACAAAATATGGCTATATCCACCTGTATGACATTGAATCTGCTACTTGCATTTACATGAATCGCATCAGTGGTGACACAATCTTTGTAACAGCACCACATGAAGCATCTGGAGGAATAATTGGTGTTAATCGTAAAGGGCAAGTCCTATCAGTGAGTGTGGAAGAGGATAATATTATACCTTATATCAATAGTGTACTCCAGAATCCAGATTTAGCACTGAGAATGGCTGTCAGAAACAACTTAGCTGGAGCTGAGGATTTATTTGTCCGGAAATTTAATTTGCTTTTTCAAAATGGCCAGTATGCTGAGGCAGCAAAGGTGAGCATAAACATTATATTTAAGAGAGATTATATATTAATGTGTATTAAATGTTTGTGAACCATACAATATGAATAGAACTATTAAATATTTATCTGTGAATGATTAATAAAATCCATTTTAAAGTTTATTAAAAGATAGCTTACATATTGAAAATCAGCCTAGATAATTTTAGACATCAATTGGGATTTATGTTTTTCATAAATATTGTGCCATCGTGTAGGAATGTGTGAAAGAAAATTAATTTTTGTCCTGGTGATTATGAAATATTTCCTATTTCAGGTTGCAGCAAATGCACCAAAAGGCATTTTGAGAACTCCACAGACAATTCAGAGATTCCAGCAAGTTCCTACACCACAAGGACAGACGTCACCATTGCTTCAGTATTTTGGGATATTGCTGGACCAGGTAATTGTACGTACCCACACCACCTTATCCTTTCCTAAAGCCACATTCACACCTGTGCAACATTTCATGCACACAAGAGGCACGTGCATGTTGCATGGAGATGCAAGCCAGGGCATAGTACAGTGTGGTCCAATGCCTGATGTGAATCACAAGTGTATATAATGTCAGCCAAAGCAGAGAACTTCTCTGCGGGATGTACTGCTAATTAGAGGGGCAAGAGGAGGTGGTAGTGGAGGAGGTGAGGGCTGCCATCACAGATGGCTAGACGATTGCTTATTGGCTGCTGGCGCGTGATTGTTGCCACAGCACATAGCGAGATTCTCTATTAACATAATAAAAAATTTCTGGCATGTACTTCAGTGCTTATCGTTCCTTACGTGTAGTTTTATTTTAATATTTTTTATTTATTTCAAGTGCGTATAATTACGTGATATTCCTTTGATTAAAATATGCATGTGTATCAGACCAAAAGTTAGTAATATCTGGCATAAATAAAAAGGGGTAAGGAGAATGTTTTCATAACAGCTAGTGTAGTGTACTGTAATTTTAATAATAGCACGGCACAGTTCCGACTCATAATGTAACGGTCACATTCCTCGCATTCCTCACAGAGAAGTTCTCTGCTTTGGAATACAGTAGCTGGTGTAAGTGGCCACTTATTTCTTGCTACACTACCAAAACAACTGCAACACATCAGGAGCAAAGGATTCCACACCAGAGCCAATAGTCTCATTCAGCTGGCACAAGTCAGGCCTATATAAGCCGGACATGCAATATATACCGATATAGTAGAAGTATGTTGACTAGTAATAAGTATTAAATAGGCCCTTCAAGGATACAGGGACTAAATATGGCATACACCAAAGACAGGAAATCCCATATCATTTTAGTAACAATATTTGTGGAGTGTCCGTGGAAAACGATATAAGTGCCAAAAAAAATTGTTTGTTTTTTCGTGGTAATTGGTGTATGTGCCATTGTTAACAACCCATAAAGGATATAAAAAGCGTTGATTAGGTGCCATCTAATGAACGATTTTTACATCCTTTACTGGGTTGTTGACAATGGCAAATACACCAATTTCCATGAAAAAAAACCAAAAATTTTTTCCACGGATACTCCACATTTATTAACAACTTGAATTATTAACAGCCAATAATGAATCTTTAAATACAAATACAAATTGTACTAAAAATATTTATTATAGGCTTAATAAAAGCATGAACAAAGAGTAGCTCACAAATTTCATGACTTTAAATGACAAAAAATCAATTCAAGAGTTAGCTTTATTTAGTAATGAAAAGCTGCCATATCTAGAATAATATAATAATCCTTGGCAAATTTCTCGTTAGCTGCACTGTATGAAATTAATAGCAGGAAATCAAATATAACATGTGAAACTGGCTTTGAAAACTGCTCAAATGGGGTAATGCGTATAATAATTTTTACACGGCAATTACATGCGACTAAGCGCTTGAAAAGAAACAACCTGTTACAGGAAAAAGAAATATTTCTGTGTGGATTATGTGCTTAGCTAGGTGAGTCAAAGGTCAAGGCCTACATTCATAACACACACACAAGTTCATTGACCCCCTTCTGGATAGTGTCCAAAAGAACTTGAAAAGACTAGAATCTCTACATCTTTGCAAATTCTAAAACACATTTGTAAATGTAACTGTATACAATAACTGTAGCAAGATTGAGATCGGAAATATATACACTAAACTTCACTAAAAGGTATATTTACCCAGGATGATCATTTCAATGGGTCTTCCCACCATCATCAGCTGATTCCGACTGGTCCTCTAGCAGCGGGTGAATAAACTTGTCGATCAAAGTTCCTTGTATGCCAACTGAAGTGTCGAAGTTTAAGAGACTTTTTCGGTTCTTTTTAATGAATATTTTTTCCCAAACTATAAGTTCTGTTGGTTTTTCAACTTGTTTGAGTAGTTCAATTTCATTTTCGATTTCATGGCCTACTTCCCAGAATTGCATTGCCAAAGCGGATTTTTCAGTTTGTTTGTTCATGATGTTCCTAAAATGTTCTTTTCTCCTTGTATACAATAAGTTGAACTACCAACAACAAGAATCACAATAAATAATATAAAATAAATAGTTTAATTAGAACTTAAGAAATATAAAATCAGAAACTAGTTATACTTACCAACGTTTCAGACTCGATTCTGAAGCCCATTCATACAACAAACAATCATCTCCACATGCAGCAACAGACCATTGGCCCAGCTAGGAAGATCACAGAAGAACGGCCAGGAGTAGAATGAATCGGTGAAGAAGCAAGAGTAATAAAGACCCCCAATAGATTTTGTGAACATGCCAGTCTTCCCAGACAATTAATTACGTCACAGAAAGAGAAATTTCATTTTAGAACAGCATAGGATACATAATATTGATTTTTGTGACCAGAAAATATTACGAGTAATGTATAAACTTGCTTCAAACAAAGAAATAACAAGAATATTACATTGTGTGCACAACAAACATAGAATAAATGATTCAGAAATCCCCCCCCCTCCAAATAGCGAGCCCAGGTGAGCTCAAAATTTTGACATCGTTCTTGTTCATCGAATAGTGTTTGTTTTGAAGAAGTAGCAGCAAAAATATAAGTAGAAGACACCAAACCACAGTACAATAGTTTAGAAATAATTCATTATGGCCCAAGGATCTTTGTTCCACTTGGGGTCCATATTTTTCACACTCAGTCTACTAATACACACAGGAAGAACATTTTGAAGTCCTCTTGATATTATCTTCCAACCCTTGCTATTTCATACTGATGCTAGTAAAGTCCATTTTCTAGCAATCCACTTCAGATCGGCAACCAACTATAGTCGGACCCAGGAGGTCAAGACAAGATGAGGAATGCACCATCCTCATACAAGACGGGCGTTGCCTCTGAAGAGAATCCATGACATTGTTTGACAACCCACGGTGCGGGGTTTTTGTAAGTACTTAGTACTGAAAATACAAATCAGGCGCACAAGAAAAGATTCTGGGAGAACAAAACTACTGTATTTATCCAAATATAAGCCACCCCTGAATTTAAGCTGCACCTGCCTTTTTAGCAGTAAAGTAAAGGAAAAATAATTAAATTAACCTCAAAGTGAAAAAAATAAATTGCCTCATTTTCATAATATTAAAGTAACACATTTCTTAGCTCAAATAGAAATAGAAAAAGAAAGTATCAGCTGACTTAAGTTATGATATTCTAATTTTATTTAATATAGATTACTAGTGGAAAGAAAATAATAGGAATGTTAAATTCAATTTTATGGAGTAGATATATAATCAATAGTACAAAAAGGAAAATATTCAAAACCATACTACAGAGTATAGTCTTCTATGGAGCTGAAACATGGACATTAAATAAGAACAGGTGAACAGATTGAACGCCCTGGAGATGGACTTCTGAAGACAATCTGCCAGGATATCCAGGAAAGATAGAATAAGGATCACAGAACTACGACATGTTATGGAAGTGGAAGAAGAGAGTACAGTCACAATTGAAAGGAAACTACTTCGATGGTACGAACATGTGTGTGGAATGGGAGAAGAAAGAATACCTAGGATCGTACAGAAATGGGAAAGTAAGAGAAGAGGAGGAAGAGGACGAGCTGCAACAACCTGGATACAGAATGTGCACATGTCAATGGAAAGATTTGGTTTAGTGGAGGAAGATGTACAAGATAGGGATGAATGGTGAAATGTGGTGAGTGGTGTAGAGCTCTGAACGGTGGTGTCAGATTTTGTGTGTCTGAATGAGTTGTGTGATAGTGCTTGGTATTGTTCGGTTGGAGACAAACCTCTGTTTTGAGGAAATTTCTCATTAAATAATAATAATTAAATAAAACTGATGAAAAAGAAAAGAGAAATCAGTACTTTACACTTAATATGACTTTCAGTGTTGAATTTCGTGCGATTTTTCTATTTTTCATAACTGCACTTTCAGTTACCATCAGTTTAAAATTGCGTTTATTCACATTTCCATATGTTACGGCATTTTTTTTACTTCTGAGCAGTTCATAATACATGCATAACCTCTAATACCGCTTTCAAAAATGACAAAATACGCAAAACATCACTTGGTTATGCATTTTTACGCATCTTCTACGATGCTTTGATTAAAATCTACAGTATATATTTTCAATGTTAAATCGATTAATATATCGATAGTCCTGGAGATTCGAGATAATCGATAGTTGGTGGTACTTGGAGGAGGGGAACCAGCTATGATGGATCAACCGGCTATATTGTACTCATTTTTACCATTATTGCCTAAAAACACTTGTATGCAATTCTAAGCAGCGGGCATATTTTGCTGGGCTTAATCTAGAAAAAAAAGTGCGGCTTATATTTAGATAAATACGCTAATTATGTACATTAGCTTCACTACAAAATTTCAATGAAGCACATTACTTGATTTACACAGAAACTTTATAATCAATAGTGATTTTTTTTCCTTTTATTAAATTATGAAATCGAAATTGAAGTTATCAAAATATTTCTCCATATGTGAAGTATTTGTAAAATACAATAAAATGATAAACATTACAAAATTTATTATGTACAGTCGGTCAAATAAAAACGTCGGGCGGTGTTTGATAAAGTATCACGAACGAGCATATGCGCATGTACAGGAAGACTTAAGGTTAGCTTCACACCTGCCTCTTGTCTATCCATGTATTTTCTTGATTATTTAGTCAGTTTTGTTCCAAAACGAACATATATAGAAGGCTGTGGCTATATGCCTCACATCTGTCATATTCTTGGTTGCAAATTCTTATAATATTAATAATGAATAAATTCATGAGGAATATGTTAATTCAAGGAGCATTTTCTTAAGATTTTATTTTATAATACCGGTACTTGTGCAAAATCAATAACTTTGGCTTAATCATATTTTCAAGCTTGGATATTACAATCTTATCAGAATTATGTATGCTATTCTCATCTGTTCGCAATAGCGTAATGATCAAGACATTGGAATTGAACATGCGGGGTCAGGGTTCGATCCTTAGGGGATTCTTGTATGATTTTTATTTTTGTTTATTTTTTCAAACACAGCAATGACTGGAATAACATAATAATTACTCCTAATGAATTATAGTTTTTGGTGTCGAATTTTGGACACACACAAAAGAAAGCAAGAAAGAAAGTATGATTTTACAACAAATGCATATCTGTGGCATAAAATAATAAGAAATATACTGAAAATAGAAGATAACATAATAACGAACTTAAATAAGAATAAGTGGAAAAATAAAGGAGCCACACACTCAGTAGGAAGTCCATCAACCATCCCTCACTCTGTTGGGCATTGACCCTACAAGGTTTAGAAAATAATTATCCTTGCCTGCCACAGCATCCCAAGCAGTTTGAATTAGTTCCCACAGTTCTGCTTCAGAAGCTGGAGGTGGATTCGGCCAGTTCCTTCTCATATGCTTCTTTACTTCCGCCCACACATTCTCAATAGGATTTAAAACTGGGAACGCGCTGGAAAGTCTATCATCTCGATATATGGTACCAGGTTTGAACCGATCGAGCAGTGTGGATTGGGCTTCATTTTCCTGATGGAAATCTTCAGTTCCCACAGGAAAATGAAGCCTGGCGTGAAGAAGCATATACCTCTCAACAAACAGACGGTATTTCCACTGGTTAACAATTTTTATCGATCTGACTCGATCCGCTGCTTCAAAGCAGCAATTTTAGGATCTTGAGCCTGCGCTGACAGCAAACATACTTGCACCCAGGGCAAGTCTGAAAAAATACTAGCTGAAATTGGTGGGTGAAGAGAAGCAAGATCAGAATCTGAAGAAATCGGATAGCTCTCGTACATTCAAGACATCTAGAACTGGCCCCGAAGATGCAGGAGTGAGGTTGCATGTTGCATGCGTAGAGTCACTGGAAGAGGCACAGCAACTAGGCACATGGCGCACAGATGTGAATGCGGTTTAAATGTTCCCTCTCCCTCCCAGAAACACAATTTGATTGTTACCAAGAATGCTGGAAATTAGTTCAGTTCAATTTATTGTTGTAGTGAGAGTTTTGAAGTTTTAATACTCTCTTAATTTCAGCCATGCTTATTTTATGCTTTATAAAGAATGAATTTTACTCCTAACCCTGTTAACAGAACATGAACTATCTCCTTCACAGGGTCAGCTGAACAAATATGAATCATTGGAACTCTGTCGACCTGTTCTGCAGCAGGGCAGAAAACAATTACTTGAGAAGTGGCTTAAGGAAGATAAATTGGAATGTTCAGAAGAACTTGGGGATCTAGTGAAACAGGCCGATCCAACCTTAGCACTCTCTGTTTATCTTAGAGCAAATGTTCCAAATAAGGTAACGTATTCTTCATTATACTTTTATAAACTTAATTCTAAAGGAGTACAGTAAAACTTCATTAATCGGGGCCCAGTTAAACTGGATTTCGCTTAATCTGGACAGGCATCCTAAAATTAAAATAAAATAGAAATTAACTATTCAACAACTTGCTGTGTTTTAATAAAATATAGTACTAAGAAAAATAAAGGGAATTTTCCATTTTACTTTGCATAGACTGTAGAGTAGAAATTTCTTATGAATAAATGGAATACCGTTAAGTGGCAATTATTGTACATTGAGGGAAATTTTTTGACAATATTATAATACTTTATTTCTCTCTCATCATAAATATTTACAAAGAAAAGTTACATGAAAAATTAATATAATCTTTATGTACAAAAACTAGAACTGACAACATGTGTGTGTGTATATATATATAAAATGCTTTTTACTTGCAATAACTAATTACTGTAATTCTGAATAAAGTGAACACCTCTTAATGTAATTGTAGGTAATATTATCAGTCGGGTAATGTTATTTTTATGAAGTCCCGTGTGGATTAATACTGATGCATTGAAAAAATCTGTTTATTGTGGTCAAAGATTCGGTTTATGTTGCCACATTTTACTTTTTTGCGGCTTTGTTTCAAAGTACTGTACATTATTCAAAATTTTGTTTTTAAGGGTTTTGTTTCCAATTGAACTGTATTAGTAGTGTTCCCTGTTCACACTGACCAGTTTGAAGGGGTGGCATTCCCTAACTTTCTCTTTGTGAGAGCTGTAGGACCGTTGTGAAGGAAACTTCTGTGTTTGGAGAAAAGGCTTGTATTCCCATTTGACATGAGCAGGATTGTATAAAACAACTGGATAAGCTTCATGAAAAGTGGACTAAGCTGCAGAAAAATTTCCATTAGGAAAACAGCTGTGCAGCAAAGCAATGAGACTCTGTTCTTAAAAGACCTAGACAATTTATTCGAAATTTCTCATCAGGAAGCCCTGCAGATGACCAAGATTTCAGAGGACAAGGATTTTATTCTTGCATAAAGAGAACTTGTTCACCATGGTTGCTTTGGGTAAGTTGATATACTATCCGCGCGCGATTTCTTGAGCGCTCGGCTCCCTAGTCCTCATTCGGTAGGTTTCGTTCAACTTCGTAGGTTAAGCTGACAACATTGAAACACGAAGTACGCTATACACCCTGACATCTAGTGGCTTCAATACTAAGCTTTCATTCTGTCTCAGGATTCTTATTTATTTATTGACATTATCTTTTCTGACTCATCGAGTTATGGAGAAAAATACAATCTTTCGAACTGCTGATTTCACAAACACTTCATTGTACATCCAACACTTTCCTCACCTCTTTAAGAATTCCGTATGTGCTAATTTCTGACGAACCCGTGAACTCTGATGTCAATTTCATGGACTGAAAGTTGAGCGAACTTTTCACAATTTGTATTAAATACGTTTAAAATTAGGCCTATAGCTTTCTCCACTTTTAGATGCCTTACCTCTCTTACGTTTTAAAACACGAAATGGTGAAGCATGTTCTGCTAAGACTCTTCTTTATGCTTAAAATTAGTCATCCAGTGTAAAAAATATTGAGCCTATATTATGCATAATATTCTTATTTGATGACTTATTTGATAACCAAAGGCTTATGACGTGTAATTAATTGTTACGCAATACCGTCACCACGTTATATTATTGGATTGCATTAAAATCGTTGTATATTAAAGTCACTACATAAAATACCATACGCGCGATTCTGCTGAAACGTTATTTCTTTAGTTGACAACACTGCAGAAAGACTGGCGGAATAGCTATGTTTTGTTCCCCCCTACCCTCACTCCCCCGTAAATCCAGCGCTCAAGATATGGCGCGCGGGTAGTAGGTATACCAAAGTTGCAGTCAGGTACTGAAGTAGTAGCTACTTTGCTCGAAGAGTGGGGACTTGTTCACTGAGTAAGCACAATGTGCTTTGACACTACTGCCAATAACACAGGTCATAGAAATGGAGCTTGCATACTTTTGGAATAGAAATTGCAAAAGGACTTTCTCTACCTAGCATGTTGTCACTATTCTTGCAAGTGTGTTCAACAGGCTGTGCAATGTACATGATCTGGCCCTGTTGTAGCCATTTTTAAAGATTTTAAACAATCCTGGAATGAGATAGATCAATCACCTTACGAAAGTGGAACCAGTAGCGCATTGCTTGCAACAGTTTTGGCAGCAATTATTTTGCAATTAACCAGCTTGAGGCAACACAAGTCAGAGATGATTA
Organism: Ectobius pallidus; assembly: GCA_964059195.1. Lineage (NCBI taxonomy): Eukaryota > Metazoa > Arthropoda > Insecta > Blattodea > Ectobiidae > Ectobius > Ectobius pallidus. The sequence goes on from CAXKWD010000003.1 coordinate 167,067,794, forward strand.
TAAAGAATTTCTAGAGCTTGTAATTATGTTTTTGGGTGGTGTTTCTCCACGTGGGATATCCCTTGGGGCCTTCCATCATGCTTCCATTCCTTTAAAATATGGATGTTTCATATTTACAAACGAAGAAAATGGAATGTTTAACATCTGCACTTTTCTTGTATCTGTTATATGAGAGCTTGGTTTGGAGCTGAACTTCCTATTTCAGCACCCTCTAGTGACCTCAAATTACTGCAACAACTAAGTGCTTATGAAAAGATTATACAAGTTTTCATCCATATATCTCTTAAGGATTAAAATAGGTTTTTACCTAAAATCCGAAGTCTAATTATCACATTGGTGATTATGTATCCTAAGGTAATAACTACAAAAGTGAAGTTTAAGTATGTTAAAAGCCATAATATATATGTTATGACTTCACTGTGTTTTTCCCAATATCAGTATCTACAAAACATATTCTGTTCAATTGTATTTGTTCCATTTACAGGTGATCCAGTGTTTTGCAGAAACAGGGCAATTTCAGAAGATAGTGCTATATGCAAAGAAAGTAGGATATACGCCTGATTATGTATTCCTGCTACGAAATGTTATGAGAGTTAATCCAGACCAAGGAGTTGCTTTTTCCCAGATGTTGGTGCAGGATGATGAACCCTTGGCTGATATTAACCAGGTTAGTAGTTAGTTTTAAAATTTCTGAACATCAGCATGCAAAACTGTGTGGCTTGTAGGATTACAATATGTTCCATTTTTTAAAATCATTTAGCAAATAATACAAAGTTTATAAAGGAATTCTGTACATAGGAATGATAAATAATACTAAATAGACATGGAAATTTAAGTACTTGTTATGTGTTGGTTATAATTTTCCATTTACTCAATAGAATTTATTTCCTTCTGATACAAAAATTACTATAATTTTATAAAATATTACATTATGTGTCTCAAGAGGCCATCTGAGTTTTTAATATAATTACATATTTTTGTAATCTAATATTTTGTGAAGCTTAAGACTTAGGTTGTTGACAAGTGAAGGGCCACAGAAAGAATATGCTAAGTCACTTTTTATTGATTTTTCAGAAGAGTAATTTATAACTTCAAAACCCTTCAAAAACACTAAACTATACAATCTGTTTGCCTCTGTATCAACACTGCAAACTTAACTGAATTTTTAATCAGTTATTAAAGTGCCAGAATGGTACTTTCTGAGATTGTGTGGTGGACAGGACATTGTCTGTCCATCTATCTGTCAGTCTGTCTGTACGTGCGATAATTCAAATATGCTTTATCTGGTTTTCATGAAACTTGGTATACTCATTTACGAGGGTGGTTTGAAAAGTTCTCGGAATCACCACCAGAGGTCAGCGCTAGCGCAACCGGGTTCCGGCATAATAATGAGTCATCATTTTTGAGTAATCACGTGGCACGTCAGTGCTCTGGGTTGAGAGGTGATGTCTGGATGCCTTGCTATTGTTGTTCCCGTGTAGTGATTTGTGAGGATGGAAAAAACCGAGATTCGAGCAGTGATAAAGTACTTCGTAAAGAAGGGTATGAAAGCAAATGAAATTCATGCAGATTTTCAGAACACACTGGGAGACTCTGCTCCTTCATATTCAACTGTTGCCAAGTGGACAAACGAGTTTAAATTTGGTCGGGAGAGCTTAGAAGATGATCCGCGTAGTGGTCGGCCAAGATGTGTCACTACCCCAGAAGTTATTGCAAAAGTGCACAAAATGGTCTTGGAGGATCGCCGATTGAAAGTGCGAGAAATTGCTAATAATGTAGGGATGTCATCTGAACGGGCATATCACATTTTAACTGAGGAATTGGGTATGAAAAAATTATCTGCGAGGTGGGTGCCGCGACTGTTGACGCAGGATCAAAGACTCATCAGAGTGGATGTTTCTGAACAATGTTTGGCCCGATTTCAGAGAAACCAACCAGATTTCTTGCGCCGGTTTGTGACCACAGATGAAACATGGGTCCACTACTATACCCCAGAGACAAAACAACAGTTAAAGCAGTGGAAACATGTTGATTCTCCACCACCAAAGAAAGCAAAGGCAGTACGGTCGGCTGGAAAGGTCATGGCATCAGTTTTTTTGGATGCGAAAGGGATTCTGCTGATAGATTATCTTCCCACTGGTCAAACAATTAATGGGCAATACTACGCTAACCTTCCGGACCTACTACAGCAAAAGATACGTGAAAAAAAGGCCAAGTTTAGCAAAGAAGAAAGTCTTGTTTCATCAAGACAATGCACGCCCGCACACATGTGTCATTGCAATGGCAAAAATTCATGAACTGAGATACGAATTGTTACCGCACCCGCCTTATTCGCCTGATATGGCTCCATCAGACTTCCATCTCTTCCCTAAGCTGAAAATTTTTCTCGGTGGACGGAGATTCTCTTCAAATGAAGAATTGATAGCCGGAGTTGAAGAGTATTTTGCAGGCCTGGAGGAATCTCATTTCCGGGAAGGGATCAAGGCTGGACCAAATGCATTAGTCTACAGGGAGACTACATTGAAAAATAAAAATAGTTTCAATGAGGATTCGCTGACCTCTGGTGGTGATTCCGAGAACTTTTCAAACTACCCTCGTATAACGTCCATGGGAAGAAACCTATTCATTTTGGACCAAATCCGTTGACTGGTACTGAAATAACGACTAATTAACAGTCACATCTATTATAATATAATCTGCGTTATCCTAACACCCAAAGCATTTTGATTGAGTCATGGATGGCCAGTCAGCGGCCGTGCTCCAGTAATTAATATAAACAAGACACATTCAGATGTATCAGTTTCTGTAAGTAGAAATAATAGGCAAAATTACTTATTAAAGAGCATGCTTTCGTTTCCAGAAGTTCTATCCAGCTGGTACTTTATATTTATCCAGCTGGTAGCAAGGCACATATGCAACACTTCCTTCAGTTCTTGGTCTGTGGTGAATCAACGGCCTCTTAAGGCATCTTTAAGTGAAACAAAAAAAGATGGAAATCGACTGGGTGAGATTGGGACTGTATGCAGGATGCTCTAACACCTCAAAACCCAGTTTCATTATAGTTTGAGCAGTGTGGGCTGCAGTATGTGGATGTGCATTGTCATGCAACAAAACAACTTTTGACAATAGGTCTCAACATTTGGTTTGAATTGCAGGCTTCAGCTCATTGCTCAACATCTCACTGAAACATGCTTTGTTTATTGTTGAGCCCTGCTCCAAGTAATATTCCAGTATTGGCCCCTGGGAGTCCCAGGAAAGGGTGAGCACCCCTTTCCCTGTAGAGGGTTGACTCTTGAATTTCTTATTGACTGGAGATGCATGATGTTTCCATTCCATGCTTTGGCGTTTGCTTTCAGGCTTTTAGTGATGGATCCATGTTTTGCCTCTAGTGACTATTCGTTTCAAAAAAGCTTCACTTTCATTAGCTTGGCGGTCCAATTAGTATTGGCAGATGGACACACAATTGCGCTTGTGCTGTTCAGTGAGCTGTTTTGGGACCCACCTTGAACAGACTTTATGAAAGCCAAGCCTGTTAAGAATGTCATATACAGAATCATGGCTAATCTGCATATGGTTTGCCACTTCAAGATTCACTCTTTGGTTTGTCTGAATCATGATACGTACTTGCTCAATGTTGACATCACTAGTGACTGTGGATGGGCGTTCTGTTCTTTCCTCGTCCTTCACATTTGCCCGACCATACAATCCATTCATACATGTTTCTTCATGGTAAAACATTGCCCCCATATTGTGCAGAAAGTCTTTGATGGATTTTGGCTCCTGATACACCTTCAGGTGACAAAAAAAGTGATCACTGCACGCTGTTCTTCTTTGATGCAAATGCTGAGCGATGCAGCCAAGTTTAATGTGCAACAGTGCATCACTCAGTGGAGTCATAATGGTCAAACATTCCACAAGTGGAGACAAATGAATAACATGTTGACGTGCACAAGCATAAAGCGGTACTGCCAACGTACAAAAGTTTAAACGAAAAATACAGGTACTTACTGACTTGCTTGTACTAAAGGTTCTGTATTAATTCTTAAATTACCATTTCAAATGTTTCACCAAATTGCATGAAAGTTTGCAGAAACATTCTGCAATATACAGAGCGTTTTATTCTGTTAGTGCTAAGCATTGGGAGTTCACTTTCTTTCTGATTTGTAATTTTTATTTTTACTTCATTTTTAATAAAAAAAATGTCCAGTTTTTCAGAAATTTTGGGTTCATATTGCCGAGGTTAGATAAGATAAGATTTATTCACCATAAAATTTCAATACAGAAATTATGGGCTTCGTCAGTAAACTAATCCTAGGCTTATTGGCTAGCAATTCTTACAACAATTAAAAGTAACACAAGAATGAAGAAATTTAAGGTGGATTCCATTACAGTGTAGAGTTCTTATGTAAAAGTTACATGTCAATTAAGTTATAACTAAATAATAATATTATAATTAACATATATAATTAAGGATATAAACATATTTAATTTAGGAGTTCCAGGTTCAAGAATTCATCGACGGTGTATGGCATATGATGTAGGAGCATTTTTCTGACTGACTTTCTGAATAGGCTTGATTGATAAGCTTTTATGTGGTCAGGAATTTTGTTATATAGAATTATGCCCCTATGGAAAATACTTTTAAGGCTACTTGCAAATCTATGGGTAGATAAGTGGACGTGCTTAGATGTTCTTGTATGATTTGAGTGGTAGTCAGAATTTAATTTGAAGCTTCCTATGTTTTTGTGAATGAAAGAGACAGTTTCTAAAATATAAACACATGCGTCATTGAAATTTCTGGGGGAGGGGGCAAAATATTATCATTTATGAATTTTATGGGGGGGGGGGGTTGAAAATTGTTGCGAAATTAGAGTTTTATATGCTAAAAATAAAAACAGTCAAGTTCTATAACTTCAAAAGGTCTTTTCTAATTCTTTATAAAGATAAATGAATTTCGACAGCCATGAGCGCCCATACCCGGGGCGGGGGGGGGGGGGGGTGCGCAAGGCAAAAAATGTATATTAATAATTATTATAGTCAGGTGTTTTTCTTTTAAGACATTTATTTGAATTGCAGAAGTTTTACCAAATTGACAACATGGAAGCAGAATCCACAGTGGATTAGGAAAGGGAGATTCAGGGGGTTTGGACCCCCAAAAGTCAAAACCTAAAATTCTATATTTGTATTTAAAAAAATGATTTAATTAAACAAGATTTGTTGGTGTGTCAAGTATGACATTTCAGTTTTTTTCTTTTCAATACATAATGAGTAGGCCTATTATGCCCACTATTCCATGTGTAATTCAACTTTTCTTATAAATAGTAATAAGTATTATAACTTAGGTAACAATTTCTTGTTTAAGTTGCCATGTCTTAGACTACAGTAAACAAATTTGCTAACTAGTTTTTTAGTGCTAAAATAGCGTAAAATGTGATTTTCATTAGTTCAATATTTAAAAATTTTCCACTTAGGTAATGATTTATTATGTACATTGGCATGTCTTATGCCTGTTGCTCACGGTCAAATTTTTCTTTAAATTTATTGCACAACTATCACTTTTCAACAAATTGGTATTGCTAACGATCAAATTCGCCTTTTGTCAAGCGTTTGGTTATTCGCGTCGGCATATAGGACTTGTTCTAATTCTAGCAAATAAGCTGTCAAAAGCCAATCAGCGCAACGAACGTGAACAGCCCGCGCCCCGGGCGGTATTGTGGAGAACTTGCTGTCTGCAAGCCAAATGATTGCAATGCAGCCATTTTCCTTCCTCACATATTCTTCTTTTCCTAGCGTAGCAACTACATCAAAATAGCATGGGTATATACCTGTGTAGATATCGTTATTCCGAACGGATTAGTATAAAAATCATGACGAGAACACGACTCGTTGCCATACAAAAACGAAATGAAAATTCGAAGCGGGATGGCATAGGAGCCGTATTTGTATATGCACGATTCACGCTTGCTTCCATCATTCCTTCATAGCCTTGTGGTATGATGCTAGACTGTGGTGCAAGAGGTCTCGGGTTCGATTCTTGGTATAGTAATTTTTTTTTCTTTCATAATTATTTTAAATGATCGTAAACAATGTATGATTTTAATATTTCAAAGCTTCACGCATTGTTTGCTTTCTTTTATATGAAAAATTAAAATTCACAGGGCAAAGGAAACAACAGGATGTGAAATTTATAAAATTACAATAATAATTATAAGTAGCTAAAGTATTAATGTTCGGCAGATTTAAAGGACAACTTTAATGAAATCATGGCAAAAACCAAATACAAGGTGCATCGTCGCATGAGAAATAGCCCTCCCCCATCGAAGCACTTCCTTTTATACCACGATCTAGCGAATTCTTCGAGGATACACAGGCTGACAAACTGTTGGGTACAAGGCAAACCTGTGGGAACTCTCGAATTTTTTATATTTGGTACAAGGGGCACTCTCGAATTTTTAATATTAGGTACAAGGGACACACTCACAGTTTTAATATTTTTTACAAGGGGCACTTCCGCATTTTTAATATTTGGTATGGTCGGGAGTGTCGGCGACAATATACAAGGATAGTTTGTCGCCATGCTGCACGGAGAAAAAAATGTGAATATCGAGTGGGCGGAGCTTAAACCGCACGTTATATTTGTCTTTCGTAAATATCATAACACTGAAATAAATTATTTATAAGTTTTGTAAATTATCTTAATAATGTGATCTTGTCCCATCTCAATTAATCTGGATAATTGTTGTCTTTTAATGTAAACGATACAACAAACTACCATTTGCAGCAGAGTATGAGTAGCTGAAAATTTAGAGTACAGGAGTCTACCACTAGGTGGCAGGGTAATACTACGATGTTGCGAAATTTAGTACACAGAGGGAGAATCATTTGCTAGTATGCATTTGATGACTCATTTTACCGTTAGCAAAGGTGGATTTGTTTAAACGTTTGCTTAAATTTGTTGTACAATAAATTTAATGTAACAATTTGACCGTGAGCAACAGGCATTAGAGTATGGTAACAAATTTCATAACTAGTCTTTCAGTGCTAAAATAGAGTAAAATGTGATTTTCATTAGTTCAACATTTAAAAGTTTTCCGGGGGTGGACACCCGAGTTAGGTAACATTTTCTTGTATACATTGGCATGCCTTAGAGTATGGTAAACAAATTTCCTAACTAGTTTTTTAGTGCTAAAGTAGCGTAAAATGTGATTTTCATTAATTCAATATTTAAAAATTTTCCACTTAGGTAATGATTTATTATGTACATTGGCATGTCTTAGAGCAGGGGAAGACAGAAGGTTGCTCTGTGACGTCACTGCTTTCTGCTCTCACTGCTCGCGTTCTTCCTCTGCGAGGAGTATGTGAAATGTAGGCATCAGTGAACAGGGGGGAAGAGAGGGGTATTAGTATTGCGGGCAGGGGGAATTTAGGGGGTTAGAACTTACGTAATACGTGTTTCCGAGTTAATGAAACATCAATCGATTTTCTTGATTGTTTATCGGTTAATTACAGCACAGTAGTTTAACATATTATAAATGATTCTATTTTTCTATTCTGTGAGAACAATTGCCTTTCCACAAAATCTATGTTCTTTGACAAAAATAGACAATACTATCATTTGAATTAACATAATTCACTACTATAGAAATAATTAAAAAAATGAACTGAATTAATTACCATACAAGCTCGTCTGCACCTTAGATGATACAAGATTACAGTAACAATTTTCTGACTTTCCTGTCTCTTTTTTCTTTAACAAGTTTATCAATGTTGGGACGTAATGTTTGAGCAATATTTAATCGAAGACTACATTTAGGTTGTGATTTGACAATGTACTTCTTGATTTGAGCTTTGCACATTTCATTAGTGAAAAAAATTGTTCGGCCACATTTGTCGATCCAAAATTACATAATATTCGTGCGGCAAGTTTCGGGAATCTGGTTTCAGAGAAATTTCTGTAAAAGTTACCCAAGACCACTTTACGTTCGTATTTGTCCTTTAACAGATCGTCGCATTGTAAGTTTAGCAGTTCCAACTGATACGGGCAAGGAACGTCTTTGACATTAACTAAATATGGGGTAGCAAAAAGTTTAAATATTGGAGAAAGGTTTTCCACATCCTGAAACCTCGATTCGAACTGAAGAAGAATGTTTTGCAGAACTAACACATGTTCTGCAGAGAGAACACGATCAGGATCGCATCTTGCATTAACTTTGAAAAATGCTCCGTATTTCCAACCAGAAGTTGTTCTACCCACAGAGCTAAAGTGAATAGGTCCTCTAGTACCTAAATCTAGCGTACTCTAAACACCCCTACTACCGTGCGCTCTTGCTGACTTCACACACATGGGATCCGCATGCTCTTGCTCCACAAACGTCATCACAAGACGTAGTTGACTTCCCCTGTCTTAGAGTATGGTAACAAATTTCATAACTAGTCTTTCAGTGCTAAAATAGCGTAAAATGTGATTTTCATTAGTTCAATATTTAAAAATTTCCCGGGGGTGGACATCCGACTTAGGTAACATTTTCTTGTTTACATTAGCATGTCTTAGAGTATAGTAAACAAATTTCCTAACTAGTTTTTGAGTGCTAAAATAGCGTAAAATGTGATTTTCATTAGTTCAGTACTTAAAAATTTTCCGGGGGTGGACCCCCCACTTAGGTAATGATTTCTTATTTACAATGGCATGTCTTCGAGTGTGGTAAACAAATTTCCTAATTAGTTTTCTGTGCTAAAATAGCGTAAAATGTGATTTTCATTAGTTCTATATTTAAAAATTTTCTGGGGATGGACCCCCAACCCACTTTTTGGGGGTATTCCAAACCCCCCGGCACTTCCGACCCTCCCCGCAATTATTTTTTGGCTGCGTCATTGTTGCACTTATTATATTATTAATATAATGTTACAAAGTGGCCCAAGAGGTTAAAGCGACAAAAAAAATAAATTAATTTAAAAAATTTCCCCCCCTAGAAAATATCATATGGGCGCCCTTGTCGACAGTCAATTGGGTTGAGGGTGAGCAATTAAGTTTGGGGGGGTGAACAATGAAGGTTGGGGGGTGAACAATGAAGTTGGGGGGGAGGGTGAGTCATGACGTTTGGGGGGGGGGGCACCCCTGGGGAATTTGAGATTGGTCAGGGAATTCTTGCAGAAATTTCAGAAAGTTTCCCCAGTGATAGTAATTTGAGGGAAAAATTATGTGCTCCAGCCTGCCATAACCCAGGCTGTGTTAGCAAATTTGATATAAAATTTCCTGCGTAAAATGGCACACTGCGTATTGATATGTCGTCTGCTTTTGCAAGTGTTCAGCTTCGCTGGTAGATGGTGACGATGGGTCACATGGTGCAAAATCAGGGCTGCCATCTTGCAGGTCTGTAGTGGTCAGTCACTGCCTTGAATACCTTGGGCATCGGGGTACGTCTTAACATCCTCAACCCCCCTTTTTATTAATTAAACTGAATTCTTGGGGTTCCACCCCTAACCTAACCTAACATCTCGTAATATTAATATTTTAGTGATATCCATTGTAAATTTAAATTGTTTTGTGTTTAAGTTTTATTGTGCATACAATGGAAAAAGGACTACCTGCAATTTTGTGTTCTAACATCTCTTGTCATATAAACTTAATTATTTCTTGGGGAGATCACATGTCTTACACATACGTAAACTAGTCGGAAATTGCATCATGTGCAACATTTCCTGCATTTCCCATTCGAAATATATTGTTGGCAGAACCATGAGGGTAGGACCAATCACGTGCAAGGTCATTGCCAGCCAATGAGAGCATTAATGCCCAACCCACGGCTCGCACATCCGGCAGGAAAACATCGTGCGGACGCAAACAGTTAAGAAACTTCTAAATAGAGTTCCTATGAACTTGTGAATTTCTGTTTCCGGGTTTGAATGGATGTTAATGTTTGAGGAACAATATGGCCAAGCAGTGTATATTTAGTAAACAGTGGTTAGACAATAAATTGAATCCTGATTTTTAGTCCAGTCAAATTATCACAAAAAAAGTCATGTGGATGCAAAATTTAGGGTAGAGCTAATTTTTTTATATGATGTCTGGGATGGTTTTGAGAGTAATTTCTGACATTTTGCCAACAAAATTTTTTGCCGCCGGAGCCGCCATCTTGAAAAAACTTCAAAATTTTCTATTTTATTTCTGTTTTTGCCCATTATCTGCCAAAATACGCACCTGACAAAATATTTTATTATTTATCCTAAAAGTGAACTAAATTTGACACAGTTTGATATCAAATTGAGTTTTCTACCATGAATAGTTTCGGAAATACAGCTCTCCGAATTTCAGCAACATTTTGCAAAAAATAAAAAAATCTGAATTTTCAACTAGTTTTTGCTCGCTATCTTCTAAATGACCAAACCTTGAGTAAAATTTCGAAGGATAACTTTTAAAGTAGAGTAAATTTGCAACAAGTTGAGTATTTAATGTTTTCATACCTATTATAGGTCACCAGATACAGAGGTATCTACAACTCCTCACATTTCAGAAAACTTATCGAAGGTACGAAAGTCTAGTTTTGCCTAGGATATTCTAAATGGCGTTTATCAGTAAAAAACCTGTGCTGTCTTATAGTTAAGTTTTACATTGTAATTAACAACCAAAACAGTATTTCCAACAATTTATAATGATAAAAGACTAAAAAAACAATGTAAAAAGAAAATAAGAAAAGTTGGTGTAGGTACAGCATTTTGATTTGGAGAGAACGGCGTTTTATTTTAGAAGAACACTTTTGCAGTGTCCTCTGAAAAAAATTACTTCCTATAGCATATACAGTTGTCCCAAAATGGAAACATGTTATCGGAGGAATGGCGCTAAGAGGCTCTTTGTCACTGCTCCGCATACCGTTCTCTCCGGATACATCTGTTTTTATGTGTTTGTACCAGGCAACCTTAGGCATTTTGAAATATTTGCAGACAAATTATGACTCAAAGGTTTCAGTTATCTTCGATGGTTATCCTTCTGACGCTAATCAAACAAGCACAAAGAATTGTGAGACTCCGACGGGCTACGAGTCCATCTCCTGATGTCGTCTTTGATAGAACTACTGTTTTGAAAAGTTCACAAGAAACTTTTCTCACCAATGAAAACAACAAGAGGCGCTTCGTAGAATTGGCAAAAGCTGGAATAGGCTGTTAAAGATGCAGATGTCTTGATTGTTAGCACTGCCTTCTCAAAAGCATCTCAATACGACACTGTCTTTGTAGTTGGGGAGGACATAGACCTTCTTATTTCCTCACTACATTACCATCCCCTCATATAAAGAATACATATATCCAAAAGTACGGAAGAAGCAAAGCTGCAGACATCTTCTAATCAAGGCAGTCATTTCGCCACAGCTTCTCCAACATGCTGCTGTTAATCCATGCTTTCAGTGGTTGTGACACAACATCTGCAGTTTTTGGCCACGGGAAAACCCACTTCTGTTCGCCGATTTTGAAACATCCTGAACTAGAAGAGGAGGCTAATGTAATTCTGAACCCTCAAGCTACATCAGGAGAAGTGGCTGAAGTGGGCCAACATTTTTTGGGTCACTTATGTGGAGGAGACCCTGCTACACAAACACTTGACGAACTTCGGCACGGAATATTTGTAAAAGCTGCAGGAAGAATGAAATTTAACTTAGCGAACTTGCCCCCCCCAACCAGTGATGCGGCTCAACTTCATGCCATGCGAACATACCACAAAGTTCAGGCATGGCTCAGTGAATACAAAGACCCTTTGAAGTGGGGCTGGGTGAACACACCAAGAGGTCTCTTTCCCCTTAAAGCCAAGAAGTAACCAGCTCCAGAATCAATTCTGAAAAGTATTTCCTGTACCTGCAAGAAGGGGTGTTTAAACGCTTGTGGGTGTCGTAAAGCTGGATTAAAGTGCACAACGATATGCAAACATTGCAATGGGCAGTCGTGTGACTAATAGTCCTGTCCTCCGACAGTGAGGACACTCCTGATGAGCCAATTAATTCGTTTTTGGATGAAGACGCTGAAGAGTACTTTATCAACACTGGCTAGATTGTGAACATCATGGACGAAATAGCAGACGTCAACTGCCCAAGTCCCTCTAAGTGCCGAAGACTATGAACAAACAAGTTATTCAATGCAATGTTTCAACAGAACTCCAGCTAAATAAAATCTTTTTGTATATAAATGAATGTTCTGTGCCGTTATTGCTTCTAACTTGTACGCACATGCATTTATTCAATCGTTGCTGTATATATATTTATAAACCTCTGTATTTTGTGACCTGAAAGAGGTAGGATAAGTTTAAAGTACTCAGTGCAATGTTTCACCAGAACTCTAGCTAAATAAAATCTTTTTGTATAAAAATGAATGTTCTGTGCCGTTATTGCTCCTAACTTGTACGCACATGCATTTATTCAATCGTTGCTGTATATATATTTTTAAACCTCTGTATTTTGTGACCTGAAAGAGGTAGGATAAGTTTAAAGTACTCGATAAGTTTCAAATTACCTCTAGTGTAAGTTTCCATATGGAGTTTTACTATAGGTTTGGACATTTAGAAGATAGCGAGCAAAAACTAGTTGAAAATTCAGATTTTTTTATTTTTTGCAAAATGTTGCTGAAATTCGGAGAGCTGTATTTCCGAAACTTTTCATGGTAGAAAGCTCACTTTGATCTCAAACTGTAGAAAATTTAGTCTACTTTGGGATGGGTAATAAAACATTTTTGTCAGGTGCGTATTTTGGCAGATAATGGGCAAACACAGAAATAAAATAGAAAATTTTGAAGTTTTTTCAAGATGGCGGCTCCGGCGGCAAAAAATTTTGTTGGCAAAATGTCAGAAATTACTCTCAAAACCATCCCAGACATCATATAAAAAAATTAGCTCTACCCTAAATTTTGCATCCACTTTTGACAATTCGATTGGACTATTTGCTGGATGGTTAGATTTGGTGCCAAAGGACTCTTCATCAGCTTACTGTAAAGTATGTTTTAAATCTATTAGGCTTAGTAACATGGGAAGACAAGCTGTGGTGTCACATGCTAAGGGGCCAAAACATGTGAAGAATTGACAAGTAAATGTTTGCAGCCCAGCATTTCATTGCTAAAAAAACTATATCTGTCGAGCAGTGTGTTGTGCCTTCTATAGAAGATTCAACGTCTACAACAATAGCAGTCTCTGTTTGTACTTCAGTTCTAGTTTTGCAGAAGACAAATATCAAGACTTTCTCTGTGAATGAAGATGATGTCACATCAGCAGAGATCATGTGAGCTCTGGAGGTTGTGACAGGAAAGATGTCCTTAAATTCATGTGATGGAAGGGTTTCGGCTTTCTAGAGGATGTTTCCTGATAGCCAAATTGCACAGAATTTTGCAAGGGGAAAAACTAATTAATCATGGACTATCTCCTTATTTTAGAGATTGTTTGGAAACTGACTTAAAGAATTGCAATGATTATGTAGTGTGTTTTGATGAATCCTTAAATAAGGTTGTGCAGCATGGGCAAATGGACATAGTGGTGCGGTTTTTGTTAGTTTTATAAAGAAACTTGAAAACAAATTGAAAGTTGATAACCCAGATGGAAAGACACTTCTTGACATCTGTGTCTGTGGTCTACATACAGTGAATGGAGCCGTGAAGACAGGCCTTCTGACTGCCAATTGGGATCTTTATCACAATTTAAGAGCCATGTATGGTCTATTCAAAGACAGCCCAGCTCGCAGAGCAAAGTACACTGAAACTACAGGCAGTACACATTTTCCCTTAAAGTTTACCTCTGTGAGATGGCTTGAAAATGGTGCGTGTGTTGATCAAGCATTGAAGATATATGGTCATGTTGAGAAATTTGCTAAGGGAGCATGTATACAAGGCAATAAGAACCATGAATATCTCAAGGAGTCTATGAAGGATCCACTTCTGAAAGCCAAATTAGCTGCTTTTAAAAGTGTGATTGCAGAGTGTGAACCTTTTTTAAGAAGGTTTCAGAGTCAATAACCTTTAGTACCTTTCCTTTACATAGCACTTCAAGAAGTTATAAGGAACCTCATGGCCAGGTTTGTGAAACAAAAAAGTATTGCTGAAGCAAGTACTGCTTACAAACATCTGTCAGACAGTGAAAACCTCATTCCAGTAGACAAAGTGGACATTGGATATAGTGCCAAGAAGTTGTTAAGGAAGGTTAAGTATTACTGACAAGGACAAATCTGTATTTAAGCATGAGTTTCGAAAACTTCTTATCAGCATGGTTGAAAAGCTGAAAGCCAAAAGCCCGTTGAAATCTCATCTTGCACAAGGGTTAACCTGCTTTGATCCAAGAGTCATTTTTGATCAGTCAAGTTTATGTTTGAAGAGAATAGATGTTGTCCTAGAAGAATTGCATTGTAACATAAGAGTGAGCGACGAGTTTGCTGAGAGGGCAA